>CM033430.1:49657031-50164531 GCA_019425775.1 Rafetus swinhoei | reverse complement strand
AGTTTCTGCTAGCTGCCACCAATCCTGGACATGGTTTACTGGGTAGAAATAAATGTTGTATTCATCTAAGAAAGTCCACCACGTGTACATTTAAAAGGCTCCATAAAGTGAATTATAGGTAAGAAAGCAAAAATCGTTCTGCTCACAACAGATGATAGTGACCAGGCCTCTATCCTCCTTAAAAAGTAACATAAGCTAAAGGGCATTGATGTATGTGGTGCATCTTTCATTGAAAAATAATTCAATTATCCTGAGAGATAAATGACACTAAATATTTATGCCAATGAATCTGGGAAATAAGTCAATAAAAAGTTAATGATTTACAGAGAATTTATCTTTTAGAAAATTCTAAGGGAATCCAGGGAATTTTTCTCAAAAGTTTATTAAACAGATGCCAGATGCAATGGTTTACTGGATGTGCTTTTGCACTACTATTAAATATATTTATTTTCTTTAAGGAACCTGCTGCTTTAGCATGTCTAAACCTATCAAAATTTTGATAGACTTTACCTCACCATGTGAACAACTCAGGCTTGGAAGATTAACATTTTCTATGTTTCAACATAATTTGAAAAGTTTGCCCATTGTGTTATATTAACAGTAAGTTCCCATAAACATTTTTTCTACTAATCAATGTGCAGTAGGTCAAACAAATACGTACCTACTCCATCTCAGAGTGTAGATTATAGCTGTAATTCTTATGTGTCATAAAGCATCTTAAAAAGAAAAAAAAGCAGAGACTGTTAACACTAAAACTACATTTAGAATAACAAAAAGCAACACACGCAAAGAAATTCAAGGTCCAGGCTGACATTCTCATAATACAGCATCTCATTATACATTCACATCACAGTGTCCCATTGGGCTTTAGATTGCAGCCTATATCGCATGTAATGCACTGATCTGAAACCCCATCAGTTCCCAGTATAACAGTATAGGTAAGCAACTAAAAAAGACGATTAAATTCTTCTCTCACTGGCTGCATGGAACGGGTGGTTTCACTAGAGTTAGGATTGGGCTTCATCTGGACCATGTTCTGATTTCTATTACACAGAGTGTTAGCCACAACTTTGACTTTTATGTTGATTCTGCAAGCTTTAGTAATACCTTAAGATGACTAACAGACTCTGTTTTTCAGGCTGTATTATTTATTCAGAGCCCAAAAGTGTGATAACCACTTTATAGACAGATAAAAATCATACCACCTCTTAAGAGCTCACAATCCAAGAGATGATTTAACATGACAAGGGAAGTGTAATTATAAAGAAAAATGGCTCAAAAATAGGGGGCTTCTGTCCACAGGAAATTTTTAACAAAAAGACGGTTTTGTTTTCATTTATGCTTTTCATGGACAATTCTGACTTTTTGTCTAAGTATCAAAAATTGAAACATTCTGGCTTGAAACAAAAACATTAAATTACATTAAACATTAGAAATAAAAAACATTGGATTAAATATTGGGGGGGTTGGTTTTTCAACTAAATTTTCAGAGGAAAGCAGACTCTTTTAAGGAAAAATTCATTGAGTCAAAAGCCCCAATTTTCCACAGAAAAACAGTTTAGATGGAAAATTTTCAACCAAGTCTATTACAGAAGCCTGTGTTAGAGCTGTTTTATGTCAATGCTGCCATTATAAATCCTGTTCAAAAGGCAGTTGGAACTTGCCCTTTAAAAATTTACTCTGGGACTCTCCCTGTTGCCTAGCAATTGTGCACTACTCTGCAACAGAAGAGGCTTGGACTCACATGACAGGTTATCCCATTCCTCGGCCCAGTTGGGACTGGAAGCACCTTAGGCAGACACCATATTCTGAGCAGAGCAGGTGCGTGTGTTACTCAATAGAACACTCTCTGGTCACAAAAGGAACAGTCCTGACTGTCTCTGAAAGGAAATCCATCTTGGAATGGTGGTGCTGAAATGGGGCCTGAAAGGTGTAAATGGAGGGAGAATGGACCTATCCTCCAAACAACAACAAGAATGCATAGCTCCCAGTGAGACTGTGCAAAAAAACTCTCTGGGTTGAAATGCTGAGCCATAATATAACAGGTCTTGAGTGCCATGACTCCCATTGACTCCACTGGAATTGTGGGTACTCGACAGGATCAAAATATTTCGGCCTGGATTTTCCAGTCCATCAGATCCATGGAGTTACACTGTTCTATGACGGGTATAATAGAAGGGAGAAGTAGGCTATTTGTGTAGCAGGGGAAGCCTGATATTTAATCTACTATGTATTTTAGAGAGTTTGCCTGTTTGTCTGATTGATCAAGAACTCCTCCTAAACTGTAAGAGCTAGAACCACCAAATTTGGTGTACAGTTTCCTCTTATCATAACTTAAGCAACATAAGGGTTTGGTTGTGCCAGGAAAACGGGATATGTCTGGAATGGGAGTGCTTCTCATAAAATCAAACAGAAAGGAGACAACAGAGTCACCAAAGCAAGCACAGTCCTCAAAATTGACATAACTGAGTGAATGTTGAAAGAGAGGATCAAAGGGGTAGCCGTGTTAGTGTGAATCTGCAAAAGCGACGAGGAGTCCTGTGGCACCTTATAGACTAACAGATTTATTGGAGCATAAGCTTTCGTGGGCAAAGACCCACTTTGTCAGATGCATGTAGTGGAAATTCCAGAGGCAAGTATAAATATATAGGCATAAGAAAAGAGAACCAATCAAGTGTAAGGCTAGAGATAACGAGGTCAATTCAGTCAGGGAGGATGATGCCCACTTCTAGCAGCTGATGTGGAGGTGTTGAAAGAGACTAAACTAAGGTGAGCCAGAAAAATAGGATGAACCTGGAATAGGACTGCTTCTCAATAAACATTACAGAAAAGAGATAAACTGGAGAAATCTGGAGTAGTGCTCTGTTTTGACTGTTATTAGTTGAGGTTTCTGTTACCCTATAAGGGTGAGGCTAACAGTGACCTGGTAGGAAGGAAGAGTTGCCACCTGACCAATTCTTATTCTTGTATTGCCTTGCTAGTTGCCCTGAAGATTTGCTGGGCTTCCCGCACTCCCTCCCTGTTCCCTAACTCTGAGGGTGAAATGGGAGCAAATGCTCACCAGAGAGGGCCCATAGGCCTATCCCCTTAAGAGCCAGGCCTCCCTTGGAGGATTTAGCTGCCTTCCTCACGTGCTCCATGTTTTCCAGTCTTTCTAGATGATATTATGGTACAAAGAAGGGCACAGGCGGGGTTGTTGTTGGGCAGCCTTTCCTGCTGACTGCTTGTGGATTTGCCAGGGACCTGACCAGACAGGGCCCTGGAGAACAGTGAGGGGCAAAGAAAGTAAGAGGCAAAGAGGCCTCAAACCACCCCATCTGCACTGCTGCCTGCACAAACTAGGCAGAGGGGGTCAAGCTGCTGTGGGAAGGGGTTGCCTGAGAGGGAAAGAGAAGGCTTGGGCTGGGAGATGTGGGGAGAGCAGTGGCTAGTTTTTCTGCGGTAACCCTACCAAAGGGCTATTAGTGAGAGATCATTGCAGGACCAGAGTGGCCATCAGCAGAGGAGAGCTCACACTTTACAATGAGGTGAGCCAATGGTGATAAATCCCTTCTAACGTGATTGGGATCATTGTTCTAATTTGCACCTGCTACAGACTTATGGATTTCTTATCCTGAGCTGGTTGTGAATTCTGAATTTCCATGCAGATGGCAGAGTGCCGGGATCAGATATTCTGGAGCCTATCTCATAATGCAGATTACTCCCGTAAGGCTGGAGCTTGCTGACTCCTCAGAACTCCCGGAAGATCAGTGCCTATTGCACTACTACTAAACAGGCCCTGACTCCTCTTCTTGTGCTGTATGCCATCTATTTCTTTACTTTGCAATCATCCACAGACGCAAAGAACTAAGGGCCAGACTCTCATCTGTTTACACTATGTGGATTCCACAATATTAAGCTTCCACTGCAATTGTAACTATGGGAGACCTGCCGTGCCTGGGGTTCACAGTGGGGGTCCAGGCCACCCCACGCTGAGAAGCAGGAGGCCTCCCACCCCCGCTCTCAGGCCTGGGTAGCTGCTCTCAACCCTGGGCATCTGACAGCAGGAGTCTCCACTCTCCACCCCTAGTGGCCAACAGCAGAAAATCACAGAAAAATGCTAATGGACTTTATTACTGTAAATAATAAGGTTGATTATTACTTTTCTGCAATTCTCCATAGCTTATCCACAACTCAGATGCAATTTTTTGACAATCATCCTGCAGTTTAAGTGGAGCCTTAACAATAGGGTATGTCTAGACTACATGGCTCCGCTCTGTGCCGACAATCAGCTGATCCGGCACAGCGCAGCAGTCTAGATGCGGATCGGTCGACAAGGGAAGCCTTTGTTGACCGCTCCCTTATGCCTCATGAAACGAGGTTTACAGGAGCGGTTGACAAAGGCTTCCCCTTGTCGACCGATCCGTGTCTAGACTGCCGCACTGTGCTGGATCAGCTGATTGTCGGCACAGCACGGCAGCCATTTTTATTTTAATGAAGCGGGGATTATTTAAATCCCCCGCTTCATTGACTATGTCAGGTAAACTAGTTTACATGGCTCCGTCGACAGATCCATGTAGTCTAGACATACCCTACCTGCTCCAAAGAGCTTACTATCTATATAGACTAGACAGGAAAAAGGCAGCGAGGTGAAGTGACTTGTCTAATATTACTCAGCCAGGGAGTGGGGTAGCTGGAAATAGAACATGTGGGTTTTGGCTCCAAGTCTGCGATATTATCTGCTAAACCATTCTTCCACTCAAGAATGTCCACCGTGATTACAAAAGGGATTATCAACAGGACTTAAACCACGAAGATCAACACCTAGTGCCATTATGACTTGACCTATAGGACTAATGGTATGGCACTGACTAGGCACAGGTGGTGAGTTAATTTTGTATTCTTTGTCTTTGTTTTGCATTTTAATTTCTTGGAGTGTAATGTGTGCTCTGGTTTGAAAAAGATTCCAAAAACTCTCATATTCTTTGGCCAAATTAATGCACTCAACTGAAATTCAATGAGGACTGAAAACATACAAAAAAACTAGAAAGCTGGAGTTAACTAAGTGACATCCAGTCGCACATCTCAACAAATAATGATGGTCTGTTTATGCTGCATTACTCTTCTCTAAGCTCCACATATTACTATAATTATTAACTACTGGTCCTAAAATCTATAGAGTTATCATTATTGTTATTATTATGAAACTCAATCCCATTTTCATGTCATAAAGATAAACCAAATCTCATTTCAATTAGTTGCAGCAGGAGGGAATGAACTTTAAACAGACATTTAATTTCTGAAAAAAAAATTAGGAAGTTCTTCATGGAAATGTTATGGCATTTTGAAACAGATTAATAGTTCAGTATGAATACATCCACCCTGCAGCTAAATGATGGCTGTACTATGATCAGGAGACGGGTTAAATGAGCAAAACCAGTGGATACCACCACTTTGGATTTAACCAAATAGTGTTCATTTTTATGACTTTTTAGCTATATTATTTTTTCATCCATTTGCTATCAGAATTGTTATGGTGGGTTAGTTGCTTTGTAGCTGGGTTCTATATGCTTAATTAAAAGCACTCCATTTGCAAAAGTGGATCAGATGTCGTGCACTGCATTCTGGCCCCTGTAGTTTGGAACCGAGCAGGTTGGGAACACTCAAAAGGGGCAATCAATCCTTCTTATAGCTTCCCATTGTTCAGGGGCACTTGCACAACCTTAAGACTGTGCAGCATGCCTCCCCAGCCTAACCAGGCAGAAGACACTGCATTGACCCCTTCCAACTTCCTCTGGGATAGAGGGCAGAGAACAAGCAGTCTTTGAGCTCCCCAAGACCAGGGACAGCAATTGTCCCTAGCCCTTGCACACAATCTTCACTGGATTGCAAGGGAAGCTCCTTGGGTCCTCACCACCGGGCAATCGGCCAAGGAAATGGCCCATAATGATAAATGCAATAGGATCTCAATCATTTACACCATTGCTTTCCTGCAAGGTATGTTCATTTTTAACTGGAAAACCCCAACCCCTACAACTGAAGGGCAGTGGAAAGAGGGGAGTGACTAACTTGTTTTTTTGGGGGGGGAAAAACAGTTCAGTGGGCGAGTGTCAGTTTTTGATGAAAAATCAAAAATGGTCTGAACAGCTGTCACTGCCTCTTCCTCATATAAACATCCAACCTACAGGTTGCTGCACACATTGCAGATTTGTATGTGTTAAATGAGATGCCAGGTTACTGTTTACACTTTCCTATTTTGGAGAAGTTACTGGAACATCTTTTCCCATTTTGTCTTTTCTAGGGTGCAGGACTGGGTCCTAGAGATTTCAAACGTTTGAAAAATGTGTTAGCAGGCACAAGGCCAAAGGGGTGTTTTCTATAAATAAACACATACATACATACTAAAACACATCCTCTTCCCTAGCTCTATGCAAACATTACATATTCTAGCCCTGTCACCTCCATAGGTTTGGATTCAAATCCTATTTTAGGTCTAAGATTAAAATGAGTTGGTGATCTCTCCATAGACTCTGAGAGACAGCTGTTTGTGTCATCAAACTTCTGCTCAACTTGCTATGATTAGCAGTCTCTGTAAAGAAAAAGCAATAATATGGACTGAAATAAGGAAGAGGATTACATGTTGTGGCTGAGATATAGTGACAGAGCTTCATAAGGAAACAGTATTTCTCCTCTGTCAGAATCAAATATACCATGTTGGGTGCAGACCCATGCAAATTGCAACCCCATGAATTAAGAGAACCCACTGTGCCCCAGGAAGATGATCCCCATTGAGTAGCAGCCTGACTTCTCTTGGGGGAGGTCAGAGTTAGTTTGCAACATGGGACCAACAAGAATTACTGCAGCCTCTGACTGTCCTGGTCTCACCCTCTTGTCAACCAGCATGACTCCACTGTCGTCCATCCTGTGGACCTCCTCCACCAATGGAAAGGAGCATGCCGTTACTTTCTACCTCCACAACTCTGATGGACCTTCTGCCTCTTCTGACTTACAACAGCAGAAGCCATGGTAAATGTATTCCTGGGTCTAGCCAGTGCATATTAGTCCCTATGTCAACAAATATATTCAGAATAAACACTAGTGAAAAGAACTGACCCCCGTGTAGCCAGAATCAGGTAGAAAATACAAACATCTTCACAGAGTACATGGACTGCAAAAAAAAATCTTGCAAATGTGAGCATGGGGACAAAGAAGAGATCTGAGCAAATGTGGTTCAGTTACTTAACACTGTGTCCTATATTCCCATCCTGAGACTTGAAGCAGGAACTGACTCTGATGAGAGAGAGAAGTTTGGAAAAGTGCTATGGTCTGTGTTCCACAGGTGGTAGGACAAGGCTCATAATGGTCCCTTCTGGCCTTTGAAGGAGGTAGAAGCTATCAGGGGAAGGAGGAAAAGGATGGCTCTTCTGGCAGGAAAGGGGCCAGCAGAAGCTGGGAGGCATTTCAGTGAGGGAGGCTGGACAAGAATGGGAGGAGAGGATGATCTTAAGAATCAAAGAAGAACATGTGGATGGACTAGCATCAGCTGAGGGAACAAGTGTAGAACTAAGAGGACATCAGACAAAGGCTAAGACACAGAGAAGCATGGATAGCAGCAGAAAGGAGAGAGCGTAAAGTCAGTAAAAGTTTGGGGAGACGTGGGGGGGGAAAGATTGCAGAGAAAGAATGATTGCCTTTTGGGGGCCTGAGGTATCCCGGAAAAACTGTATATTATAGGGTATAATTCCACCCAGAGATTCTTCTGCTGACAGCGTGATCCAAAAGAGCAAAACATGAGTCATGGGAGACCCACAATGAGTGATTAGTGCCACAGTTCAAGATTAATCTGCTTAAAAAAAACCCCCAAGAGGCTTTATTTTAGATTTCATCCGAAAACTATGTTAAAGAACATTAAGGTTGCAATGAGAGAGGGATCCTGCAGAAAAGTGTATGATCATGCAATTAAATACTATCATACTGCATAGCTACAAGGGAGCTGAATTTATGTTGCGTGGGCAGCCTTAATTCTAGCTTGATTTTGTTTTTTTAATGCAGTTTTTAGATGCAGTTTCCTAGTTTTATTTAAAACAAGAAGAAAATAAATTCCATCGCGTGGTATCACATTGACACGCATATTGTTTATCATCAGGGTTGAAACATTTAGAGCCACCACACAGACCTCTGACACTTTATTTAATTGAGCATCTGGTAGCAGTAGAAGGCTATCATCCTCTGTCAACAAGCACTAGAGAGGGATGAGATATACAGCAAGTCAGTGGGTTTTAGAGATATTCGCTGAAAGCAGAGGAATGTTAGATTCAGGAAACTTGAGTTGCATTCTAGATTCTGAAAGGAAGTTTTCTCTAATGTCCCCTGACTCTTCCATCCCCACTCCCTGACATTCCCCAAGCTTGAAGCTTTCTGCTCCTCTCCCCTTCTGCCTCTCCATTGCCTTTCCTCATGCCGAATTGGGGGAAATAATGGAATGAGGTCAACGGTCCTTGTTCTCATCATAGTTTCCTCTCCCAGGCAATCTCTGTTTTCAGCCCTCTGGACACCTCATCCCAAAGCCACTTCCTTACTGAGCTCCACCTAGTATCTTTGCACCCCAGCATTTCATTCTCCCTCTCTCCCAGTCCCCAGTCTCCTTTTGTCAGTCTGTTACCTACAAGGGCTGGGGACAGCAAGTGATGGAGAGGAGGAGAACAGAGAGGGTGGGGCTTCAAGGAAGGGGTAGGGTCTTGGGGGAAGGATGGGGTAGATCTTGGCTTGTTCTGACTTTTAAAAAGTGATCTTAGGCGTAAAAAGGCTGGAGACCACTGCCCTACACTAACACCAACCACCCTCTCAGGTCAAGTGATTTCTTTCTCCTCGCTAGTTGGGCACCAGCAGAGGGAGAACTGAGAGCACAGGAGAAAGTCTTCCTACTCTCAGTTCTTTCCTTTGATGCCACTGTAGCAAGCAACAGCCAGAAGCAACAACTGCAAGAAAAGTCCTGCTCAGACCCTACACCTATCAGATGCAGCGTGCTTAATGCTTCAAGAGTTTAGCTGCCAAATTTTAACAAGTCTCTACTACGCATGTGCAAACTAAGATTTTTCAAAGGCTTACAATTCTGGCTGTGTATGGGCAGTTTTCCCACAGAAGTGCAGAAGGCACAGTCTTGATACTAGGGCAATTTTGCCAAATTTAGTTGCTGCTACAAAGCCTAGAAACGTGACAGTTTCTCAATGAAATGCAATCAATAGCTCAGCATGAAGGGTCAAACCTGGATTTAAAATTCCATGGGTTCTGAGCTGACAATTTCAATACAAACTTATAAAAATCTCTAGAATTCAATTCTCAGTCTTTTGAAGTGTGGTTCTGCTCTGAAAAGTGATTCTGTAAACATGCAAGCAGAGGGCTCTGAGTTTATTGTGTCTCAGCAGCTTCCATATCAAACAAATTCAAGAAATGTTTTTTTTTTATTCTTCCTCACCACCACCAACAATAACTGACACTACTATAAACTCCAAGTGGGAGCTGAAAGTGAAGCTGGGTTTGTTCCTTCATGTACATCAACTCACAGAATATAACCCTACAGAACCTCTGATATCTGTGTAATCCAGTTGCCATCAAGGGGGGTTGTACGTGCGCAAATGATTATCTAAATTCTAATTATAGCGCTAACACACATCTGTTTGACAATTCACAGAGACTAAAATCTGGTTCATTTGCTTAGAATTCACTGACTCTAGTGTATGCATGAGAGCCCACAAACTGATCTGGTATTTTACTTGTAAGAGGAGGGGGAGCTGGCTTTTTTGATTGCCACTTGCCACTGTTTTTCATGAACTTCTTTGTCTCTAACCTTTTCCTTGCCATACCTTCACCTGATACATATCCTCTCATCATATTCTGGCTCTGTTCACTATGTATACTGGTTCTCACAGCTACTCTCACATGTACACATTAGAGAGTAGGCAAAACAGACGTCCTTGTTCATTCTTCCTTACTGTGGGAGAGGACAAACTGACCCAATGGAAGTGTACCCTCTGAAAATTAGACTTTAGATGATTCAAGTCAGGTATTCAAACTAGAAATCACTTTTGAAACTCTGGTTGTTGCTGCTGCTCATAAATACTAGTGTCTAGGGCTCCTAAGGGCTGCAGAAGTATAAATAATAATAACAACATGCTATTCAGAAGCCACACACAGTAATGATTAAAACTGTGTTGGTAAAACAAAGTTTGTAAATTGCATTTATTTATTTTTTCTGCCTTAACTTTTCTTAGCTTTCCCAGCCTTCTACCTGTGTCTCTACTACACAGCAGCAATTATTCTGGACTCTGCCCGCCTATTGTGTTAATCACTCTGGAAATCCACATAATAGTATTCATTGTAAACAGTGCTTAGGCAAAATGAATTGCAGTTTTACAGTAAAAGAAGTTGGAGTAATTGGTTCACGTTAAATTGTACTTGAAATAGATTTAACATATGTTTAATAAGAAAATTATGTGATTAGACACCAATTGAGTATTAAGAATGTTTATTGAAGTGTAATAACGAGAGTTGTTGAATTTTTAAAAATAATTCTTAATAATCAATTGGTATATAATTATCCTATAATAACTCTTATTAAACTTAAATGAATCTGCAGCTGAGACACTTAATTTAAGCTGTGAGCAAAGAAACTAATTTTTTTACTGTAAAATAAACAAATCACTTTGAGTAATAACTGTTTGCTATATTTTAGACTAAAATTGAACTCTCAGACAATGAGTGCAGGGATGCTATGCAGTATCTCATTTATGCATTTGCCTTCTTCCTGGTTAGTTGTGACCTAGGTGTCTGATTTGCTTCACTGCTGTGAGGTTATTTCTGAATCACCATTCCATGAATATGCAAATCTCTTTACTATGATTGGATTACTTTAAATTTCTCCTCTGATTGGCTCCTATGTAATTGTCAAGCTGTTTGCCAGCAATAAGACTTATGCATTTGCCTCAACATCTCTCTTCTCTCAGCTGGAGCAGGAAAAAGATGCAGCAAAACACCCAAAAGCAAAGAAAATGGGGCCGTCAAATACTGAAATTAAATAAACTATATTAAAAATAAACCTGTTAGTGCCTAGCTCAATTTCTTGTTTCCTTCCTTCCTCAATCCATCCATCTCCCCCCAACCATCCCTATCTTCTGCAAAGACCTGCAAGTCGCTTGGCTCTAGAATAACTCTTATCTATATGTGTGTATCTTTTTTACATTATCTCACAGAATTCCCTCAGAGGGACTTCTGCAGAGATGGGGGGAGGGGACAATCTAGAAAGCTTGGGGAAGAAGGGAAGAAAATCCATGGGGGAAGAAGATTATCTGAGTGTGGCTGCTGAGCTGAACATAAGGCCCTTGTAAAGCCAATGCTTAGTGATACCTACTGGTGAGTGTTTCCCACTCTGTGGCTAGCCCTCTGAAGATATGAGTTTGTTAAAGCATATCTTCGCTATCCACTGGATTGATGGGCAGTGATGAATCCAGGCAGAGTTGAGATATGATAAATCAATGGCTGAACACTTTCCCATCAGCTCTAGTATTCCACCAAAAGGAGAAGAGTAGACTGAGCCGACAGGAGAGCGTCAGCTGTCAACTTACCGCTGTGAAGATGCCGCAGGAAGCAGACCTAAGTACATTGCATAACTTGGGCTGGCAGCCCATGGTAGTATAGACGAAGCCTAGTGAGCTACCTAGGAAGCTGTAGCAGCTCATGCTTTTATCTGTGGTGGGCCTCAGTTCAGTCCCCCGTATAGTCACCAAGGCTGCAGCTGTCATGCTTCACTCAGCCAGGCCTGCCAACAGGGGAGGTACCGAGGTCAGTTGCCCTGAAGCCCGGCGATTTGACTCCTGGCTGCTGCTGCTCCTGTGGGAGAGGCTGGAATCCCAAGCCCTTTAATCGCCACCGAAGCACTGTGCTTCATACTCCATGTGGCTCTGAAGGATGGAGGGAAGGGCAGTGCGGAGGCCTGGCTGCCCCATGCCTGCCCCTTCTGCTTGAGGCTCTGGCCCTTCCAAGACCAGGGAGCCCACCCGCCCCCACCTTGCCACAGGTCCTGCAGAGGCTGTCGGCTTCGCTGCACTCAGCTTTTAGCAGTGTCAATGCACACTACAGCAAGACCCTTCACAGACAGACACTGCATCAAATAGAATCAGACCATAAAAACTAAACATAACACAAGTCTTGCAGGAAGGGAGAGGATCTTGGGTGACAGAAGAATCCATCCAGACTGATGCTTTGCATTCAAATTCTTAACAACTGGACCCAGTGAATGATAATATTGGGTCATTAAAGTCTGGGCAGAAGATGACTGTAAATGGCTGAGCAGGAACATAAACACAGACCAAGTTTTGCCACTAAGTAGGAGTGGGAGTATAAGGGTCCATGTTACAGAGTGGCTGGCAATGGTGTTATTGTTAAGGCTGAGAAGGACTGCTAGATTCCAACTCTCTTCACTTGTAAAACAGTAAATCATAAACTTGATCCTTCACTTCATAAGTAGCCAGCATGGCTGCTTAACAAAAGAAAAACATGAGAATATGAGATGGGTGGGAAGACCCCCAAAATGTTTTTTCAAATGGGCTACACAGTGCTATAGAGATTGCAAACCAAAGCCAGTGGAGGAAGGGGAGACTACCCTGGACTCCCTGGGTGACTTGGGGCCAGGATGTCCCTCTATGACAGTAACTCAACCTGGAAATAACTAGAGAATAGACAAGAATTTTGGCAGCAGGCACAGTAAAATATATGATTTTTTAAAAAGACAAAATAAAGTGCATCTTCCCATTTCCTTCCAGGGAAGGTGAGATATGTGTTTAACTCAGGACCAAAATGCTTGACTAAATGGGGCCCAGGCAGGAAGACCTGATGTCTATAAAAACCAGAGGTGAAACCTTGCCAACTGGATCAAGCAATGTTTCAGTTTTATCCATATTCAAGAGGAAAATTATGCTATTTGTATGCAATGTGAGAGGTGTCTCAGGGTACGTCTACACTACAGAGAAGATTGAAGCCGCTGCTGTCACTCTTCCAGGGTTCGAATTAGCGGATCTAGTGAAGACACACTAATTCACGCTGAGGATATGTCTACACTGCATTCCTCTTTCGAGAGAGGAATGCAAATGCAGACAACCGAAATTGTAAATGAAGTGCGGATTTGAATTTCCCTCACTTCATTTGCATAATCGCGGCCGGCCACTTTTTCGAAATACCCTATTTTGAGATAAAAAAAGCTGTGTAGATGCGGTTATTTTGAGGAAAAAACCCTTCTTTCGAAATATCCCTTACTGCTTATAAAATGAGGTTTAAGGGTTATTTCGAAAGAAAGGTTTTTTCTCAAAATAACCACATCTACACAGCATATTTCATCTCGAAATAGGATATTAAAAAAAAGCGGCCGGTCGTGATTATAAATGAAGCGCGGGAAATTCAAATCCGCGCTTCATTTGCAATTTTGATTGTCTGCATTTGCATTCCTCTCTCAAAAGAGGAATGCAGTGTAGACATACCCTGAGAAGGGCACTCCTGTCGATGCTGGTAGTCCTGCTTCCACAAGGAGTAAGGGAAGTTGAAGGGAGTGTGTTCTCTCTTCGACTTTCTACAGTGTGGACAGTGCCAAAAGTCAAGTTAAGGTACTTCAACTTCAGCTACACAATTAATGTAGCTGAAGTTGCGTATCTTAATTCAACCTTATCCTGTAGTGTAGACATACCCTCATGTATTGAGAACATGCCCTACATGATACAGGGTTGATGCTGATGCACACCATGAAAGAAGGCTGTAAGACAACTGCAAAAAAAAACCCATCAGAAAGGGAACAAAAAAGAGAAATCTCTCTTCCTTTCCACTTAGTAGATCATCTTATATTTGCTCATTAACCACGAGTTTTGAACACTTTGGTCATCAGGAAGCCCCAGGCTGGCAACCTGAGACTTCCAAAGAATCTAATGGAGACCTAAGGCCAGGATTACTTATTGTTTAAATAAAATTGATCTCTTAAAGGGGCTAATATTTGGTCCTCATGACTTAGGCATTGTAGGCATAGAAATAGATACATTTTTAGAGGACAGAAATTCTGTTATACAGAGAATTTTGAAATTTGTCTTCATTCTGGCTAGGAACAAAACCTCAATTCTGAAATTCTGTAGAAGAAAATTCTGAAAAAAATATTTTGAATTTGACTTTTTAAATTGTATGTTATCTAATGCAAGTGAAAAGAAATTCTAAATTAAAAGCCTTTTCTAAAAGAAAAGTGAAAACATTTAATCCCAAAAATATTGATATGGAACTTTTTGACATTGTTGGAACTTTTTCTCCCCTACTTTTTCTTTGAATTAAAATTTTGGTGAAATCTACATGATTTTGGGAAGCATTTCAATTTCATTTCATTTCATACCTGCATCATCTGATAGGAAATGGTTCCATCCAGGGCTGTGGAGAAAACTTGCTGGGCCTGAGTAAGGTGGAAGGGAGCCCAGCTTTGTGCCCCCAGAAGGGACAGGGTCTCAGGTGGAAGAGGCAGGGATGGGGCTAGCCTCCCTTCAGGGGCACCTGGAGTTCGCTGCATGGGACTCTGGTGATAATTTAAAGGGTCGGGGGCTCCTAACCACTGTCACAGTAGTGGTGATGGCTGGGAGCCTTACATAAGATCATAAGAACATAAGAATGGTCATACTGGGTCAGACCAAAGGTCCATCTAGCCCAGTAGCCTGTCTACCGACAGTGGCCAATACCAGGTGCCCCAGAGGGGGTGGACCGAAGACAATGATCAAGCGATTTGTCTCCTGCATCCTTCTCCAGCCTCTGACAAACAGAGGCCAGGGACACCATTTCTATCCCCTGGCTAATAGCCTTTTATGGACCTAACCTCCATGAAATTATCTAGCTTCTCTTTAAACTCTGTTATAGTCCTAGCCTTCACAGCCTCCTCTGGCAAGGAGTTCCACAGGTTGACTACACGCTGTGTGAAGAAGAACTTTCTTTTATTAGTTTTAAAATAAACTAGCTTTAAAAGCCTTGAGATCTTTTAAATCACCAGGCCCTGGGGAAGCTGCCCCCTTGCACCCTCTCCCCCTGGTCAGTGGTCCTGGGTCCATCAAAGTTTTTCTGACCAACCTCACTCATTTGCATGAATCACTGATGCATTCTTTTATCAGCACAAGGGGGGAAAGGCTTCTGGAGTTTGGATAAATTACCAACTCGGGCTATAAATCAGGTAAAATTCTGAGATCTAGGACGTCAAATGCTACCAATCTTTTCCTATCAACATAGCCCTCTGTAGTTTATGGTTGTGACCATTTATATTTATTTCATATTATTTTGCATTTGGTTTCTTTGTAAATTAATTAATCAATTATACTACTACAGTGAAATATATTTTTCACCAGTTGATCTATGCCAAAAAAGTTATGCTCTATTCAATGACACAAGAAAATATTATAATACTACCACTTCTATGGGTGTTCATTACTTTAAATTATATTATTAATACTTTCATCAAAGGAAATTATCATAAATAGCTGTTTTGTTCAACCTTCAGGGATTAATGTTCTGGGAGCACTGCAGGATTTCAAGAAATTTCTGTTGAATTGTGTGGGCAATCTACTTCTTTTTAACAGCCCTCTTACTTCCAACTTGATCAATTTTGAGTGCTAAGCAGGTGCGTGCAAATCACTGAGTGATAGGGCTCATACAACTGATGTAGCTCTTGTGCTTCTCACACTGCTGTATGCTGAGCCATTTTTAGCACCTCTGTTCAAGTCTGAACCATGGCAGATATTTGTGATATTATGGCCTGATTCACCACTTCGGTTTTATGCTGGTGTGATTTCATTTACATTTAAGGTTTGCAATTGCTCTGTAGATCCAGACCTTCTAGAAGTGGAGCTGGATGAAAGTAACTCGATTGACTTCAGTCACACCAGCATAGAATTGGAGTAAAATTACCATTTTACAAAGGGAAAATGGTGCCATAGAGAGACAAAATGGATAAAATGATGCTGATCTCCATTTTTAAATTCTTTAAGATCTATGGACAAATATCATTGTATAAGAGCTATGTTCTTGTTGGGGTTGTTATGGTTGTTATGTATTGTGCATTGGATTGTGTTAAATATTACCTTCTCCAGGCTGATATGAGACCAGATTCACATTATTATTTCCTATTATAAATTCATAAGCAATATCATTGCACATGACCTCTCAGCTGTCCCTAAATATGAGTGATGTCCTTCATCATAGATCTAAATCTTCTTCTCTCCCATATTAAAACTGGTGTTATGTGGCTTGTATTATTTTAAATTGTGTACAATAGGAACACCGGTTGTTTAAAGCTCTCAGGGCTATTATTTTTGTACTGTCCCTTATATTTTGGGTCTTTGCCTTATGTTAGCTTCTGAGAAGTTGCAAGGTCAGATCTGTATTCTCCAGTCATGTTTGATGGTCAGTAAATATTAGCAACTCAATTACCAACCATATCCAACCTTGCTGCCTTGGCTTTGACATGTCTTTCTCCAGCTTCACTGGCTGAAAAGTCAAGTTTGGATAGCCTAGCTTCTCCATCTCTGTCTGCTTTGTACTGGGATTTTAACATCAGAAGTAAATTGTCACAGAAAATATTTGAATTCAGGAAACAAAAACCATTCCCTCTAATTCAATATAGCCATCTCCTGCCTTCTAAAAGTTATGAACTGTGTGTGATGTAAAAAAAAAACTTCTCCATACATAAGATGAGACAAACCACAATTCTTTATTCATTGTACTTGTCCCTCTGCACATAACATTTGTATATCATACCAGGAATAACCTGTGTCACTGCTCTTATAGCCACAGACCAGACTTGGTGCCTGCCCTTCACTGTTTTTACATCATGATTCATACACTCTCCCTGCTCTTTTTGACTGCTTGCAATTATGTGTGACAAATGATTCTTCAGTGTACAGTCTGCTTTACCTTCTCAAAATGTTTCCGTGGTTCATGGATAAGTCAGCTAACATACACTCTGCTGTCTTGTGGTAAGTAAATCCCAGAGCACACAGAGGAACAAGTTCCTTCTGCACCATTTTATGAGCAGAACTCTAGATGCCCACCTTGCACTCTGCCGCAGCTCATGTATTCCTGACTGATTGTACCAGCGGTGCTGGGGTTCTCAGGTGACAGTGGTAACATGGGATACATTGTTCTATACTCTCATAGATCGTGATTCATTGCTTCTCAAGGTACTTAGCAGTATTTCAAACATAACATTTGATCCGCACAATTCATTGATCCAGAATCTCCAGTTTTACAACATTCAGTTGAACAAGGTCCCTTGGTGCTACCATTTTTTGCCTCTTTGACACATATATATCCTGGATGAAAATCTTTTTCCTGGTTTAAATCTTGTAAAATCTCATTGGAGATAATTCTGATCTCACTCTCATTGGTGAAAGTTGAGAGTAGCTCCATTGAAATCAATGGAGTTATTCTGGTGTAATTCTGATGTAAATGGTCATTTTCATTGACTTTGATGCAATGGCCCATGGTTTGAATCAGGATAGAATTATGCTTTTGTTTTTCCAGTTATTCTAATACTGCAATCTAAGGGCCTTAATCACATTAGAAGTTTCATGCAGTTGCCTGTGTTGTATCTGTCTAGGAATAGAACTAGTCAAAATTGAATCTCAAATTAAATTTTTCATTAAAAAAGGCTTTTGTATTCATAGAGAAAAGTTTTTGGGGTAAACTGTCTACATTACTGAAATTTTCCATTTTTGCAACCATTTCCATGGTGATTTATCACAGCTTCTATTAAAAAAATATTAAATCATTATTGAGATTTTTCATTTACCAAAAATTATTTTCTTACATTTAACCAGGTTTTTGGTAAACACAGTTTAAAAAAAAAAGATCTCTTTAAAAAAATCATCAAAAAGCATTGTAAAGAATTTGTTGGAAAATGAGTCTTTTAAAAAAAGAGGTGAAATTGAAACATCTTTGACATTCTGAATTTTTGTAATTAACTTCTTGTCCTGAGGTGGGGGGGTTGTTTGTTTTGGATTTTGCTTTGGTTTTTCTAAAGCCAACTCTCTCATAGAATGTATGTGCCCCAAATCAGCAAGACAACTAACAGGGTTCATTAACTGACCAGCCATTCTTCCGAAACTCAGCCAAGTTGCAAAAGCACATTTTGACCCATTTTACATAGGATTCCTCCATACTCACCAAAACAGGTGTGGAGATTACATTAAAATTATCATCTTCTGTTCTGGGGAGCACCTTTGCCTGATTCTACAGCACCATCCCAGAGCCTTACATTTTCCCAATTTTCTGAGGGCTCTGGAAGTCAATTTTCTAGTCTTTGATTTAATGGATCTAGTACAGACGCGTAAATCGAACACTGAGGGCAGCCCCGCGCTGGCGTCCAGTACTCCTTCTTCTTCAAGAAGTAAGGGAAGCTGATGGGAGCATTTTCTCCCATTGGCCGCCTGCTGGGTGGACGTTGCCATGGCTCGGCTTAAAGTAAGCCGACTCCAGCGATGCATTTTGTATTTTGTGTAGCTGGAGTTGCGTACCTTAAGCTGACCTACCTGGTCTAGTACAGACCAGACCTGAGTTAACCCAGCTCCAAGTTGTATTAACCATGGTCATAGGTGCTGAAGTTTAGGACAGAACAACAGTGCAATGCTCCTAACTCTGCTCTCCACAAACATTCCATATGTGGACCTTGGCTCTTGCCCATCTCTTTCTGAGGCACAGTGACTGCCTCATTGGTTAGATCGTTAGCCAGGCTATGAAGGGCATGTGAGCTGCCTGCATAACACTGCAAGCGTCATCTGTTCTGCAGGACCTGGTCCTTTATGCTAGGAATGATGTCATGTGCCCCCTTCTACTTGATTACACCTTGTGACATTTATGTGCCAAGAAAGAAAAACAACAGGACAGGAAGAGATTGTTTACAGGCACTTGTGGCTGCCACTGAGATAGGTTTGTAAAGCCACATGCAGCCCAGATAGACTGTCATGGGAAAGAACTACTCTCTGTACATACTGCAGGCCTGATTCTGCCATGCTTATAGGACATTGACCCTTTGCAACATAGGTGTATAATGCTACTATTCTGAGATTTACACCCATTTTGCACAGAGGTAAATGAGAGCACAAGATGCATGGCAAAGGAAAATAGGGCCTTGTGTGCTGGCAAATTGAAACCTGCTCTTGTGCCATGCCAAACAGCACAACTGTGAATACTCACTGTCAGAGAACATATCCTCTTATCTGAAGTGAAGACAAACATTTCCAGCCCAGTCTGAATAAAACTAAATTGTGTAGGATCTCTTGAAAGACAAGCACGCACAGAATGAATCTTGGTTAGTGTGCTCTTCCATTCACAACTGCATACACAGCCTATCTAGTAGGTCTATTGCTGCTCTCCCAGAGCAAAAGACAAACTGCTGTTCAACAAAGAGTTTTCCTATAATAAATCTTTTTTTTATATTATGCGTTGGCATAGAGCCCAAACATTTTGCCACACCTTCACTGAATAGGTGCTTCATGAAACCTAGTAGGCTCAGAGCTTTTGGAAGTGGCCAGTCCTCTTAAGACAGAGGAAGAGCCTCATGCTACTGGCCCCAGTAAGTACTTAATGGAAAAAATAAAGGCAGAAGGGGGAAGAAAAGGGGCAGAGATCACCACTAACAAGAAGATAAAAGGGAGAGGGAGGATAAGACTAAAGAGGGAGAGGCAGTAGAGGACACTAAGGACAAAAATGGAAAGGAAAACCAGCAGAAGAACATGTTACCTAGTAATCTGTATTTTATCAATGTCAGTACTATGAATGCTGATCACCTGTCCTGCTGAACTAGCCCTGCCAAGGTTAGTGCAGGATGCAAGCGATTGGCCAAAGGCTAGGTTTCTGGATGGACCTTTAGCCACTGACAGTGGGCTCTGGTAACAATGACACAGTTGACTTTTTTTTAATCTGTACTTTCTGTACATCTGATCATCTCTAATCTACCCATCACTGTAGCATCAAGTTGTCCCCAAAAAGGAACTGGAGA
The DNA here is from genome assembly GCA_019425775.1 of Rafetus swinhoei. NCBI lineage: Eukaryota > Metazoa > Chordata > Testudines > Trionychidae > Rafetus > Rafetus swinhoei. Next base: position 50,144,496 of record CM033430.1, on the reverse strand, counting down.
GGGAAATGGACTCCGATCATGCTCAATGGCAATGCCCATATAAATGTTATTTACAGAGCTGAAGTCTATTAAATTGGAAGTCACTGAAGCAAACTTTTACAGAGTTAAAATTCTAGATAAGACTCCTCTCTCCTCCTTAATGACCTAGCAAAATACCAACTATGGTTTAGATGTTGACAGTCTGGATTCACCAAAACACTGGCTTTCCCCCCAAAATTATCAGCCCTCCCCCGACCCATTCCCTCTTCATCTATCCAGCTGTTCTGCCACCCAGAATCCTTGTTCTGTCCCAGACTAGTCCCTCCCCTGTAGAAAGGAATATGGGTCTGTCACGACACATTATGTTTATATTTCTTTGTGTGGGCACTTGTGACAGGGCGTGCTAGCCCTGCACTGGCCTGGCAGGGTTTAGCTAGGCTACCTGGCCAAAAGGATCCCTGCTCCCGCAGCCCTGTCGGGCATACTCAGATTGCTGCCCAGCTATAAAAGCTGGGGGAGAGGCTCAGTCAGGGATGGCTACGAGAAGGGAAGGAGCCCAGGCAAGAGCACCTGACCCACCCCTCCAGCAGCAACCGCTCCCCCGATGCAGACGCCACCTCAGCAGCTGCACCCTCAACTGCAACAACCACAGCTGCCGCAACCGCCCCAGCCAAGGAGGCAGTCCAGAGGGAACCATCATACAGTGCGACACCCCAAGAACGGGGCAGCAACCCCAGAGTGATAGGACGTGGCCAAGGGCTGAGGATTGTCCTCCAGGAGCTCAGTGTGTATCGGCAGGAATCCCCACCGAGCAGACAGTGGAACTTGCCGCTGTCTACAGGGCCCTGTGCTGGGACCCAGTGGAGTGGGAGGGCCTGGGTCCTCTACCTCCCCACCCCGCCACAATTCAGCTCCCCAGACTTTGGAAGCAGGCTTACCTGCGAACATGGCCGGAAGGCTGGCTACGCCCTGAGAGAGGGCAGCTTACTTGTGACTAGGCCTCGGGGCCGTAAATAACCCAGAAGAGGGCACTGGTGTTAAGCCATCTTACAGACCGGGCCTGCCCGAGGCATTAGAGATGCGTGTATTGTGAAGGGAGAAGCGCGCCCCTTGACAGCACTATAATACCACAGGGGACATTTTCATATTAATTCCCAGATGTCAATATTTGGTTTAATGAGTTGTATATAAAAACTACATGCCATTTATACATGATGTGCATTCATAGTGTTACAGATATTTTTGATTCACACTAGCAAGATGGACATCTTGATCTTTTCTTCCCCAGCCTGTACGCATGTGCTTGTTTTTTTCACTAATTTATTGTGGTATCTGAATCCCTTACACCATTGGGCCTGGACTCTAACCAGACAGAGAACCACCCCTATAAGATGCAGCAGTCATGATCCCAAGCCTGTTTTCAAGGAACTGGTAGCAAACAGAATCCAGAACCTTGTCTGTTAACTCGTTCATGCTTATCAGCTGCAAAGATGTTGCTAATCAGCCATTTGCATTACTGCCTGTGCTCTGAGCATGCGCAGATGTCACTGTGCTCTGAGCATGCTCAGATGTGTCCTCACATACTGTGGGCCACTTCTCCTACATTATGAACATTTCGAAAAGGTGCAATGTGTGAGTGTTGTCCAAGGCAGGACACTGAGTTGCATGGAGACCTGCCACTCACTGCATCTTTTGATGTAGATAAAAGGGATATCTGCAAGGGAACAAAGCCCTAGAGAGTGTCCTGTGGAGAATCCACAGCACAAAACATGGAAAATAGCATCTCATGTATTCTCCTGGACACGTTTTCCTCTGATCACTGATAACGATCTTGCTTTGCCATACACAGTGAACATTCACCACAAAGCCAGCAAAGGCAATTGCTACTGCAGGCTCAGCTGATTATGATGCCTGCCACCTCGCTATGACACATGAAACCCAACCTAACAGACACAGAACAGCTGGCATGGCCAATTCACATAGAACAGCAGCACTGGACCATTTTTTTTAAATGGACAGGAGTACTGATCCTAGACTGGTCAAGCTCCTCTTAAGATGCAGAATGCTACACTGAGAAATAAGGGAAGCAATTCAGGGAGGAGAAGAGAGGATGTGAATATATATCATTCAACAACACTAACAAAAAACAACCCCTGGCAGCAGCCAGCTATGCAATGCCTTGTTTATGCCAATCTCGGTTGCGGTTCCTGCTCTGATCAGAAGCACAACAAATTGTCTACTCTTCTGAATCCAATGGGCTCTGATAGCTACTGACCAAAGTGACAGAGCCCATTGCCTGCATTTGAATGTGAAAGCTGAGGAACAGAAAGATCCACGCTTGAACACACAAGTTTGTTTTTTTCAAACCTGCAACTGCATTTGCACATTCTAGTTTGTCCTGGGATAGAAATTCAGGCAACATTATTTGAATAGCAAAGTGTGATTTGCATGTTAGAAGTGTGAGATTCTTTTAAAGAATTTTTTAAAAATCATTTTTCCTCCATTCATGTTCTTTGAGTCCAGAGGAAAAAATGTAAATTAACAAGAGCTCAGACTGCAGTGTCTGGCTAAAGGTCTTTCATCTGAAACAAATAAAAATAGAAAAAGATCACCAGCATCCTTATATTTTATGTACAGTAATGCAAGTTATTTTCCACTCCGCTTAGACTTTTTACCTTTCTTTCATTTACCCTGTTTTTTACAGTTCAATAAATATTTTCCTAAGCTCCACTTGCCAAACAAAAGAGTTTAGCCTCAGTGTTACTCCTCTGACAAATATCCTTATGGTGTTGCACATGTGAGCCATTGATAAACAAATTAAAATTCTGTCCCAGCTCAGAGCTCAGCTGGCCCATTTCATCTTGCGGTATGGGTTTGTAAAGGTCTGGGTGTCTGTCATCCTCCCCTAACCTTGTCTTTGTCAAAGGGATACAAAAGCCTGTACGCTCGGGGCCTTACGATACTGATTAGTGTGAGTGACAAAGTGGAGTAGCAAGTCCACTCAGCCCTTCATAATAAATCTATCAAAGAGTAATAGAATTCCATCAATCCTGCATCATCCCCGAGGGTCGCTATGCTGGGATGGAAAGTGTGTTCCGTTGGGATTGTACAACTGTTATTATTCAATTACACTCTTTTCTTCCTAGTTAAAGACCATGATATCATTATCACTTAATGAATGCATATAATTGGATCTGGACTCTATGTTTGGCTGATGAATACCACTCACTATTCATTCAGTCTCAGCTCATCTTCTGACCATTTATTATAGACTTTTGGCTGAAAACCATGATGACAAAGGGAATTTGAAATTAGCTGAGATTTCATTCAATGCCCAGTTACACACAAAGGCAAAATACAATTCTGATGCCTAAATGAGGCTGAGGCCACATGGAGAAGTTATGCCTAAGTTAATAGCTCCTAATTTGTATATAAAATATATAGTTAAGTACAGAGATATTTTGCAAATGAGTCTCATAACTTTGCAAAACAGACAATCTGAGATCTCTCCTTATCTTCCCTCCTTCCCCCAAAAAATATCCAAAAAGTTAATTCTACATTTTTTAAGTTAATGCTTTATTTTCCAACTTAGGCAAAATATTAGCTTTAAAGATGTCATCTGAGCCCATTATGCTCTTTAACTCAGCCGGACTAACCCAAACACCATTTTATGATTAAATAACATTTAAATTTGACAAAGCAAAAGTGCTTTCAATACAGTATATTTATTACATCTAATATCAAGACCATCATTAAGTTTCATCAAACAGTGTGCCCCCAAAGGAAACTGGCCCTCCTATTCATATTGTTGGGAGTAAATGTAGCATACCTCCTTTGGATCACTGGTGAACAGGCCACCTCATTAATCCTAGTTAGTAGGTGCTGCTGGGCATGTGGAGCAGCCAAATCCAGATGCTACCCACAGAGCCTCTCCAGGCAGTTAGGGAATCACAGAGTACCACCTCAAGCCTTCCATACATCACTTCAAATTAAATTTACATTAAGTGCTACTCCATCAGAGCTGAGGGAAGCTGACATCTTTGGAAAATGCAGATGATAATCCATTAAATCCTATTATATACATGTCTTCTAATTTTACTTAAGCTCATGCATACCAAAGTGTGAGTTTGTGTTAAAAATTAAAGACCCTTTTACTAGAACAAAAGACTTTATGAACTGTTGACTTTGGGAGGGTTTATTACAGGATCAGGCTATTCTGTCAAGACAAGTAGACTTTTTTTCTCCTCTTTCTCTGTAAAATTTCTGGTTAATCATTTGTTCCAGGGATCTTTTTTCAAATGCATAATGAGTCTTTGCTACTTCCACCTCAAATTCTTTGTTCTCTCAAATAAGAAAGCAGCCTCTTTAGCTTAATCAAATGTTATGAATGAAACAGTGGGGCACATATTGTCTCCTTTTGCAATTAAGAAAATATTTGCTGGCAGCTTCCAAACTGGCAACAGTGAGAAGGTGCTATAAAATCATCACAGTGAAAAAAGCTAAAGATTTAATTACCCTGTTACCACATATGTTAATCCCTTTATGTTTTCATAGTCCTTAGTCACAGTTACTTTTACTTTGATGAGTCTCTTCTAATTTTATAGCAGTGATCTTATTATTTTTGATTCAAGGTACTTACACTTTTATATTTAAGTACTGTGTTTTATGTTTATGTTTGTCTGATTTACTTTTGTTGGAGAGCTAAATTAAAACTGAAAAAAACACAGAATTCAAATATAAACTAATTATTAATATTACAAAAACAATAAAAGCAGAAGTAACACATACAATTAATTAAAAAGCTATTTATCAAACCTTTTAATTTTTAATCAGAGTTTGGATTCCAGGCACTAGATGTGCTGTAACTTTCAAGTCATTTGTTCAAAACTGTTCCACTGTATATGCCTGTTTTGCTGTGCCAACAAATTGGAATATGTATAACTATTACATTTCTTAGTGAGATCATCCTTTTAATTGGTGTCAATTGTCATGGATCTCTCTTTCAGTAGAACTGATGTCAGGGTAGTTATGCTGATTTACCCACACTGAGGATCTGGTACCCTGAGAGTATTTTTCTGTCGAGGATCTAATTGGCTAATTTTGACAGGTTGGGACTTGGGATATTCCATTCTGTTTGCAGTGTGCCAATCTTAAATTTTACTTAGTGCCCAGAAGCTGTGGCAATAAGCAACAAACTAATCTATATTTCAATATATTGATCAGTTAATGAAAACTTCAACTTTGCATTTGGTCTATTTTTTTTTGCACTAATTAAAAAAACCTCAAATAATCTCTTTAACCATGAGTCACTGAGGACACAGATACTGAAGTGAATAGACACAGTGCCAAGGTTTCTCCCAGGATATGTGTGAAGTACCCCTTCATCATCTCTTTAGCATAGATATAAAATTCCTTTTTGGAATTTGTATTAGCTGTTCTAATGACATTTTACTCACCTGCCCATCATTAAGGAGGGCAATGGCTTCACCTTTTAGATCAGGAGGTGGGCAGTGCAAGGAAGGCAGATGCGATTTATTCATTCTTGAGACTAATGGGATTTATGCACATAACTGCCCTAAACACAACGGGGTTCAAAAAAATAAATGGATAAAATCATAGAGGATAGGTTCATCACTGGCTGTTAGCCAAGATGGACAGGGAGGAAACCCCATGCTCTGAGTGTCCGTAAACCTCTGACTGCCAGGAGCTGGGACTGGACAATAGTGGATAGCTCACTAAAGGTATGTCTACACTACAGAGTTTTGTCAGAAAAATGGCTGTTTTTCCGATAAAACTTGAGGAACGTCCACACTGCAATTGTGTTCTTCCGCAAGAAAATCGAAAGGACCGAGGGGTTTTTCCGGCATTGGTAATCCTCATTCTATGAGGAAGAAGCCTTTTTGCGAAAGAGCTCTTTTGCAAAAAGGTGTGTGTGAACGGGGAAGAGGGAGTTCTTTCAGAAGAAGAGGAAAGAGGAAAAAGCACAGGTGCCCTGATGGCCATTCCATCCATAGCAATCACAGCTTACATGCGAGAGAGTGTCCATTCAGTCTGGGTGCTCTCTTTCGAAAAAGCAGATCACTTTTTCGATGCACTTTTGCAGTGTGGACGCTCTCTCTTCGGAAGAAGTTTTTTCAGAAGAGATCTTCCGAAAAAAGCTTCTTCCTAAAGAAGCCTATAGTCTAGATGTAGCCTAAGTGACTTGCCCTGAAGCATCTGGACCAGCCACTGTCGGAAGACAGAATACTGAACTGGATGGCTCATTGGCCCAGTATGGCCGTTCTTACATTATTATTAATGTTAATAGGAACTATAAACAAAAATTTCCTCCCACTGAAATGAGAACATACCCCCAAATGTACACTCCACGATGTATTTATCCACCCTGATTCCAAGCAACTCCAAGCTTATTGGAAGGCAGGTTGGAGCAAGCTGCTATAAGTTAGAGTTGCCCCTGAAGAAGCTAGGAATACAGGGGCACAAAGGTGGCTTTATGCCACTTTTGTCTTCACCATATGGGCTCTCAGGAAGTACAGCCCAGAATCCAGCCAGGCATTCGTGCTGCAGTATTTCAAGTCAAATTTTACTTCCTATATATTTTGTTTATTAAAACTTAGTTGCAGCCCAAAGAAAGCAGAATATAGAAGTAGTTTATATGTTACACTGAAAATATCAATAGTAGGTTGGGAATGGTTGCCTTTTATTCTCTAGGGGAAATCTCTGTGTTTTCATTTGTTTAGATGTTCTTGTCATTCACTGCATACATTTTACAAACGTGTCTCTGGATATTTGTCAAGGTAAATCATCTTGCTCTGAAAATAACCTAGTAACTACATCACCAGAACTAGGGCAATTTACACCAGTGAAGCATCTGACCTAGATCAATTAGTCAGTCACAAAAGACTAGCTCTGAAAAATTCAATGACATTTAAAGATACAAAGATGTTCTGTCTATTGGATGCACTTCTTAAATAATAGATCCCAGGAATGATGGGACGGAGGGTGCAAGGAGAAGAAGATCCAGAGCCAAGAGAACATAAGAATAGTGAAGCAACTAAAAAAATGGTGAAGCAACTAAATACCAATATCCGTACAAAGCTAGGCAATACATGTTAATCCAATGCTTAGACATACATCTAGGGCTCATTCCTACTCTTACTGAAGTCATCTGGAGTTTTGCCATTGATGTGAATAGAAACAGAATTGGGCCTATTTAAACATAATATCATTATAAGCAGGATATTAAATAATCGCTTTGATCACATACAGGATTGAAATAGCTACCCATTTAACCTAAACATCCACCACTCTGCCTATACTGTGAAAGCAAAGGGCTCCAGCAGTATGGCCATACCTTCATTTCCCATTCCGCACAAAATCACGTCAAGTGTAATACACTTCACTCAAGGTCAGTTTCTGTCAATAAGGCACATCCCAGGCATGAAGAAGCGCTGGTCTGCCACAGGAGCAGTGCTTTGGGAAATGGTGGGATTGAGATAATGTGCAAAGTACAAATCTGGAGCCATTGCCAGATTTCAGTGTCAGCTGTTATAGAATTACAGAATTGTACAGCAGGAAGAAACCTAGAAGAATCATCAAGTCCATCGATCTGAGCTGAGTAGAGGCAGGACCCAGTAAACCTAGACCATTCCTGGCAGGTGTTTATCTAACTTGTTCTTAAAAAACCTCCAAAGATGGGGATTCCGCATCCTTCTTTGGAAACCTATGAGAGAGTTTTGCTACCCTGGTTGTTAGAAAGTTTTTCCTAATATCCAACCTAAATCTCCCATATTATAGATCAAGTCCCATTACTTCAGTGAACACAGAGAACAATTGGCCACCATCCTCTTTATAACAGCTCATAACATGTTCCAGAGAAACAAGTCATAAAATTGGGCTCAGGATCCAGAGCCAAATTTTCCCAAACTTTGGGGCAGTTCCAATATGGGCTTTTTGTTTTGGGTCAGTAATGTAGTCATCGATCCAATCCCTGGCTGCTTAGTCCAGGTCACATTATAGGGAAAACCTCTAGGGTGACATTAGCACTGTCATCCTGGGAGGCTGAGAGCCAGAGAAATCCATGGGGATTTTCTGGGTCTAGCAGTCTCATTTAAGAATCCCCTTTATATTGATTACTATTGAAACATGTGCATTGTGAAGCCCATCTCTAACATCTACAAATCAAAGAAGCACAGGTTTTGGAGATTATTATACTCCCTCCCCTCGCCCCCGCCAGCCCTTGGAGACATGAAGCACAGGATAGAAGTAGAAAGGAGAGGAAAATGGAAAGGGTGAAAGTGTGCAAAAGTGCTTAAAATGTTTCTCCTTCCTCATCTGTAAAATTCCTTCACTGGAAAAAAGCCAGCCAGAGTGCATTCACCGTCTAATTCACAACTCAAGCGGGTGAGTTATAAAAATGGTGAGTAGTATGGAAATAATTCATGGAGGCAAGGAAATAAATAACTCTTCATGCCCATATAAATACTGATCAGATGTTCATAAGGGAAATTTACATGGAGCCTTATTCAGTATTAAGGGCTAGTCCCCTACCTTCCATCATTCTTGCCGTGAAGACAATTCAAAATATGGTGGCACAGACAGTACACCCCCTCCCCCATCTAGCCACAGCACAATACATATAAAGCATTGTATTTGTGCTAAGTTGTACTGTTATTGCTATTATGACCCGTGGTTGAGGCTGATCATTCATCCCACTTTTAATTTTTGGCAGCATGATCCGTTAGTGGATTAATTCAATGAATCCAAATTCTGGGCAAGTCACTTCACTTCTCAATCCCCTCCCACTCTTCTCTGTCTTCTCTATTTAGATTGTAAACTTTTAAGGGCTGGGACTATGGCCTCGACTATACTACGAAGTTAGGTCAGTGGAAGTCACCATGGGTCAAACTAGTTGTACATGTCTGCACTTAAATTTGTCTCCCACCCACGAACTTGCCCCTTTATAGCAGCACAGTCACACCAGCTCCCAGAGTGCTGAGGGTAAACACAATGGCTACGTCTACACTGGCATGATTTTCCGGAAATGCTTAAAACGGAACAGTTTTCCGTTATAAGTATTTCCGGAAAAAGAGCGTCTACATTGGCAGGATGCTTTTCCGGAAAAGCCCTTTTTCCGGAAAAGCGTCCATGGCCAATGTAGACGCGCTTTTATGGAAAAGACTACTGGGCTGTCTACACTGGCCCTTTTCCGGAACAGTTTTCCGGAAAAAGGACTTTTGCTGAGCGGGAGCAGCATAGTTTTCGGAAAAGCAGCTGATTTCTTACTGTAGATCGTCAGTGCTTTTCCGGAAATTCAAGGGGCCAGTGTAGACAGCTCGCAGCTTATTCCGGAAAAGCGGCTGATTTTCCGGAATAAGTGGCCCAGTGTAGACACAGCCAATGAGTGTAGCCACTGCACTACTCAACAGTCCTCCAGCAGCTGTCTCACAATGCCCGACACTGACTACTCTAGTCACAACTGTAGACTCCACCGACCAGGAGTCACAGAGACTGGAAAACCTCTGTTCCCCTCTAACTTCTCGAACTTCTCAAACTTTTTGGCCTTTGGCCCACCCTGCTCCATTCAGACCTTTCTACAGACCACCAGTCAACCAACCATGATGACAAAATGGGTGCAGGAGGGAGTGCATGTGCAGTATCTGGCTGGGTTGTGGGGTGCAGGAGCACACTGAAGGTGGGAGGGTCTGGCTGGGATTTGAGGTGCAGGAGCAGGGGTAGGGGGCCTTGGAAGAAGGGAGGGTTCAGGAGCAGGCTCTGGGTGTGGGGGAAGGTGCAGGAGCAGGCTGAGGGTGGGGGAAGGGTCTGGGAGAGCGGGTGAAGGAGTGGGGTGGGGGTTAGGAACTGGGAGGAAGGAGAATGAGGGGCGCTTACCTATCTCTGTGACTTCTGCCACTCCCAGGCACTGCCAGATAATGGGAGCAGTGGGAAAAGCCTCCAGCTGAGAGGTCTCCTGCATTGCCATTCCCTCAGGCATGGGGAGGGGAAATGGCAGCACATGGAGCTGCTTCTTTCCCCCACAAGCTGAATCCAGCTCATGAGGCTCCCCCCCAACACAGAGGGAAGCTGGTGCTGGTGCCCCAACCTTGCAGCAGGGACATGGGGCTGGAGCACCACCACAGGCTCCCTGCTGCAGCGGGAGAGCAATGCTTGATCCCACAGCCCATCTGCAGGACAGTCACAGACCACTAGTGGACCATGGGCTACACATTGAGAACGACTGCTCTAAAGCGCTGCCCATTTTTGAAATGCCTTTTCCTGACTGTCCAATCTATTGCGGATACCTAGCAGCTCAACATTGTTTTGTGCAAGTGCCCAGCTCACCATGCCAACTACATATGCCAGGAACGCTCTGGTCTGGAGTAGACAGGAGATATTGGATCTTCTGAGCCAGTACGGGGAAGAAGCTGTGCAAACGCAGCTATGGAGAAACATGCCCATCTGTGAGCAGATTGCCCAGGGGAGATAGGAGAAGGGATACGACAGGGACCAGCAGCTGCACTGTGTGAAAGCCAGGGAACTGTATTAGGCTTATCTTAAGGCCAGAGAGGCCAACAGTTGATCTAGTACTAACCACAGACCTGCTGCTTTTACAAATACTTGGTAGAGACATCACCCCCACCCCGCAGACGACTGCTGATACTTCCAAGAAGCCACCATCATAGCCCCCTGGTGTTAATATCAAGGCCAAGGAGGTGGGATAGGAGGAAGAGGAGCATGGGGATCCATCTATGCTGAGAACCAGGACCTTTCTGAGACTACACCTCAGTCCAGTCAGTCCTGGCAGCTGAGCATGGGTGAGTCCAGTGCAGGGGAAAGAATCTTGGGTAAGTGTGTAATTGTTTTTCCCATTGCAATGATCCAACTTAGCAGGATGCAGCTATGGAGTTTTCATTAATTGACTAGCAGTAGAAAAGGCCCATTTCCCTTTAGAGTTGGGCAAGGCAGAGCAGGGGACCAGTCTGTGTATGTGCACTGGGCTGTCCCTTGTATCCACTGGAGAGATTTCAATGGAACTTTCATGGGGTACTCTGCAGTCCTCTTCTGAAGGTTTCTAGGAATGGTAGAACACGTTCCTGTGCCAGCCAGTGACAATGTTAACCAGCACCATTGCAGTGCACTGGCTACTAGAACATGGACCCATGTGGCTTTGGAATGCCAGCAACAGCTGTGCTTTCGGGGGTGAGATATCAGCTACCATCACTGCCTGTGATATCAGCTACCAGCTACTGCCTGTGAAAAATGGTGTCGATATTCAGTGCTGTGGCCCTATACTCATAATTTCACGCTACCGAGTGATTCCTTCCTCATTTCCCTCTCCTCTGGCAGGCCATGCTCACCAGAGCTGAGGCTATGCACATCTGAAGCAGAAGTGTCTTGTTTAAAACTTCAGGAGAGCAAGGGAGGGGGTCCTGAATCTTAACTTTTGCTTTCTATTGTGACTAGGCTGCCAATGGTACCTTTGTGAATTTTAGCTGCAGCTGCTGCCTTTGAGCCTTCAATTGGTTCCCCCTCTACCCCCACAGAATGCTTGAGCGAGATGAGGAGGAGAAGGAAGATGTGGATGACATGTTCAGTGAGATCCCGCAAGCCAGTGCTGTATCAGCAAAGGGCCTGGTGCGTGAACACTGTAGACAGCCTGGAGAAAGGTCCAGGTGCAGGCAATGCTGGATTAAGGCATACACTAACTAATATACAGCTTAAAGCCTTGCAATAGCAGGGGTCTCTAGAAAAGAAAAAATCTGCCTCCATTTCAAATGTGATCAAAAACAGTTGATAAATAAAGGCGATATGGGAAAAAGATTATTCTATCTAAATACAGACATATTCATTCAAATATGAGAAAAATATACACATCTGGCTACACAGATACCCTTATCCTACCCTTAGCCTTCACTAAATGTTCATTATCGACAGGCAGGAGGCAGGTCTGAAAAAAAACGATAATTGCACTTGTAAAATTAGTATTTCTATGAATAAGTCTGCTACCAGTTCCTTAAGGCAGTGTTTTGTTAGCCAGCTGCCACTGGTAAAATTCTGGCTGTGCCTTCAGAACTTATTTAAACAAATAAATAATCTCACTGCTGATAAAATCGGGAAAAATGTGAGGTTGGAAATGGCAGTATAAGGAAGCAATCCTGCCACGCTCATACAGTACTCACATGGGATTCGTATAGTAGTGACATCATGTAAGCACCCCCCTTTGTTGGTAATAGCTGGAAGGCTACCATCTTTAGTTTCTGCTCCAGCATGATCAGTCAGATAGTGCCTTCGCTCCCGTTGTTCTTCATTTTCTTAAGTGTTAGTGTGTTCTTTCTTCTTTCAATCTGTGCACATGAACTATAGTGTATTTTACTGTCCATACTACTTTCTGTGTCATGCATTATCCATGCTTCACATAACTGAGTTTTCAGGTGATTGTCTAATGGACATGGGTCAAGTTGATGTAGAAGAGGAAATTTGTGTTGGCTTCCCTCTGTCATTTTCAGGAACCTTCACTGTATTTTTATAAGACAAATCCCAACTATTCATAAACTTTTTATTCTCCTAACAAAATTAATCAAACAATTTTTCATGTATTCATATGAAAAGGATAATTTTCCTTGTTCATGGCATTAAAAATTATGTATCCTTGCTTGTTTTAATGTGAGAACATAAAGCTTTCATGTTTATCTTTTCAGTATCCTTTCTGTGAAAATAATAAATTCATTTTTTATGGTATGGGGCCTCTTACACTTGCTATAGCTTAGGGTATCAGAATGTCATAATCTAGCCCTGGGAGAGGGAGATGCATCAAGACATAATAAGGCTTCTTCAACAGCAAACACAGAAGCTGCAGACTTTGGTGGACCTACAGGTTCAACAATTATGGGCTTGCCTTCCTTTGCAGTCCATGTATAACTCCATTAGCCCTTCATCCATCCTGTACTTTGCTGCACATTGGACTACCCCCTCAATATCTGACATGGTAGCAAGGGCTGTATCTTTACCTTTACCACTCCACCCTAGGAGTCCATAAGGATAACCAGAACTTCACCTATAGTGACCTGTGAAAGCCACACGGATGCTGTATGTAAAATGGACATGCTAAGTTCCATTCCATTAAGTTATTAAGTTTTTAAAGTATTTGCTCTGAATTTTATCTTTGCATTGGTTTTGTTATTGAATAAAATTTTATTATTGTAAAAATAATGGGTATGGGGCCATATAACACACACAGACCTCTGGATTACGTTTACAAATTCAGTGTTATATTTAGAAGAGTAGAGAAATAAAAGATGACAATGTTGGAGCAGGAATTTTTCAACCAATGCCAATACCCATTTCAAGAGGAAAATAAAGTCCACTCTAGCACTTGTGCCTGGTCATTTCTATTAAAAAAATGCTAGCACAGAAACCATTTATGTTAGTGAATAATAATAATAAATCAATGTCTTTGAGTCAGTGACCCCGAGTTCTGGGCTGTGCCCTGGTCCTTACATGTCTCACTCTCCACCTCCCAGTCTCTGGTACAAGACATGCTGGATGTTTGCCAGGATAGGAGGGAACTTGGGAGAGGCAGGAAGTGAGGTCAAAACATACTGAACTCCAGTTATTCTGTGCTGCTGAAAGGCCATTTTAGGCAGCCATATATTATAGTACTGCATGGGACTTCTCTCATTTATGCTGGGGACTGGGATATCCCTGGTTGCCGTGAAAATCTAGGGATCTGCCAAGGTGCCACACAAAACTGTGGTCAGTTGGTCAACTTTTATGAGTAGTGATTATTCAGTTTTATTAAGGGTTTGTAGGATCAGGCCATAAGCCAGATGTGACACTGGATAACAGTACAGGAAAGAGAGCAAGTGAGGCCCAGGAATAAAATATAGGGGATTTCAGGCTATGGGGAGTTGCTTGAAGCTTTGGGGTCAGAAAAGGAATTAGAGAGTGTGCTCAGCAGACAACAGTCAGACTACTGTAAGCCTGGGGACAGCATGACTGACAACATGAGACAGGTGGAGGGAACCCCTTCTTCCAACACAACAATAATGGGAGAGGGAGGCTACCTCACTGCTCCTTGGAAGTTGGGGAACTCAGGAGTCCCTTCATCTCTGGAAGAATTTTTTAAAAAAGTAGCATCCCTTATGTCAGACCTTCAATGGAACTATCATTATACCCACACAGCAATTCCTGGGGAGTTACCCCAACTCACAGGATGAATTCACTGTCAGGCTACAGGGATGAATAATCATTGGAAAGCAAGAGGCACAGAACACAGGTCCCTTGAGCCATTTGGTTGTCAGTCTTCCATAGCACATGGATCTTTCCCGTGGCTAACTCTGAAGAAGAGTCATCATGTCTTGCTGAGACTTGGTCTATCTGGAAAGCTGGATCTGTGTTGTGTGATGAATCAGGCTTTCACATGCTAGCATTTGTCTTCCAGGAGAGCTGAGGGTGCAGGATTGGACACCTATCTGCTGCCCCATTAAATGTACAAGCAGTGCGGCTGAGCTTGGTTGTGTATGATGTCGTAATCCTGGCACCCCCCTTATACTAGAGCATCACAAGCCTGGCGCTCCCGGGAGAGGCAAAGGGGAGTTCAGATGAGCTCTGTATTTCACAGCAATGCCCTTGCGCACTATTGGGAATTTTATTGTGACAGAGCAGATGAAATTCCCAGCTCCAAAACAACAGACTACTAGAATCAAGGGAGAATCGTCACGAGCTATTAGCTGCAGAGGACTTATAACACACACCTCTTGTAACTGCGGGTTACATGTGCCCAAGTCACAGAGAGTGTGAGTCTGTTCCAAATTTTCTGGGCTTAAGCTGTTGTAGTGATGCCAGCTCTCAGTTCTCAAAGTAACTAGTCAGCCCCTGGTGTCTGCAGAGATGCTGGCTGTCATAACACACAGCTGGGTAATTATGACTCTCTCCAGTAGAGGGCAGTGATACATGCTAACAAGCACTTAATGAAGACTCATACCAATTTTCAAGAAAAAGAAAACATTCCCAAACTTTGGATCAGGACATTGAGGCTCATCCTCTTCTTTGGCATGGGCTAAATCAATGCCTTGAACTCAGGGGTGTTTTGGAAAAGTTGGCTGTGTGCGGAAACTTTTGGTATGTTCTAGGGCCCCTGCACTGAACCTACTAGGGCCAGATTCTCTACTCCAAAGTCACTTTGCACCACATAAGCAGTGTGAAATGTTCTTAAAGCACCTGGAGACAGACAAAGGAACCCCCTTATATACCCCCCAACTCTCTGCCAGCCACCCTCCTCACCTGTGACATAGGACTGGGGGTGGGGCCTTGGGCAGAAGGGGAAGATGAGCACACAGGATCATCACACACACCCCACTAGAGAGAAAATCAGTGCCTATGCTCCTTATTAGGCATACGGGTAATACCAGCACTGAGTGGAGAGAGGTGAGTGCCCAGCTCTGTGGCTGTGCCTCCCAACATCTACAGCTTTTCACCTCCTCCTCCTTCTACTGCTTTTCAGATGGCTCCTTTTGTAGACTAGCCAAAAGGAGGCATCTGATGGAAGAGTAGGAGTTGGGAAAGAGTGCTGGGTAGGGTCTCAGTGAAATGGGAGTGCATCTCCTAGGGGCCAGGGCAGCAGAAATTGGGATATGCCCCACTGTTAGATGGAGCGTCTGGGACAGACAGTACCCAGCACAGTTTAGTGTGCACATAGGGACTCAGAAGGCATCCTCAAGTCCAGTCTATGCCTCAGGGCTTGTATTCCAGAAAGCCCATTTACTGCCAGCTACAGAAAGGTATGTGGGATGGAGACTAGTGTGGCTCAAAACTCCCCCATCCAGTGGTCATATCGCCATCTAGGGTGAAACATCTACTCCTGTTCCCCTGTCTCAATTCCCTTGTGAAGGCCCATCCCTATGATGGACAAGAAGGTGCAGATTTCCTTTGCGCACGCTCTCTGCTGCCCAGCTCCCCACTACAGCTAGACAGGTACGGGATTCCACTGAGTTGGAACTTGGTGTGAGCTACTGAAGGCTCTTCAAGATTAATCCCATTGACTTTAGTTGGTCTGAACCCCCAGATATGGACTTGAGTTAGCACTTTGGCAATAAGGATACAGACTGTTTGGCTCACTGAATTCTACCCTTAGGACTTCAGCAGTCGTCTGCAGAGAACAGGCCAAATTCACAGCTATGTAAATTCACCAGGCCAGATCTTCTGCTGGTGTAAATCAGATCTCCAGAGAGCTATCTTGATTTAGACCTACTGAGGATCTGGTCCAGTGACTTCATCAGTGATTTTGGCCACATTAGTAGGGAAATTTTCAAACAAAAACAAAGGAGACTAGTAGTGGCAGAGAACAGCTCCCTCACTCTTTTGCCACAATAAGAAGTACATAATATTGTCCATATTAGATTTTTTTTTAAATATCCATAACAAAAGCAAGTTCATATTTCATACAGGCAAACTAAACTGCTCAATAGCTCTTAACTCATGATATTAACAGAAAGCTTGTTCCATGGGCAGATCAAAGCTTCTGTTTTCCCCAGTATCTTCCCCAGCATGTGTTTGGGTTTTTGTTTCCCATTGGTGGCTCTAGTTTATTAACATTTTATCGCTGAATGAGGTCAGAATTATCATAAACAAATATTACATTAATTTTAATATTAAGCTTTTCACCAATATTTATCCTCCATGGAAAATTAAATTATTTTTGCATGTGACTAAGAGAAATCCAGTGACATACAATTAAAAACAACAAATAAGAGTCACATTCTATACAAGCGTAATTATGTTCATGTGGTATTGCTGTAATTGAAAGACAGAAGACATTTCATTCTGTATTAAAAGAGAATTTCTTTCAGTGGGCTTCCTGAAACTCATTAGATATTCCCTGGCCTATTCTCCTAAGTAATTAGATTTTAACAGGATTTTCAACAGATCAGAGCAATCTCTGAGGGTGCCAATAGGAGACTGTCCCTCTGGCCTTACCAGCAGGGCAGCATGGATAACATCCAGACTGGGAGTTAATAGGACAATTACTGGCCTCTTTTAAATGAGTTACATTAATGCACTTAAACTAAATGGCTCTGCATATGATTAAATATTAACATCTGCAAAATATGAAAGCATGATATGCAATCAAGTTTTGTTGTTTTAATTTCCCCAGCGCCAATTTTTAGTTGTGTAGGCGAATTTACATTGGCTAGTGTATGTTAAACTTTCAAAACACACATCAACAGTATCTGCAAATTGTTCTTTTGGAGCTACTCAGTTACACAGCTTAAAACAGCACTAGCTGAAAGGAATTGTATCAACAAGGGGATAACAAAAAAGCCCTGTTTGATTGCCGCAGTGGGAAATTGGTCAAGGATCTCCTGTTTACCTAATACAAAAATAGGGCCATTAAAGTCAGTGACAATAGAATTCCTACAGACTTCCAAGGAATAATGGCATATCAGGCCTGCTTACTGTATGAGACAGGCAGTCTGAATATGTTTCCAGAATTTGTGACTTTGGAATAGTCAGGATCATTTCACTGTCAGTTTTTTAAAATACTTAAGGGTACATCTACCCTGCATGCTTATTTTGAAATAAGCTATTCTGGAATAGTTATTCAAAAATAGCTTATTTAGAAATAGCACATCTATACTGCAGGGAAGCCTCAAAATTAGTCCAAGGCAGACTTCCCTAATGTAGACGTGCTATCTCGATTTAGAACTCCAGGAGGCACTGGGGAGGAATAACTTAGAATGGCCCTGATGAGGGGCTATTTCGAAATAGCAGCAGTGAAGTGTCTACACGTGCCTTATTTCAAAATAGCTATTTCAGAACAGGCATTATTCCTCATAGAATGAGGTTTACAGATTTCGGAATAAACCATCCATTATTTCAAAATTATTTCGAAATAATGGAATGGCTGTATAGACGCTCGCATTGTTATTTTGAAATAACACTAGTTATCTCAAAATAACGGTGCCGTGTAGGTGCATCCTAAGTACTATGTGTTTTAAGATTCAGACTTTACCACTTTATGTATTGCAACTATCCTGTATTCTGCACATTAAATTGATTCTATTTTGCGGAGCTTTTGAAAGTGAAAGTAGTTTAGACATGGCTTTTTCGGTGAAACCCCCCTTTGTCGAAAAGTCACGTAAACCTCAAAAAATGAGATAAGCCCAAAATGAGGTTTACAGGATCTTTCAAAAAGGGTTTTATTTTTGAAAGATCCCCGTCTAAACTGCCGTTTTTCTATCAAAAAGCCCTGTTTCGGAAAAAACCCATGGCCACCATTATGCAAATGAAGTACGGGAAATTTAAATCCCGGCTTCATGTGCAATTTCGAAGTGTCTAATTTACATCCCTTTTTCGAGGAAGGGATGTAGTGTACACATAGCCCTAGACTGCACTGCCTCAGATGGTAGTTCTGAATTGTCACCATCTGTTCTCCAGAAAGAGTTTGACATGCAATACTGGCCTCCTGACAAATCTGAAGATGAAACACAAAGATGCACATGATGCAAGAGCTAATGATGGCAGCTTTGGAACTGTCATGGAGAATGTTAGTGTAACAGCATTAGTAAGACAAGGTGAGTGTAGTGATATATTTTTCTGGGCAAATAACACATACCCAGGAATGCCCTCCCAAGAGTTATCAGAAGTAGGCTCCTCTGCTATCCATTACTACAGGCTGTGCAGATAACAATGCCCCTAGTTAGAATGACCTGACACCTCCCATTATAAGACCCTCTTCAGTTGCTTATAACTTTGCCAAACTTTCATTTGGAATGAGATTTCCCATGCTAACTGTCTTCTTCAGAGTGATTGTTTCCTAAAAGTCTTAGCAAAAATGGTTTAACTATTTAAAAAACTGTGTTGAGAAGATCTTGTGACGCCACTCTTTGGAGAGGGGATGTCAAATTTGATGAGCATGTGTATGTGTGTATGCCTGCAGAAAGTGGCAGGAAATGGAGACATGTTTCCTTTGCTGTGTCTTTTGCTATTCCCAGGCCAAGTTATACATGCTTGGTAGAGATTTGTTATAGTTTGGCAGCTAAATTCTCTAAAGAGTCTATCTGCAGTGAACACACTGTATCATAACGTGAGAAGGTGCTCAGATATTCTTGTGGGGCAATCAGCATGGGAAGACTTTGCAAATCGGTTGGGATTAAGGAGGAGAGGGAAGGTTGGAGTGCCTGGGTGGGAGAGGGTCACACAAAATGGTTCTCCATTTTGTTTCTCAAATTTCTACCTTGCCACTAACTCATCTTGCATTCCCATGGCTGCCAGTGGTTGGGCAGTGCTACCGTTGACTCCTGACATAGAATCACCTGCGCATTTGGGGTTGAATGAACGCTTTATAAACAAGGGTGTGTGCTAATGGTGGGCCAAGACTGGGTGATTTATACAAGGGCTTAACATTGGGGATGGTGCAGCGCCGTCGTTCTAGGACAAGTCGTGCCCCCAGAACTCCAGGGCATGCCAGGGCAGATTGCCTGCTGCAGCAACCATGGGGTGACACCAAGATGGAACAGACCCTTCACAGCAGCACAGTGCCTAGAGTTATGATCTACTTTTGCATGGAAAGTAAAATGCAGAAGACACCCTACATCTTCCCTCACATTGATCTCCTGCACAAAGGCCAAAGGCCAGCCAGCCATCACGTAGCTAGCACACACACACACATTCCAGCTGTGCTACGAAGGTCTCTGCATTTCCTTTTATGATCAGGAGAAATGGGGATTTTATAGTAATACCAGGGTATTTTTATGAGACTCACCCCTTGCAATGTGTCGCTTTTATTAGAAACAAGCCTTCCCCTCTGTCACTTATGATAAATAATGTTTATTGATGTTCACTTCCTCCAGTGAAAGTGTCAAACAGCACGTCAGTATTTGCCAATTTTCTTTTCACATTTCATGTTCTGTGCTTTTTATGTTACATACCTGATTAAAAATTTAAACTTTGTCGCCATCAGAGTTAAAATACATTGCCAGAGCATCTCTAATTATGCTTACTTGTCTGCTCTGAGCAGAGACTGACATTTCTGGGTCAGGATCTGGCTGTTGATCTGCAGCGTAGGAAGTAGCCACTCCCTGAAAAACAGCTTCTTCTCACTTTCACAAACATTGCATGGCATACAATGCAGAACAATTACTGAGCAAATATTACTAAGGTTATGCTAATTGCTGGGTAATAAGGATTTCAATTTTCCCTCTATCCAAATGCAGCCTTATCCACCATTCACACTCTGCCTGGAGTACAACGAATACTTCTTTTCTGCATGTCACTACAGTTTGAAAATAGTTTATTAATCTGAAATAAAATGAAAACAGGCAAACCCTCGTAGAATGAAATTCATCCCTCTCCAAGGGCCCAGTGGGACTTAAATGGCACATAGGCTGGCCCTCAGTGTGTTGATTAAAGATAAAATTGTCATTAAAGGTGAAATTCACCACTGTGTAAAGGCTTGGTGGTGATTTTCACCCCTAATGACAAGAAGCACAAACACAATGTTCTTTCTCATTGATTCAGAGAACAACCCTCTCTCTTCGGGTAATTCCAGTGAAAGAAGAGTTTTTGGAAACAGGCATTCTTATACCTTCCTTACCACTCCTTGTAGATGTACCTAATGCAGTAAATGACTATTGGTTGTTTTTTTTAAGTTTTTCCAGTTATAGACTAACTTGGCTACCCCTCTGAAGCTTTTGACTAGCAGCTGTCTTTCAACATCTCTAATATTCCTTCCTGGTGTTGCATAAGCAAAGAGCATGCACCTAGGAAGTGGATGCAAGCCATTACACCTCTACAGTTTGGAAGTCCTCAGTAAGTGTCAAAGTGCCAGATCAAGCCATCCACACTCTAAATTCAGGTGGCCCTAGTTGTAAAGACATTCACAGCAACTTTGCAAGTTTGGGGTATTATCTCTCCAATGGAGGTTTCCATTTTTCCTCCCCAAGAGAAAATCAAAAAGTTTAAAGTTACCTTCATGGTTTCTCCCTTTAAAAATAGATTGTAATTATCCCTACTTTATGGGACAAATTATCCAAAACCTAAACACCCATCTCCACTTACTAAAACCTCATCATCCAACGCTGTGGACAAATTTTCAGAAGTGGCCTTGAAAACAGCACCTGTATTTGAACACACAGATTTCACATTCAGTTTCTAACTCATGAAGGAACTCAGAATTTTTTCCATTCTGAGCATGCTCAGCCAGATGGTGAGATCACTAAAAACCTGATTCACACAGGGGCATATGGAGGTTCCATTTTCCACTATTAGCTTTTGCACATATGAAAATGCCAACAATGCTGGGCACTTTCTGAGGTTGAGCTGAGGCTCTTATAGAAATGTGGACATTGTTTAAAACTTACAGTCCAAGCAATGCAATTTTTAAACACCCTAAATCTAATCAATAATAGACAGATTTCCAAATGGTGTCAACAATTTAGTTGTTCCCCATGATAGCTGGTAGGTGATAGGTCCTTTTGAAAAATCTAGCCATAAATTACCACATGGGTATTGAGGTTAGGTATAATAATGAATGGATCAATAGTTGTCCAGTACTTTAAGTATGTCCTTAGTTGTTTTCCTTACAAAAGATACCTGAAAAACTAATCACAGAGTTAAATCCAGACCTGTGTGAGCAAATATAACTACATTAAATGAATGGAGTTATACCAGGTCCATATTTACAAGATATATTATAGTTCCAATTTTGGAAAAATCCTGTGTCATCCTTGCCAGAGTTTTCTGTGCATCTCTATTTACTGTCAGAAAGGTCATTTCCTGTCCTTTGGTGTTCTGTTGAAAAGATGTATAAAGTTCTTATAAAAGATCTAACAATTTTTTAAACAATTCCAAACATTTTGCCTTAACTTCTCATGGATTTCTATGGACTGGAAATAATTTTTGTAGGAAATTCATCAGTCATAGTTAATAGGTCCTGATTTTAGAGGGAAAACATATAATTACAGTGAATTTGTAAACAGCTTGGGTTTAAATGCTTTGCTGAATTTGAACCATAGAAACAAAAAAGGTTGGTGAAATTTTGGGCCTTCAACTTCAGAAGAATCACTGTAAGTATCTGTGAAGGGGTATCTACCCACAGAGGTGAACACTGTTAATAGCAGGCAGAGACCTCTGTTAACCTACTAATTGCACCTGAAGGTTGGGCCAAGCCTAATTAATGATGAAATCCAGTGGTGGGACTGGCAAGTTAGTTTTATAAATGACTTTTAGAGAAAAAATGGGGTTGTAGAGAGAAATACTTCAATTACTTGCCTGATAGTGGGAGCAAACAGACCTGTGAAATTCTTGCATGACCAGGGAAGGACTCAGGAGAGAGAAGATTGTGAGTTCCTCATGTCTGAGAATGGTATGATAGTAGGAAGCAGAGTATTAGGGAGGACTTGGGAAGGACTAACATTCAAACCTGGGAAGGCTGGACGTGGTTGAAGTTTGTAGTTTTGGTTTTGGGAAAACTCCAGGGAAGAGTTCTGTGAGCCTCAGAGGAAAGGAAAGGAGGAAAGAAGTCAAGGACTTTGGAAAAGCTGAAAAGAATGCAGGTAGCATAGCTATGGGAAAGACCCGCTGAGGTAAGAAAAAGCCCAAGGAGGTAGCAGGGGTTAAGTCTGGATGTAAACTAGAGGTGGGCAATAAAACGATGGCGGTTCACCAGGGTTAGCCCTTGGCAGGCCACATCACTATATTTACCTGTGCCTATACAGGTACCAGCAATCGCAGCTTCCACTGACTGTGGATCGCCATTCCCAGCCAGTGGGAGTGACTTCAAGTCACCAGAATATCACTTACCGCAGCTCCCAGTGGTCGGGAACAGCAATCTGTGACCAACGGGAGCTTCCATCACCAGTACCTGTGGAGGGATAGGTAAATATAGCGGCGGGAGCCCACTAGGGGCTAACCCTGGCCGACCAGATCTGACCCGCAGCCTGGTATTTGCCCACCTCTGGTGCAGACAGAATTTCATACTCAGTACAGGGTCCCTGAGCTGAAACCCAGGAGGGAGGGAGGCCCTGGTTTCCGTACCAGCCATGACAGAAGATGAGAAAACTCTCCTGAGATAAGGTGAATAAGAACCCTTGAAGTCTCTGGAACAACAGGGTGTAATGACCATGAGGCCTAGTGTTGAAAGCCAAAAATCCAGATGTTAGGACATTGGACTTTCTCTCAGTTGGAAGGGGTGGAAACAAAATGTGACCTGGAGAGAGGGCTAATTGCAAGAAAAAGCAGATCACATGTCATTGAGAGGCATTAGAGGAAGACAGCCTGCTGAGCCATATCCCGCCACAAGGGGGCATGCTGAAGGTGAGTCGACTCTTCCATAGTATCCTTTTCCTGTGAAACAGGAGGTCTTATCACACTGAATTTATTTAGTGGTGTGTTTAACACAGAGATGCCAAAGCACACATTTACTCTGGGACTGAGCATCTTCTTTGTATAGAAGCTTTCCACAGAGGTGAATTTCACCCACTGAGAAGAGAAAACACGCTAATGGTTTTCTTGATTTTGTCAATACCCTGAAATAGTTGACTATTCTGCTTGTTGTGATTTTTGTTCTTTTAAAGTTTCAACCAACTTTCACATGTTTGTTTTCCCTGCGACTTGTCTGTTTAGCGCCCATTACCTTTATTGGGACTATGACTGGCCTTACATAGTGGTGTTCTGTCCATTGAACAGCCCATATTAAATTGTACTCTGGATAGGTCTCTCCTGGAGAACTATTTGAATGCAAAGTTCAAATATAGGTACTGGTATTTTGCCTGACTATACAAAGCAATTGTGTGAGCATTCACCCACAATTTATAGTTCATATTGTGTGTGCGACACAAAACAGGGGTCCGTTCTGTGTAGGATCATACATAATTTTTGCTATTCTGCCCTCTAGCACTGGAAGTACACAAGAGACAGTGGAATAAAGATGGCTGACTGACAAGATATATCTGCTCTAAAGTCTTCAGCAAAATAATCCATGGGAAATTCATGGGAGAATTACTTCAATGCTATTTGCTTATGAAGCTTTTCCTGTTGCTGCCAATGCTGAGGCCCAGAAAGTTGTCGAAACAACAGCTGCTTCTTGTAACAAAGGAAAATGGATCACCAAGGGCCAAGACAAAGACATGCACAACCTTTCCATGGCAGAATGGAATCACAACCGTGAGAAAAGGACAATTCAGAAATGGAATTTTTATAGAGACACCTCCAAAAAAATCAGTCAAGACAAGGGGTGGACTGTTTTATAAACCCCATGTCCTGTTTTTCAAAAACGATGTTGATGCAAAGGAGCATCAACCTCTTGAAAGTCAGTGGCTCTTGGACAATTTAACTCAAGATCCTCTGCTCCTGGTTTGGGACTAAGGCAAGTATTGCCATCAATATGCATTGACTTAGCCTTGTAATAGCTATGATACATGTTTGTTCAAACAAAAAGAAAAGATAAAAAAACCACCCATTATGTGCCCAGCATTAATGGAAGCCCATTTATGCCATCTAGTTTGGAAAAATTATTGAAGAACAGTTTATCCAGGTGAAAATATTAGCATAATACTATCAAGGTCAGTGAGACCTACAGATTTACTGAGAAATCACCTTTGTTTCATCAGGTAAATAAAGACTTGATTTTCAATGCAGCTTATCTGAGAAGGCACTCCCTAGCACAGTTAAATTATGAATACAGCACATATGTTCCATATCATATCATTTACAGCACACTTTAGCATAGACATAATGCTTTGTAACAAACTACAATACCATTCACAAAATGCATTTAAATAGCATAATTTAGTTCATTAAATTCAGTCATTTACAGTAAATCAAAATCATCACAGGAATTGAAGAGAGTACACAGTTGTTTGTTTGAATAGTTAAGCTAGGTAAGTCAATTTCTTTTTGAAGGTCAAGGACACAGTTGTTTCCATTTTCTGTTATAAAAAAGATACAGCCTGTGTCATGAGATAATTTAGTATCATCGGAATGTGATCAACTCTGTTTTCCCCCCGGTTGTTCCATATTATATAACTGACATGCCTAACCTACATCTAAGTCAAGAAAACACTTTACATATCATATTATCAAATTAGGCTTCATTTTCTTTCACAGATTGAATGAATGTGGTACCAGATTTTAAAAAGGGGTTTACTCTTGCAAATCTGCAGCATATTAGAAGCAAAGATGTATGTTTTCTCCTAGTCCAGCCATCACTTGCTTGGCCAGTGGAAATATTAGTATAAAAGCAAAGCGGATTTTTTTTTTGCCTTCCTCAGAGATTCCGCCTCTTTCAGCCAGAGGGGTGCACTATATCTGAGAGGGTGCGGTGCATGTGCATACACAGAAGCCTTGCTTCCACTAGAGACGAGAAGTCGGCTAGAATTCCTTTTGGGACTCCTGAGAAGCTTTGCTACTGCCGTAGTTCTGCTTCCCTAAGACTGGGTGCCGTATGTATTGCCCATCACAGTAGCTCAGCTCTGCTGCCGGTAGGGAGGCAGGCATAGGACCATGCACTTATCTTCTCATTTTCCTTCTCTCCTTTTCAGGCAGTGGGCACCCATTGGGGCTCTAGCTGGATACAGGGCTCTCTCTCCTCTGTAGAACTGTGGTTGCAATGAAGAGCCATCCACCATACAGCTTGCTTGTGTAGCCGAGCGCTGCCACCAGGAAAGAGCTCTCCTATCACCGTAATAACACCACCTAAACACATGGCAGTAGCTATGTTGGCGGGAGAGCATCTCCCATCTACAAAGTGCTGTGCATACACGCGTGTATGCCAGCAAAACTTAAGTGGCTTGGAGGGCAGGGGTGTTTTTTCTCACACCCCTCAGTGACATCAGTTTTGCCACCGCGACAGGAAGTGTAGACATGGACCAACTGAGACGCCTACAAGGAATGTTCCCTCTAATTTTTTCCATCCGTGGGCGGAATACATTTTGTTATGTGCACCAAGGCATGTGCAGATGGGCACCACCAATAGAAATATGCTACTGGCTGGGGACAACTAAGTCAGGGGGCTCTGCCAACCAGCTGCGTGGCACCTGAATCTCTCCTGAGATGCTACCCAAGCACTCATCTTGCAGGGAACATTGCCTCTAAGCCACACTTCCTGCAATCTACATAGACACAGTGGAGTAAAGGAAGCAATTTGCATTAAAATGATTCAGACCGGAGAAGTAAAGGAGTGTACACTATATTAACACCCCTGAAGAGGTGCTAATGGATCACTCATCTAGCACTTCATTTAGGCTTAGGCAGGAACTGGTTGGCTTCACGGAATGGTATGGAAAAACCCGACACAGGTTACTTATGCTAAAGCTGGAGCTACACTTCTCATTTCCTCCCCTCTTCCCGTCTACAGCTACATCCCATCAGCTAACCGCAAGAACCAAGTGAGGACCACAAAAATTGGGTTTGAAAATACACCCAACTTCCAGCCCTACCACTTCAGTGGCCCCCTCTCTGAATAACTAATAGAGCAGGGAATCCTGCAGTGGTGCAGGAGCAGATCAGAGCATTCCCCTGTCTGTCTGTGACACAGCACCCAGCACCTAGCCACGAACCATTGACCCCTCTCCAATAGACAGAGTAATATCTATTCAAGGTGCAGACAGGGTGAGACAATATGGTTCCAAACAAACCAGTATTATGCTCGACACAGTGAACAAGGAGCTAGCAGCAGAAAATAACCTTCCCCATCTTACAGGACACTGAGGTGAGAAACTGTGAGCATGCACAAAAAACACAGATGGCGACTAAACTCCTTTGTAATAGACACTGCAACTACAGCTGTCCTGGGATTGACAGCTGGGAAGGAAATGGGCCTAGTACAGATTATCCTGGGCATTGATGAAGTACCAACAGGCCTCACCAAGGTAGAAATGTGAATGTCTTTAGAAGGCTGGCTTGTCTGCCAGAGGTCAGCACCATAAAAGTGTGGTCTGAGCACAGCTAGTAATCTACCCTCCTTGAAAGATTCAACCATGCTGAAAGAAGGGACTTTGCAGAAGCTGCAGCCAAAGGCATAAAGGAGGGCAAGTGGTAAAGGATTAGTGGTGAAAGGGACAACAAAGGTGAGCCATAAAATAGCCCAAACCATTCCTCAACAATTTATCCGTCAGCCCAGAGCATCACAGGCCAGATTACGAGCAGTTCTGCGACAGGCTGGCAAACTTGGATGCAGCCCAGCACAATCCAAATGTGAAGAGCTTGGGAAGGAAATGCTCATAACGTAAGTTTGTGGAGTTATATTTATGTACATCTCTAATGCACCCATCGATAGGGAATCTGAGCACCACTAGGTACTATTTCAGTGCAGAAAGCATTTTGTTTGGGGAAACAGGCATATGGCATAAGAACTCACATTGGGAAAAGTCTCTAACATCAGCCCCACCGCATTTCAGAAGTTGATAAGGAAACTGCCCGAATTCAAACCTTGTAAAAGTCACTGACTCACATAGATGAATGTTTCCAAAAGTACATCCTTGCTGTATGGACTTTTACCACCCACAGATGCACTAAATTCACCACTTATTTTAGAGCAACACTAGTTGAATGCCACTAATAGTTTGCACCAGCATGTGTGTCTATTTTTCATGCAGAAGTGAACTTCAGTGGCAGTCTGCAGCTCAGGAACTGAATTGATTTCATTGGGATTAGTTATCTGAAAACAAGCTAAGCACAAGCTTAAGTGTCTGCAGGACTGAGGCCTTAGTTATATCACAGACAGAAAGTCAGCTTATCACTAAACTTCATGCTAACAAATGGGTCACATATTGATGCCACTATCAAGCATGATACTTGGACAGTTTGTGTTTCCAACCTCAACTGTTCAAACATCATGAGTCAGGTCCCAAAAAAGCTATGACATCAATTTAGCTGTCATAAGATTCATTAATAATATTCTGGGTTGTTGTTGGTTTTTTGGTTGATTGGTTTGTTTTGGTCTCTTTATTTTCAGCTTTTAGAATTTGCATGTTCTAGCTTTTTTCTACAACCACCAGGGCTAGAAACTTACTTTAAAAAATAAATGACAGCTGGGAGGGGATCCAAGCCCAAATGAAGACAGTGGGAAGAAGGGACAGAATTGTCTGCAAGGATTTGGAAAAACAATTAGCAGAAAAACAGAAGAATTGTGTAGAAGGATTACTAGGAATAATGGGATTAAATCAAGCAAGGGAACATTTATGGTGAATCTCAGGGCTGTAAAAGATTATGCTAGGAACCATCCTAAAGGAAAGCTCTATTACTAGAAAGTGTTTTCCCTAGGAAGGTGGTAGGAGCCCAGGACATTAAAGTTATAGTGCATGAAGCGCAAACAACAGTAGGGGAAAATCCTGCACTGGCAAAATGGCTTAACTGATCTATTTCATCTCCATATTGTGTAGCTTAGTGCAGTGACGGTCTGTGTGTTATCAGGACTGTAAGTTGTTACAGGGTGAATACTGGCATACCTCAGCTCAGCAACACTTACAAAAAGAGAGTTTTGTGTGTGATTTTCAAAAGCACTAAGGCTGTGTCTACACTGGCGCGATCTTGCGCCAAAGTGGCCGCTCTTGCGCAAAAACTTGCTGCCTGTCTACACTGGCCACGTGTTCTTGCGCAAGTAAACTGATGTTCTACTGTATAAAATCAGGGCTTCTTGCGCAAGAACTATGATGCTCCTGCTCAGGAATAAGCCCTCTTGCGCAATTGTTCTTGCGCAAGAGGCCAATGTGGACAGGCAACATGAATTTCTTGCGCAAGAAAGCCCTATGGTTAAAATGGCCATCAGAGCTTTCTTGCGCAAGAGAGTGTCTACACTGGCACGGATGCACTTGCGCAAAAGCACATCTCTTGCGCAAAAGCACATGCCAGTGTAGACGCTCTCTTCTGGAAGAGTTTTTGCACAAGAACTCTTCCGCAAAAGAGTTCTTGCGCAAGAAGCTGCCAGTGTAGACGTAGCCTAAGTGTTGGCCAAACTGCCTCTATTAAAGTGTATGGGAGACAGTTATGTCTGACTTCGGTATGAGCAGTTTGAGCTATAGTTTTCATCAGTAGATCTGAAAATGCTTTACAAAGGTGGTCAATATCATTATCTCCATTTACAGACAGGGAAACTGAGGCATGGAGGAGGGCAGTGACTTGCCCATTGACACCCAGCAGGCCAAGAGCAGAGCTGGGAATAGAATCCTGTTCTCCCAAGTCCAAGTCCAACGCTGAAAGCTGTTGAAAACTCCACAAAGGCATTAATTCTCCTCTGAAGTTAAGAATCCCTTTACAACTGTCATCTCGAGAGCTTACATCTCTAAGCATGCATCTACACTGCACCTGTAGCTTGAAATAAGCTACACATATTGCATAGCTGATTTCAAGTCAATTTCAAAATAGTTTATTTTGAAATTTGGCGCTGTCTACAGAGCACTTACTTTTAAATAAGTCACTTTTCCGAATCATCCCTTACTCCTCATGGAATGAGATTTACAGGGACATCGGAATAGCGAGCCCATTATATTTCAAACTAACAGGTGCTCTCAAAAGACACGAAATAGCGCTGCAGTGTAGACGTAGCCTAATAGTTTTAATTGCCTATCTGGTGGCTGTTGCTATTGTCTATCAGATGGACACATCTCTACTAGAGAGTTTTAAAATGGGTTATTTTTGTTGACAGTGGTATATTATTATTCTAAAACCAGAAAGAGAGTTTTGCCTCCAAAACAACTGCATTTCAGATTTAAGAGACTGATTTGTAAAGCAATGAAATCCAGACTTCAGAAGGAAAATTCTAGCTTTAATTGACAGAATGGGATTATTTTTATTTTCACCTAGGGCCTAAATTAAGGCCAGAGCATTGGCCTAGAATTTTAACTTTAATTCTGAATGCCCTTGTTTTTCTGAGCTTCAGCCAGACTCTTCGTGCTTTAATTATAAGGAGATCGGGGGTTAGCTGAACATTTACAAATGGCCATTTTTACAAAGTAGCAGAGACTACTTTTTGCTACTTCCCACAGCACCTCAGAAGCAAGTAAAAAGTGACACAAACGGGCATCTCAGACACACTCCAGATGTCCCCTGCAGCAACCATTTCCTGTTATCCCCAAATCTGCATTTCCAGCTACTCCAATGACAGTAAAATCACTCTCCCTGACTCCCTTCGCTCATCAAGTTTAGAAAGACAGAGACATCAGAATGGAGGACACTAGAAAACATCTGCCCAACATTGTTCTATTTAGCTATATTTCTAAAAAGAGTGTATTTTAAGTAATCAAACAAAGTTTAAGTAACAAGGATCTGATCCAAACACATACAAATAAGAAAATTCAAGATTCGCAAATGAAAACACAGACTCTGTCACCATTTCTGCTCTTCCTTCCACTTACAGAATGGGGAGTAAAGGAGGTAGAGGGACTATTCCCTCCAGC
Source organism: Rafetus swinhoei (assembly GCA_019425775.1). Taxonomy (NCBI): domain Eukaryota; kingdom Metazoa; phylum Chordata; order Testudines; family Trionychidae; genus Rafetus; species Rafetus swinhoei. The sequence continues at coordinate 50,114,125 of CM033430.1, read as the reverse complement.
AGTCGAGGGCCATTCCAACAGGCACACGCCTCAGAGCGACTCTCGCTTGCATTGGCACCAGAATTGGCACCTGGCTACATCCAGGAAGGGGCAAATGTAGCAGAACTCTTACCCCAAGTTGTGACAAATATGGCATAGAAGCACCAAAGAATCTGGCTTTACAAAGTTTCACTGGAGTAGCATGGAACTTGTGCCAGAGCAGCAGCCTGGGAACTCTGGGTGAATCGGGGCTGAACCTGAAAGCAGCAATATACGTGTCTGAGAGCAAAGAGCCAAAAATCAATCTCTCCATGGTGTTGAAGTTTTTCTGCAACAATCACCATTAGGGGAACCAGAGTGCAAAAGGCTAGGATATCTGGATCACCTAGAATCCTTTACAAGGTTTGTTTTTGGAAGGCTTCAGCTATCTAAAGGTGAACTATGAGCTTTAAATTGCACACTGTGTGATATCAAACTTTCTTACAACTACTGTGAACATTGGTTATTGCCTGCTGCCTGCTTTCCAGCCTCAATCTTCACCATGATTTTCTCTCTTCTTATCAAAACATACTGACCATTACCATAGTTACATTTACATATGCTAGTTAATGCTCTGGTCTCCATTAAACAATCTAAACATTTTCAGCAAAATCCACCTACAATGATGGAAGAAGAGACCAATGCAAGAGATTACTGGAGTTGGGCAAACAGCCATTTCTGTGCAGGCTATCATTATTCGCTCAAACTAAAAACTGATGTCCCCTTTTGGGGATTGATTCCAGTAAATATTCTAGGAAACATGTGATTGGGCAGGAAAATTCATGGAAAAAAAGAATCTGGAGCAAAAAGTAAAATTATTTGCATGAAAGGAATTTTTAACTCAGAAATGTAGGCATTCACCCTGGAAATTTTATTATGAAATTTACTCATCTAAGCAGAAATGAAAGACAAGAGCAGGTACTCTGTTTTCAATAAAATAACCGCATATCTCAAATTTTGGGTTTCATAATCACAATTAATTTCTTGTGAATTAACTTAAGATCAAGAATTATTCACTTGGTTTTGAATGGCACATCCAGTCATGTAAATCAGAACCTGCATGCAAGTAATTTGCTAACATTCTTGAAATGTATTATTAGTGATATAAATATAACATAATAAACATACAAATAATTGTTATAATATTCAAACATAAATGTGCAAAAATGCATTAAATAAAATATTCCCTACAGATTATTCACTTAGCACCAGAAGCAAAATACAAAAGATTGAAACTTTTGTCCCTGTCCTAGCGAGGGGTGCAAGTAAGAATAATGCAAAATGTGGCCCAAAATCACAGCAGAAAGGGAGAGGCAGCTGTTCCATTGAAGATTATTTTAGGGGTCAAATTCTGGATCAGTAGCTCAGCAACATCTCCTATTGTTATGGATGGGCATTGCACACAGAGATCTGACATCTGCATTTGGTCTGTGAGCGAGATTCTGCTTCCCTTGTCACCAGTGACAAACTCTCTGTGACTCCAGTAGGAACAGGAACATTCTATGTACATTAGTCTTTCTTCTTTCAAATGTGCGTGTGATTCTGCTACAGGCTCAGTGGTCGCAGCAGTGGAGTCTGCTGGTATAGACACAGCTCCAGGTGGGCACCCTCGTTTTAAGCACTGTATCTTTTAACCTTATTAAAAATAAGTCTGCTCCTACCCTCAAAGCCTTGTCTACATTAGTGCTCCCCACAGGAGCTGCTGTGAGGAGTAGTTACAGTGGAAAATCTTAGGGTACATCTACACTGCAAGGCTATTTCGGGATATTAGAGGTATCCCAAAATAGCTACCCTGCATCTTTTGAACACGTCCGCTATTGTGAAATATAGCAGACCCGCTATTTCAGCATCCCTGTAAACCTCGTCTCGAAATACTGTTATTTCGAAATTTGGCACTGTGTAGATGTGCCAAATTTCAAACTAACCTATTTCTAAATAGAATTGAAATAAGATACGCAATTTGCATAGTGTAAATCACGTATCCTATTTCGAGCTAAGGTGCAGTGTAAATGCACCCGTTAGTGAAAATGTCTTCAAGTGAACAAGGCTTAAATGTGACACTTCTTCAAGGATGGAGAAGTATTTCAGATTCCTTAGGTAAACACAGGTGCTCATGAACTTGTTCACTTACATGGAATGGGAAAACCGGCCTCTTAAGCTGTGCCAATGCTGAGCCTTGGCAGCTCTAGGTTTAACTGTTCATCGCCACAACACCTCTGGGCTTGCTACATCTGTTATGAATGTAGAAACAGTGCTTGATCCCCAGCATCTCTTTCATTACAGATTAAGCACTGGGGAAAACCACCATGCATGCACTGTAAAATGCTCAAGGTGTCTCTCTATTGGAATATAGGGAATGATTTAGTCTCCTGCTCTTTTCAGTCCTTCTATGGAGACTGCCAACAAAAGGTGGCATTTCTGGTGGTGGTTTTGTGTTATAGATCCTTGCCATGTGCTGACTTGGTCAGATGTGGATCATGTCCCTGTGGGAATCATTCCTACTCTGCACAGCAATGTAGCCCCTTATGCACAGGAGATGTTGGCCCACCAGGTCCCATAATGTCAGGCAAAGAGTACCTGCAACTCAATGGGAATTGATGTGCTGGCAGGTGTGCGGCTCTCACAGGACCACGGCTACCAACAGGATAAAATCATTGCTGCTGCAGTTAACAAAGATTCTCTTTTTTGCTCCTGTGGAAGAATCTGCATTTTCTGGACAGCTCATTATTATTAAGGTTGTGTGTTAATAATTAGATTCATTCAGCATCACCACCTAACAACACAAATATCACCTCTGTTCTAGTTAAACTACCTCCAGTTTTCATGGTTAATCTCTGTAGTCCGGTTGGGGGCAGGGCTCTACCCACCAGGGCTCAGGGAAGGGATTCTCCCACTCCAGGTTAATGGGCGGCCACTCCACCTCACTATACACCTGGCTTAGTAGCACATGGAGAATCGGCTGGGTGACCGGTGTCATGAGCGTTGCCCTGTGGCCAGGGCCCTTTCCAGCAATACAGTCAGTGCACCCAGGCCCCGGGATCAGAGCAGGGCAGCAACCAGCTCAAGTGACTCAGGCCTGTGCTCAGGCCAAGCACAGTCAATAAGCCAGGCGCTCACTCAGGGCAGGGCCAATGATAGTTCAGGGGCTCAGGTCTATGTTCAGGTCCTCCTCACTACAAGCCCAGCCCCTAACTCAGGGCGGATCAACCAATAGTCAGGTCTCCTAGCTCTGGCAGAGAGCTGACAAGCACAAGTGTTTTTCCTAGAGAAGCAGGAGGAAACTGCCCCCCACAGATTAGGATGGCAGAGGGGATGCAGGCCCACCCACTCCACTGTGTCGCAGCCTAACAGCAACAGATCAGTCTTCCACTGGGTCAGTGTGGATCCTGACAGCAACACACTGACTCACTCCTGGACCCGGTTTCAGCCAGACCACAGGTAGCTAGCCCTGGGCTACTTTCTAACTCCCCCTCGCAACATACTTAGCTCAGTAGCAGGTTGTTTGGGTTGTTGTGGAATGGAACCTCCCTCAGGTTTGGCAGCTGGGTCAAGATCCATCTGTGGGCCTGGCGGTTCTGGCCAGTCTTTGGCATCCTTCAGGTCTGTAATAGCCTCCCAACTTGGAGACTCAGGGAAGGCATCTGGGCCCTTCCAGCAACTGGGCCCCAACTAAGCTCCTTGGCCTGCCTTTTATACGTCTAGTCCTGCTCTCTGACTTCTGACAGGATGGTGAGTTGGGGCAGGGCTCTACCCAAGAGGGCTCAGGGAAGGGTTCCTCCCCCTCCAGGTCACTGGGTAGTCACTCTGCCTCACTACAATCTCTATTTGTAAAATAAAAGTTGACTAGCTGGGGTTATTATAATCTCTTATCTGTATTACCAGAAGGCCACAGGGCCCCAGTCATGGATCAAGGACCCGTTTTGCTAGGTGCTGCACAAACAAATTGTCCCTGCCCAATTGGCTTACAGTTGGCTGTAAAGACTAACCTAAATTGACATACCATATTTCCTAGAGTTATCATGGAATCAGATGGTGACCCTTCTCAGGCTGGTGTTGAAAGCAACAAGAAAACCATTTTGGAGGGCCAGCAGGGGGTCCACACTCTTATGGACCACATAGCATAGCTCCATATAGATTTCTTTGGCACTTCTATGAAGTATGGGTTTGGAGGCAGTCAGAGATAATCTAGAGAGAAACAATGATGGGGCATAGGATGAAGGCAATGGATCCATGGCAAGGCCCCCCACAGACGGACTGTGGTGGAGGCATCCATTCAGGTTGCTATAATTTAGAACATAGTGTTGTATGAATATATTGCACTGAGAGTTTTGCTGGAATAAGGACTGAGAGTCTGGGTGCATCTGCACTGTACATTGACAAATCAGCACCCAAACAAATGTTTAATAAAGCAATAAACCTGCTGAAGGAATAAATTAACTGTACAGCAAGGTTATGCTTTGAGTATGTCTCCACAATAGAAAAGGTACATAGTGATTATCTTTATATTACAATGTAGCTCTAAGATTCACTGTGCTGAGTAAAAATTTAGCCAATTAATAATCTTATTTCTTAGGAAGAACTGCTTGCTATCGTATATTAATACAGATTTCACTCAATTAAAATTGTTCACAGTCAGCAAAAACAATTTCTGCACGGTAATAAAATAATTATATGCAAAGGAGTACTCCTGATCTTTTTAATTATTCTATTCTTCATTTTTAAAAGGGCTATTTGAAAATGCACTCTTATAATTGATTGCTATAAATCAGTCAAAAGCATTCTAAGGATCATAAATATTCTAACTTTTAAAAGACAAAGAAATGCTAAATATTCAATGAAATCCTTCAATATTCAGAAAATTTAATCTAGGGTAAAAGGATAGACTGCTCTTTGGAAAATAAAAAGTAAATTTGTTGTCCTGTGAAAAATGAAATATCTTGAATGTCAGTAACAGAAATGGAATTAACAAGAGATCTTTTTATTGTTTTTTAAGGTCATTAGGCTGTGAATTCTATAATTATGGAAATTGTCAGTCCAGTTCTGTAGAATGTTTGCTCCCATCCATAAGGTATTGGAATGTTCAATCAGTCTCTCTCGTGGGAAAGTTAGGTCATAACTGTAAGTGTACCAGCAAAATTGAATTAAGCAAAGAGATTTCATTAGTATTTATAGCCAGAAGGCATCTGTAAAAGTACAGGGCAAAGAAGTTATGTGGAAGTCAAAGGAGAGAAAAAAATGGGTTGCTGGTGACAAAGGCGAATCTGAAAGAGATATAAGTGTATAATGAATAAGAGCTATTGAACGCTGCTCCAAAGAGGGAGTTGCAAAGATGTCAAATATTGATTTTCTTGTGTATGCCTTTGGACTACATATGTAATTGTTTGGATTTGCTGTCTTCATGATACAACAATATTTGTTGTTGAAGGTTAAAAAGCAGGGTGTAAAACAACCCAAAAAGTCTGAAACATGTTGGAGAATTACAATAATCTTACAAGCAGGATTACAGAGGAGAAGTTTACAATTCCTTGCAAAGAATTATATTTAAAATAATGAAAAGTATTTGTCAGCTTAAAAAATCCCACTACAGCCAATAGCAAGGAAGCCTATACCATATGGGATGCTATTGAACTATATTGCATTTATTGATTATGAATATAAATTTATATATAACTAATTTGCTCGACTTATTATAGCACCAAGATATCCAGGATCTACGTGTATGTACAAAGCATGTCTTTTTGTTCTACTGATTGCATACACTTAATTATAAAGAAACTGAGACCATGTTTCTCCTGCTACTTATTTTAATGTCAATCATGAAATAAACCTTTGCATTTATTGTTTGGATTCTATAAAAACAGATGGAATGGTCATCTTACACACTATTTCCCCTTTAATAACTGCATACGGTTGACATGGTATTTAATGTGGAGAAGTATGGAAATTTTTTGAATACCACGGTAACATTGTCTGGTAATAAAAAACAAAACTAGAGAAATGTTAAAGACAACCATTCTATAGTCATTACCCATCTGATCCCACAGTCCTTTTGCATTGGGGATGAAATACTGGCCCTATTGAAATTAATTAGAAGTCTGCCATTGACTTTAGTGGGGCCAGGATTTCACCCTAAGAAAGCCTGGGTGGCAGAACTAGCTTCTAGAGAGGCTACAGTTAGATGATATCCCAGAGTAACGTATGTAAGAAGGCTATCAAAGAGTTCTGCTTGGTAATTCAACCTTCCTTATGTTTTAGTAAAAGAAGTTAATGAAACATGATTCAAATATAACATACAAAATATTGGTTATACGTTATGTGGAAGCAGGGCCGGCCCGAGCCATTCGTGCACCCCAGGCCCCGGGAGCGCAGCACCGCCCCCGGGAGTGCGACGCATGCCGCCTCCGCCCGGCCCGGCAGCCCCGTGTGGCGCCCCCTACTATGGGGTGCCCTGGACTGTAGCCCGGTTGGCCCGTACCTTGGGCCGGCTCTGTGTGGAAGCAATGCTTTGCTAAAATGTCTAAAACACAAGTAATATTTGTATAACTTTGTTTCATTTCTGACTAGGGGCAGGCCCAAACCAAAAGCCTGACTTTACATAAGACAAAATGTTGATTTAGCTTAGATTCACATCCAGACTGGATCTGCATGGAACAACTGACACCTAGCTATATTATCTGACAAACCAGGGGCGTAGCCATGGATGGGCCTGAGTAGGCCACCCATTTTGGATACAGGCGCACCCTACAGGGTTTACCCCACTTTTCTCCAGCAATCCAGCCAGGGAGAAGGGGTGCAGTTTACCCCCTCATCCCTCCTGTCCCACTCCTCTACGCCTTCCCATTCTTGCCCTCCCACCCAAAGTTTCTGGCTATGCCACTGTGACAAACCCAAAATCCACATATAAACACCACAAAACATTGGTGAAATATTATCTCTCTCTCTCTTTTAAGATGCACAATTTTGAGACACTTTGGGCTTGATTTTCAGAAGTGCTGAACACACACCACTCCAAAAATGTGGCCATCCAAAAATCAATGCCCTTTGAAAATGTGGCTGTCATAAAGGCTAGAATAAGGCATGAGGTAAAATCCAGGCCCCATTGAAGTCAATGACAAAACTCCCATGACCTTGAGTGGGCTCAGGATTTCACCTAGGGCCTTTTAAAAAGTCTCAGGGGTTAGCCGTGTTAGTCTTTAACTTTAAAAACAACAAGTAACCTTGTGGCATCTTAGACTTTATATATATATATATAGTATCTTGAGCTTTGGAGGGCAAAACCCACTTCTTTGGATGAGTTGGAAGCTGTATAAGCCACTCCAACATCCAGCTCATCTGAAGAAGTGGGTTTTGCCCATGAAAACTCATAAATATATAGAGTATCATTAATCTCAGGGGCTACGTCTAGACTGCCCCCTCTTGCGCAAGAAAATATGCAAATGAGGTGAAGTGGTGAATATCGCCGTGCCTCATTTGCATACTTAAATGAGCCGCCATTTTGCACAAAAAAACCCTCTTGCGCAAGAGCCGTTCTGCTGCTTTTTTTCAGGCAGAACGGCTCTTGCGCAAGAGGGTTTTTTTTCACAAAAGCCCCTTGTGCAAAAATGGCAGCCCATTAAGCATGCAAATGAGGCACGGCGATATTCACCGGTTCGCCTTATTTGCATATTTTCTTGCACAAGAAGGGGCAGTCTAGATGTAGCCTAAGTCTGCATCTACACGGCAGGCAATTGTTTCAAAATAATGTCAAAATACTTTCAAGCTGGAGGACTTCTTACTCTGATTTCCTTAACCCTCATTGTATGAGGAGTAAGGGAAGACAGAGGAAAAGTGCTCAATTTCAAAATAAGTGCTTTGTAGACACTCCCAATTTTGAAATAAGCTATTTTGAAAAAAGCTATGCAATTGATGTAGCTCAATTGTGTAGCTTATTTTGAGTTAAGCCCTAAGGGTACATCTATACAGCAGCATTATTTTGGAATAATTGATGTAATTTCGAAATAACAAAGAGCGTGTCCACACAGCAAGCCATTATTTCAAAATAATTTTGAGATGGAAGACTTCTTACTTCAATTTCTGTAACCCACATTTCATGAGGAATAAGGGAAAATGAAGGAAGAGGGTTCTTCCTTCAACTTCCTGCTGTGTAGAGAGCACCAAAAGCCAAATTAAGCTATTTCGACTTCAGCTACACAATTGATGTAGCTGAAGTTGCGTATCTTAATTTGATTTTTGCCCGGCAATGTAGACGTGCTCTCAGGTGCCACAGGACTATTCATTTTCCTAGGGCCTGTATGAGCTTAATCCAAATGGGGGAATCACAAAGGTAAAATTATTAACTGTTCTATATTTAAATTCTTTTTAGTGGTGGAATCTGTACTAATTGGGCTTTCGTGATCTGAGAAGGCTACTTATTGCATGTATGTACATTTCTATGTAATTCTGCAAACATAACCACTATACTGCAATGCTACCCACTCCATCAACCTGCTAATCTCACTGCATATTCTACTAGAACTAAAGAGGTTGGAAGTTTTTGGAGCCCTGCTGTCAGAATACAGCGTTGCCTAAGTAAGCATTAAGAGATTATGGTAATAATAGGTGTGCTTACTCCAAATAAAAGGTTTCATTAATCAAGCCATATTGAGATAAACCTGTCAGTGGACAGAGGAAATCAGAAATCAAATACTGTGAAAGTTCTGACAGATTATTAAATAGAAACCCTTTCAAACTGAATTTAATTTACTGTGATATTATAGATATTTATGCATCAATAGGCAAGTGCAAATTGAGTTCAGAGGCCAGCTACAGTGCTTGAAAATAAACGCATAGAATCAAACAAAAGGTGACAGTTACCATTGTCAAAAATTAGGGTTTATTAAACCAAATATGAAGCTCCCATCTGATTCATATAACACATGGAGGCACAGAGCTAGACTATAATTTAATATGGGGAACCTGGATAACAGGTAAATACAATTAAAGAAAATGCCTCTGTTCTGTTAAAGACTTATGTATAAACTTTACCAAAAGAAACTGAAGATAAATATTGTACCATACAAATAATCAACAAGGTACAAAAGGATCACTTAGTAGAACTGCAGATATTGTTTCTAGTCTAGCTCTGTGCCTCCATGTGTTGTATGATTTATGGATGGCCACAATTGGGACCTGATTCTGCTGTCCTGGGATTTTTTCCTGAATAGGAACTGCAGGATCAAATCCTTTCATTACATCATAAATTGATACAAAAAATGGAGGGGGAGTTTTTGGTGCAAGCTGCAACATGAGATTCCACCTTCTGATCTGTGATGCACAGAGGTTAACATTCTGAAAAGTGAAATTAGAATTTCATCATAGGATCCATGCTATCTAGGTAATATGGTGGGACTTGATCTATCCACTGTTGTCATGGTCTTTCTGTGGGAATCAAACCCTATCTAAGTATTAGGGCTGTCAAGCGATTAAAAAATTTAATCACGATTAATCACATGCACTGCCCCTTTGAAATGCTGCGGCGACGTTTCAAAGGGGTAGCACTGTGGAAGCCCAGAATCAGCTGGAGTCCTCAGCTGACCCCAGGCTCAGTGCAGCTGCCCCTTTGAAACGCAGTGGCAGTGATACAAATGGGCAGCACTGCAGGTGCCCGGGATCAGCTGGAGCATAACGCAGAGCTGGGGATCAGCTGGGTATTGGGCAGCGTGTTAGGGAGCCTGGGACAGCTGTAGTACCCAGCTGATCCCCGGCTCCATGTTATGCTGCCCCTTTGTAGTGTCGGTCCGGCATTTCCAAGGGCAGCAAGGCACGGAGCCGGGGTCAGCTGGGGACTCCAGCTGACCCTGGGCTCCCACGGTGCTGCCCCTTGGAAACTTTAAAAAAATTAACACATTAATCCTGCCTTGCGTTAATCGCAGGCGTTGACGCAGATCAATTGACAGCCCTACTAAGTATCAGTAGTGTTTGGGTGCTCACTCCTACAAGATGCTGATTGCTGGATACTCTCAATTTCCATCAAAATACATGAAAATTGAGTTCACTCAACTGAAAAGAAGGCTTTTGTTACTTTGAAAGATTGGGCCATTTCTAGCAAGATTATTTTGTAATAATACAATTAAAGTACACCCTGCCCGCAGTGCAACACATGTTTGACTCCTATTTATTTCATTTTTTTTCCTTGATTTTTTTAACCTCCCCATTTTTTGAATTTTTCCAGCTTTGCTTACTATTCAAACTGGGTTATTTCTCTTCCTGTCTCTTATTGCTCATGAAAGTGGCAGCATCATAGAAAATAAAGGGGAAAAATCCAAGGAGAGATTTCTACCTAGTGTCTCTGTTCCATGAACAACACCATCTTCCATAAAACAATGCTGCACAAAGTTGCCTTCAAAGAGAACTACCTTTTCACTCCAGCCGCTGACAGGAAGGCAACTTATAGTCTGAAAGTGAACAAAATTCTGGAGACTGATCTCTGAAGTGTCAGGGCAGGAGAATGAAATAAAGTTCCCATATAAAGGGATTGCTGGGTATTTTTTACACACACACAGTCAAATATAGACTGACATAAATCCTATGATAGTGACATAATGGATACCATTTAATGGTAGTATACATAAATTCATAAAACACCCTTTGAGCAATCATTTTTTCATAGCACAGGTTCACTATCAGTGAAAATTCATTAGAACTAGAATCCCAATTTGCACTTTGCATCACATGGAAATAACCTGAACTTTCTGAACAGAATTTCTGTTTTAGCTGAATTATTTACCATGCCTGCACCCATGTTCCAGACAATTCTAATCTGATCAGCTCTCCTAAGCAAAGCAGGATTGTATCAGGGAGATACATGCAGTGCCAGAAATAGTGATGCTGATTCTTTTGGCGGTGCACTTTATTCTGAAAGAACCAATGCTCCTCCGTGCTAGGATGCACTGGGGAGTTTTGATGAAAATCAGGAGTGCAAGATGAAACCCTTAGTTAACAGTTAACATAAATCAAAATGGCAGTACATTGTAACAATTCACACCATTGCCCCACATCAGGTTAGCTTAAGTCTTCATCTGCGTTGCACAAAAACTACCCATTTAAGGCCATTCACACTGCCACTTTGTTTACTCAGCAGCTGCAGTTGTTGCAGCTTTGACACCAGGATGACCATTGCTCTAGGTCAGGGTTCAGGCAGAAATGAAGATACAGTAACAAAAACCCTGATAAAAGCACAAGACAAAGAAGAAGAAAAAACATTATCCAGCTCTCTCCTGTATGACAATAAAAAGTTACCTCAACATTTAAGCTTAAAAAGCCTTGACTAGAAACTAAGGCTCCAATTCAGCTTTAGAATATGCTTTACTTTAAGCACATGCTTAAGATCCATTAATTTACAGTTAGCACATGCTTACATGCCATGTTGAATTAGACTGTGAGATTCAGTGAATATGGATAGATTTAAGTAAACTAATGTTCTAGAAACAAACTCAATTTATCAAAAATGAGCTGATAGCCTGCATGTATCCAATTCAATGGAAGTTTTAGCTTCAGCTTGAGCAGAGTTTGAATCATGAACTAAATTTTCATGAGTTTTACCCCCACTCCAAAAAAGAATGATTTGAGTATGCAAAAGCAATGAGGAGTCCTGTGGCACCTTATAGACTAACAGATTTATTGGAGCATAAGCTTTCATGGGCAAAGACCCACTTCATCAGACCCACTTTCTTTGCCCACAAAAGCTTATGCTCCAATAAATCTGTTAATCTATAAGGTGCCATAGGACTCCTCGTCGCTTTTGCAGATTCAGACTAACATGGCTACCCCTCTGATACTTGATTTGAGTAGGTGGGAGACATAAGTGAAATATTTATTCGAAGGTGAGAGGCAAAAAAAGATGTGCATCTATGCAACAATCCTTGTAATATAACATTATGATGCAGAAGAACTGTTTGAACACACAACTATTACATTAATCAAACAGTTTGAGAGAGAGTCAATGGGAGTTTTGAATGTGCAAGGAATGAAGAATCAGGAATCAGTCATTAATTTTCCATCCATATGGTGATCAAGAAGTAAAAATGCATCTTTTCAAGCTGTCCTTCATAATTCTCTCATATTTCGTTGGTTCAGAACAGATCTCCATGGCATGGGGTCCAATCCCCCCACGGTGTCGAGCACCTCCTGCAAATTAACATTTACCCTCAGAAGTGAGGATGCCGCATGCCTTGCAGAATTGTACCCTAGAGCAATATAGACTTTGTCCAGCACCTCCATTTACTTCAAGGTGGAGCAGATTGGGTCCCCATTTATCTGGAATAAGACAGAGAATAAAAGCTGAAGCAGGGGGGGAACTTGGAACAACTTGCTGAACTTCCCACCTCGCTATATCAAAGGCTGTGTCTTGACAGGGCTCATCTGTAAAAGTATTCATACTGGGGTAACTTACTGGATCAAGAAGACCAAACTGGGAGGGGGAAAGAGAGAAGGAGAAAACAAAAATGAACTAGTGATATAAAGTGAATGGTCTGCATCATATTCAGTTCTGTTTACCTATTTCCTTATACTTTATAAGAGTAAAGCTATGTCTACACTGCACTCTGAACTCGAAATAAGATACACAATTTGCATAGTGCAAATTGTGTAGCTTATTTATTTCAAAATAAAGTGCTATTTCAAGACATTCCTTAACCCTCATAGAACAAGGGTTACCAGGATGCTGAAATAGTGCGCCCATTATTTCGAAAAATATTTTGATAGAACGGATGGCTTGTGAAGATGCGGGGTAGCTATTTTGGGATACCTCTGGTATCCTGAAATAACTTTGATGTGTATACATACCCTCAATGACAAAATAAAGCACTGGTTTTTAAAAATGATTTTTAAGAAGGACAGTCTTGTCTGTAAAAAGAATAGCAACCCATCATGTTGGCCCAATATTGTCTTGTTTTCTTGTATGCTCCCATCTGTCTGCAGCCATATGCTGTACTTTGTCTTAGATTGTAAGCCCCTGATGGGTAGAGCACGGACCATCGTTTTGTTCAGCGCCTGGTACAATGACATCCTGGCCCATGGCTAGGAATCCAAGGTGCTGTGGTAATATATATTAATAACCACATACAACCCAAATATGTCTGCGCTCCATACCCTTTATACACCATTATGTCCATCTTCTGTAGGCTCATTTCATTCCACCCACAACCCAGGGCCACACTTGGTGTGATTTTAGAACTAGTGACAGTTAAGGGTGGCTGTTTAATGTAAAATAAAAAGAGCCTTTCAAAAAAGGTGAGGCTGGTCACAAGGCTACCACACAGATCAGTGAGTTGGAGAGCTGAGTTCTAGTCCCAGTTCTGCCACAGACCACCTGTGTGAGCTGGAACAAGTCATTCTACACCTCAGTTTCTTCTCTTGAGGAAAAATAGGTCTCCCCCCGAGGGCTATTATGAGGCTAAATTAACTAATATTTGTAAAATATTTGGAGATTATTGTCATGAAAGGGCCATATAAGAACCCATGTATTATTCTTATAAATGATCATTAACTGCAGCCATATTAAGAGGTGGGACAAGCAGTAATGGGATGAAATTAATAAATGGGCTATGAAGGCTGATGATCAGGACAATCACCAATTAGACTATAGAATATTTACCCAGGAGAAGTAGGGGAAGCTCCCCTCCTCCCATACATTGAAATTCTTAAAACAAGATGAAACAAAACACTAGAAAATGTAGTAGAGGGATGAACTAGATAACATAATACATATTTTCCAGCAGTCAGGCTGAGAGGGACTGCATTAGAAGCCTCTGGACCAGAGCAAAAAGATGTAGAGGACTTCTTACAGGATACGGGTAGGAAGTAGCCCAGAGCAGGGAATTGATCCATAAGAATTGATTGGCATGTTGTAGTGGGATTCCCTGCTGAGCTAGGAGTGGACTGCTCAACTGCTGACGGGGCCCTGGGCTGGGGCCTGGTGGAGAGGGAAGGCCTGGGTCCCCCATTCCCTTTCCTCAGATACCCCCATGTGGGGGAGCTTTGTCTACTATATATTGACGCTGTGGCCGCTGGGCCATACTTCCCTGATCCCAGAGGGACTCTATATTAACTTGGTGGCTGATAGGCCATTTCCCCTGAACATGGGGGTCGAGTGAGCATTTAGACTCTGTGGCCACTAGGCCAGTGTTTCTTAAATTGTGTTCCGCGGCAGTCGGAGGTGTGCTGCAGAGAACAACAGAGTTCAAAATGGCTGCCCTTAAAGGGGCAGGCAACCTTCTTTTTCTCCTCCAACCCTATTTTTCTTTTTTTGTTCAGCAAAAAATCCTTGGTGTTCCTCATAAAAAAAAAATTGTTTGGTGTTCCTTAGTCTTAAAAAGTTTAAGAAACACTGCACTAGGCTGTACTGCCCCAAACTCAGGTTGCAGTGCATAGACTCTGTAGCTGATCGGACTCCCACTCAGAATAGGGTGGCCTAGGAGCTGCAGCAAATCTGTTACCACCCTCTCTGTTGGCTTCCCTCGACATACTGCCACAACCAACCCTTTGACAATGTTCATACCTCAGGAGTCCTTAGTCACTCCCAGGGTTGGCAGGACTCAAGTCCCCAACCCTACGCTCCCAGGCAAATGCCCTAAGCCACTCTAGAATCCACCCCACCTCCCTACCTTCAGCCAGTCCCTTATCCTGCTTTCCTAATGCAGGAGCTGGGTCTATCCCTCTTGGGAATCTGAGCATCATCTTAGGCTGCAAGTGCTTCTAGGAGTTTTGCTGATAAAACTGTGCAGCAAGATGCTCCTTTTAACCTAAAAAGATGATAGATACAGACCACACAGTATTGGCTGTGGGAGTACCTCTAAATTGTATTTAATGAGTTTACAAAGCAATTCAGGCATTTTGGCATAGTATCGGGGCACATTTCTTCCCATGCGATGTATCCTTCATGACTTTTTTTTTCTATTCTCTTCTGGGCAGATACACATTTTTCAGCTCCAGAGGCATATTTCCTTTCTGTCCAGCTTCTTAGAATTCATTTAAATATGTCTGTTGAAATCCCCCATCATGCAATATTTTAACAAGGTACTCTAAATATGGCCCACTTACAAAATATAAATACTGCCTGACGTGCTTGCTACAATATTCTTTTTCTTGCTTCAGTGCTTCATCAGCTGGAGTTCCTCTTCGAAACCCTTCCAATCTGGACAAAAACAAGAACATGAAATCTAAACAAAAAAATAGCATCAATTTCAGCTAAGGGACAAAGACTGGTATCTAGCCACTCAGGTTCATATACGGTGAATATTATTTAAGCATATGAACCCCCAGATCAGTTGGGCTGTAGAGGAATGAGGAAGGACAAAATACCCCCCACAGCATGTAGCCAAAGCGGAACAATGAACATTGTGCCGTAGGTTTTCAATAGCATCCAGGGACCACCCTGTTGCCTTCTCTCCCAGGTGTTTCTGTTGGTGGATCTGCACAGGCCTGGCCACAACCTATATCCTTCTCCCCAGCCCATTGAAGAAATTACTGCAGGACTGAGCTCCACAGCATGAACCTTTCCTTCAGCTCTCTGTCCCTGTGCAGCCTCACTACATTTTGCCCATCCCTACACTGGCTCTGCTGTATTTGTAGCAACCAACAGACAGACAGATTTGTTTCTAGGGTACTACAACACAGAGGGGTTTATATTCAAACAGAATCCCAGAGGTGCAAGCACCTTTTTATATGGGCTATATGTGCTTCCAGTGAAGCAAACCAATAATCATCATTCATTATGAATATACACACTGACCAATTTTGTCTCATTATTTCCTTCCCCATCTGGCAGTATCAATCTGTGGTCTCTTGTACTTAGATTGTAAGGTTTTGGAGGCAGCAGGAGAGTCTTGTTTTTCTGTGTTTATATGACACCTAACAGTATGGAATCCTGGTCATTGATTAGGGCTACTAGATGTTACCATAATAAATAATATTTTCTAGGGTAGCCATTCATTTTTAAGGCCTCTAAACACACACAAAAAGAAAATACTCACACGTTTCATAAAGGCAGCCCTACCCAACCCATAGAAACTTGAGGCATAAGGGCAGTAAATAAATACATCCTCAAACTCAGCTC
The DNA here is from genome assembly GCA_019425775.1 of Rafetus swinhoei. Taxonomy (NCBI): domain Eukaryota; kingdom Metazoa; phylum Chordata; order Testudines; family Trionychidae; genus Rafetus; species Rafetus swinhoei. The sequence goes on along the minus strand of CM033430.1, from coordinate 50,098,014 downwards.
CATTTAAATGGAAACAACACACAATAAACACCTTCAGACTCACTCAGCGGAACACCAGTGTAGTGTTTAGGCCTGTAACGGGATGGGCACTCATCCCCACAGCGCATCCCATTGGTCACTCAGGGGAAATCAGCATTCCTGCCTCAGAGTGCCCTCTGCTGGTTGGTGTCCCAGCCTGTGTTGCATATCATCTGCTGGTTCGGTTTTGTGTCCCTTCCTGGCCATGGTGCCCTTTCCTCCTCAGGCTGCCCTAGGTCAGTGCCCCTGCACTCTGGGGTCTTCCACTCCCAGAGAACCCCCAATTCCCCTATGCCCACCTTGCCTCAGTGACCCACTGCCAGTCGTCATCTAGCCCCTTACCTCAGGGGCAAACTGCAGTCTAGAATGGCCACTCATCCTTGGCTAGGGGGTGTGAACCTGCTGCTTTTTCCCATCCTGGCTGTCTCCCTGCAGCCCTAGTACACTCAGGCCTTGCCTCAAGCCCTGCACCCTGGGAGTGAGATCAGGCCACAGCTCCACAGCTCTGTCTACCTTTTCCCAGCACTGCCCTGCCTCAGGAAGCCTCTAGCTTCCCTGGTAGCCAGGTCCCTCCTTCTCCCCAGCTAGAGCAAGAGTGTGTCTGTTCTCCTCCTTCCAGGAGTCCTTATTTATACAGCACCAGCTGGGTCCTAATTGGTTGTTTCTGCCTCAGTTGTGAGCTCTGTTCTCTCAGCCCTCTCCCAGGACTGGGTTTTAACCCTTAAAGGGCCAGTGTGAGGCAGACACCCCGTCACAAGGCCTATACCAATGCAGCAGAGCATTCCACACTTGTAGGATCTTTAGGTTAGAAGGTTCATTCTCTTGGCCGAACACTATCTGGACAGCAGCTCCAACTCCAGCCCTGGTGCTATCAAGTCTAATGGGATGTAGGGTAATAAGTGGCCTGATCTGAAATATCATCCCTTCATCATTTTTCACAAACCAAACTTGTTATTCACCTTCCCTCTTGCCAGGCATTATTTACAAAGATGAAACGTGTCCAAGGAACATGAGTTACAAAAATTCTCACTGAGGTTATTGCACCTGTAATATTGTAGCAAACCTCTTGATTTTTTCAAGGGTGCTTTTGAAACAAATGATACTTCCAGTTATCCATGGGCAGGCATTCAGACACAACAGTGTGTGTAGAGTGTAATTCAAACTTACAAAAGCAGGAAAAGTGTAGCTATGGCAAATAACTGGTGCTTTCCCCCAGCTTGTTTTGTTGTCCCTAGCTTCTGCAGTACACGGCATATAGCAGTATAGCGCGCATACTGCTCATAATTTTTAATTAGAGCTGATTGAAAAATGCTGGAGAGGTTGTGCTGAAAAATTTAACTTTTCATCAAAAAGCAAAAAAAAAAAAAAGGCTAAACCCCAAAAGTTTCTGTTTCTGAGGTTGTCAATTCTTTGACCAATTCAAAATTTTCCACAGAAAGCAGATATTTTTCACAAAAAAATTGTTTTGTCAAATAACTACACCTATGATTCTATGGAAATCCCAATTTCCAACTGATGAAAAAAAAAAACTTTGACAGAAAGTCCTATATGAAATGCATAAATGCGTACATATCAGAGTGGATCTTCTGGTTTGTGCTATTAAATCAGAAACCTAAAGATTTTGCAGTTTGAATTTTCTTTGCTTCTACAGAGGGAAAAGTTCCCATAAAAACCATCTTTAAAACTCTCCAGATAGACAGCTACCTAGTTTACCACATAAATAAGTGACCAGGGAGTTTTTAAAACAGAGATTATGAACCTGATTAGATAAATATCTGATATGGAGTTTAATCTACCCTATGCATATTGGGTGAAATTCACCATCATTCAGAGGGCCCATAAAAGACATATGAACCACTTAAGCCCCACCTAGGCCCTATTTTGAGGGCTTTAGCGATTCACAAACTTTGTGTTGGTCTTCTGCACAGGGGAAATTGTCCCTAATTAGGAATTAAAAATATTCATTGAGAAGGGGAACAATGTTGTCAAAGTAATTCCATTTAATGTAGTAGCATTTCAACACTTGGCTTTCACTGTTTAATAAAGGGACTCAAGGGTATTATCTACATGGCAGAGTAACAGACTAGAAAGCTGTATCCTGAAAGACAAACAAAGCCTTATCTGAAGCCAGGAAAACAAGAAAAGAAAGAATATATCTGACTGCACCGGAGGTTTTGCCTGTGTAAGGATTTCAGGCTAGAACCCTGACTGCTGATTTAAAAGAAGTTCTGAGCCTGATCATGGTCGGTCATAGAAAAGCCCCTCGGCACGATGAAATTACACAGCAATATCTGTGAATTGACAATCAATGAGTTTTGTAGTTTCATCCTGTTGCATAGAAGGTTGGGCAGGTCTCTAGAGGACAGAGTGCATCTACACTGCAGGGCTTAACTCGAAATAAGCTACGCAAATTGAGCTACATCAATTGGGCTACGTCAATTGAGCTACATCAATTGTCAGTTCGAAATAGGGAGCGTCTATACAGCACTTATTTCGAAATAGAGCGCTCTTCCTCCAACTTCCCTTATTCCTCGTACAATGAGGGTTACAGGACTCAGAGTAAGAAGTCCTCCAGCTTGACAGTATTTTGATGCTATTTTGAAATAACTGACTGCTGTGTAGACGGGGACTAAGTTATTTCGGAATAGTGCTAGTTATTTTGAAATAGTGTTGCAGTGTAGATGTACCCAGAGGGTTTTCCTTCTGGCTGCATAGGTTTCCCACCTTTCACAGAGAAATCCCAGCTATATGCAAAAGGCTGGGGCATCCTCTGTATGGAGCGGCCAGTGCCTTTGGACTTCTCCCCATGACCTTACTCTTCTTTGGCAGTCTGGCTCACTGGGGAGACAAGACACTGCTACTTCTCCCCCCACTCCCCCGCCCCTGTACATCACCTCCCTTTTCATGGAGAAGGTGGAGACTCAGTCTCATGTTAGTTTTCATTGAAATTTTGGGGATTTGCCAAGGTGCAGTGCCTCAGAGCCACTCTCCACAGCCATGTTCTCTCAGCCTGTCAACTCCTTGAGTCACAGTCTGGTGGTATTCCTATGGGGCCTTATGGTGTACATTTACACAGAGAACACGCAGTCAACCTGTGGAACTCTGCCAGAGGATGTTGTGAAGACCAGGACTTTAACGAAGTTCAAAAATGAACTAGATAAATTCATGAAGAATAGGTCCAACAGTGGCTATTAGCCAAGATAGGCAGGGATGATGTCCCTAACTTCTGTTTGCCAGAAGCTGAGAATGGGTGTTGGGGGATGGATCACTTGATGATTGCTCGTGCTGTTCATTCCCTCTGGGGCACCTGGCATTGGCCACTGTTAGAAGACAGGATACTGGGCTAGATGGACTTTTGGCCTGATCCTGTAAGACCATTCTTATGGCAAAGAGAAAGGGATTATATTACATTGGCTTCCTCCTCTTACTTCAATAAGTTTAAGGTCTATTCAAAGGGATTTCTGCTCCTTTCCTCTCTTCTCCTCAAGAGCTCATTCAACTTCCCCCATCCCTTCTGTACACATGGAAATCCTTAAACTTAGAAGGGGAATATTTAAGTGAGTGCACCTCTCTACAGGCACCATCTTTTCCCTGCCCTATCACACATTTCTTCTCCCAACCCACAAATCCTCCAGTGAGGGAGGACATGCATACAAGGGATTCCTTTGAGTGTTGGGGCATGGTCCTATCTTGTTGGCTCAACTTCCCACCCCAGCCCCTAACAAAATCTGGAACAAAAGTACCACTTTCCTGGTCTTTTCATTCCTTTTGTGAGTAAAAAAGATGAGAATGGAGATCTGGCTTTTGTGAAGACTACAGGTTTGGACACTGTGATTTGTTCCTGTGTATTTGATTAGTTATGCCTTACAGCATAGAGGCTTCCTGCTGGAACAAACATTGGATGGAGTCTGTTTAGAAGAGGCTCTGTATTCATTTGCTCTTTATATTCCTGTTTGCTTTTATGTAAAAGTGAGCAAATGTGCATCTTTTTCAGAGCAGCTGTTGGAGGATGACTAGGATGTCTAGTGACTGTAGAGAGAGCACTGGACAGATTTATTTTTAAGTCACTGTTTACATAATACACTTCTGTACCTGATGTGATCTGTTGCATATTAACTTATATAGGGTGCTTGCTATCCAAAATGCTTATGAAAAGCTGTGGAATGAATTTACAGCATGTGTTCAGTAGCTTGTCCGTGCTTTGGTCTGAACGTCTGCCACATGTGCATATCTTTTTGAGGCAACTAAAATGCACCTGTTCTTTTAGGTACTGGAGTGAATGGGATTTCAAATAATCTAAACCAGTGTTTCTCAACCAGTGGTACAAATACCCTCAGGGGTACTTAAGATAAGTCTGGGGGTATGTCAACACAACTGAAATTTGGAGAAAATGAATTTTTGTGTTAAGTTTTATTATTTTTGTACTTTTTACACCCAAAAATTTCATTGCCCATCTGGCTACGATTAAGTTGTTTAAAGAAATGTGTCGCAATGGTAGAAAAAAAATGGTGTGACTGAAAACTGTAAGTACTGGAGATACTTATAATTTTTTTAAAGGGGCACTTTATAAAAAAAAAAAAAAAAAAAAAGGTTGAGAAACACTGATCTAAACTAACCATGCATTTTTCTTCAAGACAAAGGAGCTAAGAAGATATTTCTGTGGGAAAGGAGGCACTGGCCAAAAAGGGTATTCCACTAAGGACGGCTGAGGAGTCACTGTGGCCTTTTTCTTTACTCTATGGCAGCGCATCCACACTGCCATGTGCTTTTGTACAAGAGTGTCCATGGCAGTGTGGACGCTCTCTTGCGCAAGAAAGCTCTGATGGCCATTTTAGCCATAGGGGTTTCTTATGCAAGAAACCCCATCCACACTGCCTGCTTGCGCTAGAGCTCTTGTGCAAGAGGGCTTATTCCTCATGGGGAGAGGAATAACTCTTGCACAAGAAGCCCTCTGTTCCGACACCTTACTGTAAATTTACTTGCGCAAGAACGCACATGCAGTGTAGACGCTCCACATGTTTTTGCGCAAGAACAGCTGTTCTTGCGCAAAAAGCCTGCAGTGTAGACGTAGCCTATAGCACCACCAATAAGCATCATAGCATCTCAGTTCAAACAGAAAAAGGGCAGCAGCCACATGGCACCAATGAAATGGGTGATTGCTAAAGGTGTGAAACAGGTGGGTGGGTTTGGTTAGAGTTGAATAAATAGTTTGTAACTAATAATTGATTAGATGAACTTTGCCTCACTGTTCCTCCACAAGCATTACCTGATGGCATTTTTTCATGAATTTCATTGACTATTAATTGCTACTTGATACTTTATAAGGAACATCTAAGCTCTGTTCTTTGTTACAATTAATTACATAGTATTTCTGTTCCTTGACTAGATGAGCAGGTTTCCTGTACAAATACTATGTATCAATGCTCATTTACTATTTGTTAGACTGGGACATGTAGATTTAAAATTAGCATTTCACAAGCATTACTTCTCACTAGTATAATTCAGTTATATGTTTATCCATGGAAGTGACCACTAAAGGAAAACAAGTATAAAGAGCCCAAGCAAATAGATAGTTGAAGTCAAATTAATATTATGGGAGGCTTATTAAACTTTTATATATACACAACATTTTGTTGTTTGTCTGTCCATTTTGCATAAGGTATTTATCTTAGGTTTGTCATTTATATCCCCTTTAAATCATACATGGAGAAGATCCCCAAAGAGCAGAATAAAACACAAAGTTTCAGTGTCTAACCATAAAGACTCATGCAGCATTAATATATTATTTAAGGGACACTTAGAAAAAAGTCAAATTACTGTCTGAAAATGTTTTACCCATTATTGTTATAATAAAATTGCAGTAATTTAAAGAGATTGGGAATTATATGTTTTTCCAGACTGCTGATTTTGTGTATGCAGCACAGCACTTTGATAGTCAATTTGGCCCTGATCCTGCAATTACTTATGCCAGGGAGTAACTATGCAGGTGAGTAGCACTATGGACTTCAGTAAGTCTATTCATAAAGTAACCTGTAGTTTTGCAGGGTTGGAACCTTAGTAAGTCAGTTTGCCTTTTGGTGTGTGTGTGTAGGTCTTTCACTGGGTAACAACTCAAGGGAAATTAAAAATTGACTGGAAATCCACAAAAATTGGCCAGGGTGAAATCAGGGCAGTCTTAAGTACCAGGAAACTACTTTTAAACATTTTGTTTATAAAGGGCTACATTTCAAGTGGACAGTGCTTTATATGGTGTCATGAGTCATGAGTTTGTGAAAGCAACCCTAAAAAGTGCCCCCGTGAGAAAGAACAGCTTGATAGTTTGCCTTATGTGTTTGGCCTCTGGACCCACAGGTTTGGTTATTTTTTGAGGAAAAACATATTTTTACTATGTCAGTCAACTCTAGCTTAAGAAAACAAAGGGATGTCTCAGAAGCTGGTCCTGGGGAGAGAGAGGCTTACATCATATAACGGCCAGTGTCTGTTAATACTCACACATTAGATCTGTCCCAGCACCATGAATCTGGGAGGAGGCTTCTGTTTACAGCAGATCAGTGCCAAAATAAACACCTCCCAGTGTCCTTTACCCCCAGTTCAGAATGGGGTTTTCTCACCTGCAGAAGACAAAAAAAAGGTCAGTGCATCTTCCAAGCAAAAATTCACATGTAACTTTGGAAAGAATCAAATACTGGTGAGACAGACTCCCCTGTTACACAACTCACTTAGGCGACGTCTTCACTGCGAGTTCTTCCGGCAGAAAATATGCTAATGAGGGACTCATTAGCATAAGTTGCAGTCTCATTAGCATATTTTCTGCCATTTCTTTTTGCGCAAAAAGAAGCAGTGTAGACGGGGGGGGGTCCAAACCCCCCATTTTGCGCAAAAAAACCAGCCCACACTGCTTCTTTTTGCGCAAAAAAACCCTTCCTCAACAAGAAACAGCAGGAAATATGCTAATGAGATTGCAACTTAGGCTAATGAGTCCCTCATTAGCATATTTTCTGCTGCCAGAACTGGCAGTGAAGACAAAGCCTTAGGGTGTGTCTACACAGCAGGGCTTAACTCGAAATAAGCTACACAAATTGAGCTATGTCAATTGTGTAGCTTATTTCAAAATAGCTTATTTCAAAATTGGGAGTGCCTACACAGCACTTATTTTGACATAGAGCAGTCTTCCTCTGACTTCCCTTACTCCTCATACAATGAGGGTTACAGGAGGAGGAGTAAGAAGTCCTGCAACTTGACAGTATTTTGACATTATTTCGAAATAACTGCCTGCTGTGCACACAGACTAAGTTATTTCAAAATAACGCTAGTTATTTTGAAATAATGTTGCACTGTAGACATACCCTCACGGTGCATCTACACAGCACCCTAAACTCAAAATAAGATACACAATTTGAGCTACACAAATTGCGTATCTTAATTCGAATCTATTTCAAAATAGCTTATTTTGAAATTTGACATGTCTACACAGAGTCAAATTTCAAAATAATGTGCTATTTCCAGCCATCCCTTAACCCTTGTGCAACGAGGTTTACCAGGATGGTGAAATAGTGCACCCATTATTTAAAAAAAGAATTCAAAATAACGGGCAGCTTGTGTAGATGTGGGGTAGCTATTTTGGGATACCGCCAGTATCCTGAAATAGCCCTGCAGTGTAGATGTACCCTTAGTCATCACACCTTGAACCTACCCCATGGGATTCGACCAGTGAAACAAACTGAGCCCTGTTAACTTGTATCAGGGATGAATTTGACCCCAGGTAACAAAATTTCCCCCACAATGTCCTTTAGCTTCTCTCAAAGGGGTGTGGCTCTCCTCAGCCTTAGGAACTGTTTTGGGGGGGGGGGGAGAATCTCCTTTATTCCCCAGTCACCAATCCCTTGCGCCCTCCACCCGTTGGTTTGATCACTAATCAAAGCTCTCAGTGCTTTTTGACCGAGAACAGCTGAAGTGGTGAACCATTGAGAAGCAAACCTGCCGGAAAATTCTTATCTCGATGATGGGTGACACCAGGAGACTCATTCTCCATTGGGTCTGGAAGCAAAACTCAGCACCAGGGCTTGAGAACTTCTGGCAATTTGAGTCAAGAATGTCAAGCCCGTCAGAACTGCTTTGTGGACGCCACTTTAACTCTTCACTTCAGTGCCTGAGATATTAGGATTAACGGATTCCCCTCTGGAAACTCTTTTCTCTCCCATTTCCGTGCGGTGTTTTAGGGGAAATACCTCAATCAGAAGCTTTTGCTTGGCATGGGGAATAGTGACCTTTACAAGGCCCATCTAACAAGTACACTGTGTGTGTCTATATATAATATACCCATGCTATATATACCCATATACCGTTCGCAGTATAATCTGTAGAATATAAGAATGAAATTTGTGTGCGATATAAATACACATGTTTAACTTGTATTCCCAAGCCTGTATATGGGAGGCATTTCTGCAAATTCAGATCCAGAGCAAGGAAGATTTGTGAAATAAAATGCTTTGAAAGATACATACAACGGTATTTTCACAATAACATTAATAACTATCCAGACTTTAAAACATCGAGTAGCACCTGAGAGAGGGAGAGAGATTCTTACGAGCGTTTGTGGGCAAAACCCACTTTGGTGCCACAGGACTACTCGTTGTTTCTAAAGTTACAGACTAACGCGGCTAGCCCTCTGAGACTTTTATCCGGATTTGGTTTTATTTTCGATGGGATACCCATTTGGGTTTTTTACAGAAATATTTTTCTTTAGCTGAAGCATGTTGAACAATTGCTTAAATACCAATGTGTGTTTGATTATATATTTTAGGTGGACTCTGAAGTCAGAGGCATCAGGTTTAGTGTGTAACATTCTCCGGAATCCCACGGGAAGTTCTTCTGATAGATGTCCCTGGGAAATGTAACATTAAAAGTACATTCACCGTAGCCTTATGGAATCTGTGCCGCCGCTAATCTGGTTATTATCCACCTGATGCAATCTTTAAAGTGAGTGACCATAGTGAGATTTGCAAATCCACTTTTAAATCTCTGCTTGAAGGACTGTAGCGGGGTGATAAAGGTTTCTAGGACAGAGGCCCGCTCCTGCATTTCCCAACTGTTTAATCGACGGGCAAAGAGAAGTTTTCAAACTTAGTGCCAGTGGGGCAAGAGAGAGACTCCGGTAACTCTTCTAGCTTTATTCCGCACACCTGGATCTGCGCGGAAACATACCAGGATCCCAGCAGAGTAACTCTGGCAGCGATGTTATTGCAATTGAAAAGCAGGGCTGACTGATGCTCGGAGAACATTGAGCGCTACGGGTAGGGGGGATGTTTTTCCATTCACTTCCAAACTCTCCCAGGAATAGCTCTTCACCTCTTTCACAGGGCGATTGGAGCGGAGCCCTGGTGTAGCGGATCCCTCCTGGGAGGGGGAGGTTTATCGGATTCCAATCGGAGTCGAACTCGGAGTTCACTACAAGTGAATTTAGCCTAAACAATGAATCAATCTAAATTTAACCGGGGGAATGGAATCGCTCTAAAAATAAATTAGCAGCTGCTTTCTCCGCATCCTCCTTCTCTGGTGGAGAAAAAGCAGAGGGAGGGTGTGTGAAAGTATCTCCGCACAAGTTTAACGAAGAAGCGGCCCCTGCTGACCCGGCCAAGAACAGACAAACACAAGCTCCAGGCAGGACAGGGGGCTCGACGGTGTGTCCACATAAAGCTGATCTATCAGAGGGTAGATCAGGAGGGGATCTTTTGCCACCCGGCCAGCTTGGACTCCGCTGAAAAACTGAGCTTTACTGGGGCTGGAAAACCCGGAGCCCTGCGCGGGGGCTTAGTTTTCTCTGGCAATGCCCGTTCAGGGCGAGCACTGATTGACTGTTGAGTGTGTTGCCCAGGACTGTCCAGGTTTTCCCTGCTCATCCCGCCCCATCCCCCTTCGAAAAAGCAACTGGTCGCCAGATTTGTCTATAATGTGCCCGGCCGGCTGGGTGATTGTCTTCGTTGGTTTTCAGTTTTTCTCCCTGACAGGAGGGAAGCGCATTTGTTGCGTTGTTGGGGAGGGGAGCAACCCCCCGCAACCTGCTCGAACTTCCCTCCACCCCACCTCCCACCCCCATCTCTCACGGCGAGGGCAGTTTGCTGAGGCCAGGCCGGGCTGTCCCTTTGAACCAAGGCGCCCCACACAAAGCGATTGGACAGCGCGCAGCTCCAAACATGCCCTTTCAGTGAAAATGGGGCCCACCCTAAGCCATTGGCTGGTTTCAAACGCCGCCGAGCCGACGGGTACCTCGACTGCTGGCGCTGAGGAAGCCCAGGCAATCTCGGGAGGGGAAGGGGCTGCGCGCCCCTTTGCGCTACAGCTGTGCAAGGGCTAGAGCAGAAGGGGTGGGGAGGGACAGCGGGCACAGCGCACAGCCCCGTCCAGCTTCGGGGGAGAGGGTGGAGAGGGGGCACTAAAGCGGCGTCTGAGAGGCAGCTAGCAAGGCGCTGCGTTGGCAGGGTGGCTGGAGAGCGGGGGTGCTGAGCGCTACTGAACCAAACAGCAACCCCCCAGTTGGGATGGAGACCGCTCCTAACACCCCTGGTTCTAGCCCCGCTCGGGGCAGGGAGAGACTCCGCCCGCCCGGGCTTCGGATCTCGGCCGCTTTCTGTATTCCCGGCTTGTCTCTTTGATTCTTTTGTGCTCGGGCGTGTTGTCCTGGCCAGCGGTGTGAATGGGGGTTTTGTAAACCGGGACAGATAAAAACGAGCATCATCATATTGTTTGACAGAGTGATCCAAGATGATGAAGTGCCTTCTCCGAAGGGGGTGAAAATGGTTGAATTCCTAAAAAACAGACCGCAGCTCGCGCGCTCTGCCGGCAGTAGCCTAGAGGGATCCGCCGCCTGCAGCTCACAGGCTCACGTCCAACCGGCTCCCGCTCCGTGCAAAGTCTTTTTATTTATTTTTTTCCTAAAGGCAGTTCCGGCTCGGGACCCCCCTTCCCCCTTCCTCGTGGCAGATGAAAAGCCCAATTTTCGAGAGAAAGGCTCGTTTTGATTAAACCTGACATGCTGCTGATAACTCCATGCTAATGTGAAATAATTAACATAATAGCCATAATTAAAAGCACGCTAACAATGCCATAAATTTATCACACAATTTTACTAGCTTGCTGCCCCTAACTGCTCTCTCATCGTTAATTAAACGTGTTGCCTTTTACAGAATGGATGTTTATACATTTCCAATACAAATAAATCCGCAGCGGCGCTGGAAACATGACCAATTTGGTTCTACACGGTGGTCTCCTGGTTTTATGGGCGATTTGTGGCGATTGGAACATCCCGTGCAAATAGCGTTTTCTTTTAAAAGGGGGCAGTCCCGTGCAAATGGTTTAGAAATCAACATCTTTCTTAAAGCTGGGGGTGGGAGGAGCAGGCAGGGGACACCAGTCATCCGCGGGCCGGGCCATGAGAATAAAACTGGACATGGGCTCCTTTCCCCCTGCTTTAGGGTGGGGATCCGATCCCACCCCTGCTTTAAGCACGGGGCATCTTGAACTACCTCTCTCTCCCCCCCTACTTTCAGTAACCCTGGAGAAATGTTATTTACAAATACTTGCAAGGAAGACAAGAGAGGCAAACGTGATAATACCGGCCCAAGTGCAAGGGGCACGGACATCTCAGCCAGGGTCAGTTTCATTTCAGTAACAAGATTGTCACCGAGAGAGAAACAACTAACCTTACCCCCATTTTGGCCACAGGATTTTTTTAAAAACTCGGTTTGACATTAGGACAAGCCTCCCCCCTCCCCACCTATAACAAACCACAATGCCGGTGTAATCCAGGTCAGGTCAACGATTTATATAACTCATTAGTGAAAGTAATAGGCTCAAGGAGATGAAAGAGGACACCTTTGATTCCCCTTTCCGTTAAAACGATTACAGAAGGAGGATCTGCCCCAGCATTGCCATTTCTCTCCAGCCTATCCCCAAAAATCAGCCTCCGGATTTTATTTTTAACTCGCTTCCTAACCAGGAACTTGCTTTGCCTTATTAGAACCAAACTGAGTTGTAATTAATTTCTCCCTCTCTATCATAAATTGTTCAATCTTCTCTTTCCTGGATGCTGGATGTGTCTCTATTTGACTCCATATCGATCTGGACTATGCAGTTTTCTTTTCTCCTGTTGCTAAACCTCTTTGTATATCCCCCCCCCCCCCACACACACACACACACCTCCCCGGTGTTTTTTTCAATCCCTCGCGCACGCTCCCCTAATCATTTTAGTGCTTTGCTGTGTACATCCCCTGATTTTAGTCCACGTTAATCCTTTAAATTTGAGTAGATTGGGTGGCTGCGTGCCATCCCTCACTACCAGATTCATTTTGGGAAAGTTTGCTTATTATTATAAAAGGTTTCTTCCTCCCTCCCTCTACCCCCAATCCTGGCTAAACTCCGGCCTAATGATGGAAGACTTATTGGTTTAATAACACACTGCAATTAGTCTTAAAACAGGATTTACTTAACACCCAAATACTGTCAGATGGACAGGAGCACAGGTTGCTAAACACTTTCTTATGGCTCTGCCGCTTCTACTTATTCAGCACTTCTTAATTGTTCAATCCTGCAGGGAATTCTTGCTACACAAATTTTACCGCACCCTCCTCCCCCCATATAACAACAATGTATTCCAGAATGCCGGACTAAGATAGAGAGACACTCATAAACACAACCGTCCGTGGCAGAATTAAGAGCTGGACTTGCCATGGTCCGGCGTGGACCCTAAGCCTGTCAGAATTGCAAATCACTTCCTTCCTGCCCAGATCTAAATCGGTTTTAAAAAGAGGAGTGCACGGGTACGAAAGCTCGAGGGAGAAAACTGAAGCATCGGGTCTAAAAATCTCCAATACGAAGCGAAAAGTTTCTGTGAACGAGATGGGGCCCCCTCTCAGATGGTAACACTGATTGAACAAGAGATTAGCACAATAGATCTCTAATCGAGGGGAGACGTTTCTTTTCACGCTAAGCACCGTAATTAATGGTATGAATCAATTAATTTGACTTTTATTGTGTCGAAGAAAAGCTCAACAAATGAAACGGTGGGTTTTCAGAGTGGATCCCCCCCTCCTCCTATCCCCAGGAGATTTCAGAGTGAGATACTCTCTAATATACATACACACGCACAGAGAATCCTGTGTCTGTGAGTGTTAATGGTAGGACAAATTCAGCTCCCTGCGAGAAGGCTCGGCCACAGCTCCAGCAGGTTTTTAAAGCACCAGAAGAAGAGCTTTGTTGTCCAGATGGCAAAATATAAATTAGGATCATTTGGAGAAAGCGCAAAGAAGACACAAGACGGCAATCAATAAAGCACAGATACACACACATAAAAATCATCGAGAAAAACAGTGGCTTTCAAAGCACAAAGCGAGGCTTCTGGGCAGAAGAGAAACAGGGATAGTTAAATGTTGGGGGCTTTCTTTTTTGTCTAAAATCTTCCTTGGGTGCGTGTGGGGCGCGGGGGGGTTGGTTTGCTTGTTTGTTAAATACTGCACAATCATTCTAAAATCCAAAACAATCAGAAAGTTATTTCAGGACAGTAAAGGAAATATATTTTCTCTCTGTCTCAAAACTGAAATGTATTTTGACTTTTTGGTTAAACACATTTACAATGGTAACTTTAGAAGAGGTTTTTTTCCCCTTTGCATTTTAAGTGTTGTAACTTTTTTTTATTTAAAAATACCCATTCGTTAAACTTTTGGTAGGTCAGACCTACACATGAGATTTATTTGTATGAAGATCTATCCTGAAAATTAATGCTCACGTTATCTCGAATTACTTTTCTTTCCTCCCAGTATAAAAACAACAGATTTAGCACAAGTGCTAGCGGCTAATGGTGATCTTTTAAATACCAATACTGTCTTGTATGCCCAACATCTTTTGTAAAATATTTCACCAAATCTTTACTCATCATTATTTTTATCTCTTTCAGGCAAGCGCTACCCTATAGTTGCGATATTCACCTGCCCTTAGCAGTATAAAATGGACCTCAGATTTTTGTTTAAACCGAATAAACCTTTCAGACATCGGAAAGCAATTGACATGTTTTTTTCCCCCATAATTGTTCATAGAAAGGTGGGAAGGATTATTGATTTCTCTTTGCGGACAGTTATATGTTCTTTTTAGGCAGGGAGGGATCTTAATGGAAGACCAATATGTTAATACAGACATTACCGATCCCTCTGATTTATTTTAACGGGGGAAGGGGCGGAGGGAACAGTTTATGTGCCCTTTACAACAACAATTGCTCATCGGAAATTGTTTTATTTTTTTGCAGTTTTTCTTATATATATATATATATAAACACAAAACATGTGCGATTGTTCAAACAATACATAGAGATTTTTTAAAAGCAGAACACGTAAAGAAAAGAAAACCACTGAGCAAACCGTTTCCGTCCTACCCAGGTGTTATTGTTCTCTGTTTAAACAGATCCCCTTGGCACAAAAGGAATAGAATTTGTAACCCTTCCTCCCCCTCTTTGGAGCACCCTCTCCTTGGGACAAAGCTTACCTTGCACTCTGGTGAATAGAGTCTTCACACACTCCCTCATTTCCTACTTTTTCATATGCTAACGCTGGCAATGATTATGTCGTTAACACCTCTGCCCCCAAAAAAGGCAGCTAAAGGCTTCTTTATTTATAGTTTCCCTTTGTTATTTTACGTCTTTTTATTTCTCTCTGCAACTAATCTAATAGATTAATCAATAGCCATTTTCTGATCTTCGGTTTCCAGCTGATGCTGCTGTTGGAAAAAAAACCCACCGGAAGGTGATTTCAGAGCCAAAAGTTGTTGTTGTTGTTAAGTATTAATATGATGCTGCTGCCGTTTAGTGTATATTTGGTCAGAGGCGACGGTGCTAATATAACATGTTGGCAATGCCTACACAGTTCAGGTTCTGCTCCTGACCTTTGGCATTTCACAGGGTGTTTGCATTTCAGTAAAAAACAACAGCACTAACTTTTTTAATGCTGAAATCGGAATGGTTGTTTCTCTTTTGCCTATTCATAGAATTCCAGCATTACTATTGTTGTGGGGGAAAAAAAGCTCCAGTCAGAATGTAATAAAAATGAAAAGCTTCCAACCTGTAGTCTTAAAGGCAGACTAATGGTTTCACACTGATATAGTCCTATTTTGGAGTCCCTAGCTAACGTGAAGGGAGGATGTGGGCTGAAATGATGCTTGTATATGATCATGATAAGTAGAGCCACTGTTGTCTCTTTGTTGACAATTCCATGAAACAACTTGAGTTTTGCATGGCTTAACAGTGGGGCGCCTGACGTCAGGCGGTCACGTGGCCACGCCTCCTAGTATATCTTTAACTGGAAAGTAATCTATCAGCCAGTCTTTAAAAAAGGACTTTCAAAGTGGCAAGTGAGTTCTTATAACACCCTGATTTCTCCCCCTCCCTCTCTCTCCGCGTCTAGAAATACCTTTCCCCCTCCCTCCAAAAAGGGGAAAGAGAAACAAGAGAGAGGAAGTGTGTGTGTGTGGTGGGGGGAAGCTACTGAGAGGACTGAAGCAAGACACCCTTTAAGAGAAGAGGTGGAAAGGCTGAGTTTAAAGAGATCTAACCTGCAGCAGCAGCTCAGATGAGCAGTAGAGGAGTTTTGATCGGATCCCAGTTGCTGGCTGGGGGAAGCTACCAGCCCCGCTGCTAGATCTGATTCCCCCGTGTCTGCTGGGGGGGGGGGAGCAGGATCCAGCAGCGCCGTTTGATCTCACCTACCTGCTCATAGGAACCGGCCAAGGAGTTGGACCGGTTGGGGAAGCCCCCACGTTCAGCAGCAAGGAACAGGCGGAGGAGTCTGACCCGATGCCGGGTACCCTGCCCCCAAGAAGCCCAGCAGCTCCAAGAGGAGTTTGACCGGATCCGAGGTGCCTTTCTGAGGAAGCCCCCAAGAAGGCCAGCAGAGCGGAGAGGAATTTGAACGGATCCCAGATGCCTGGAGGAGAAGGCACCGCGCCCCGCAGAGAGGGGACTTTGGTGTGATCCCAGGTACCTGTTGGGGGAAGCCAGCCAGCAGCCCAGCAGCTGGGGAGGGGGGGGCTGAGCCCAGGTGCCAGCTGGAGAAGCCACCAAGCCCAGCTCACCTCTTTCCCCTCCCCTGACTTTTTCTCCCCCCCCCCTAACCCCACCCTCTCCCTTTTCCCTGGGCCCCCCCTTCCCCTGAGCGGGGATGACCCTGTCAGGCAGCAGCAGCACCAGCGACATGTCCGGCCAGACCGTGCTGACGGCCGAAGATGTGGATATCGACGTGGTGGGGGAAGGGGACGAGGGGCTGGAGAAGGACAGCGACGGCGAGGCCGGCAGCCCGGCCGGGCTGCCCCTGGAGGAGGCGGAGGAGCTGCTGCTCCCCAAGGAGGCGGGGGCAGGCGGGGAGCGCAGCGGCAGCGGCAGCCCGGCGGAGGCCACCCCTAGCGGGGCGGCGGACGGGGCCAAAGGAGCCGGCAGCGGCGGCGGCGGCGGGGAGGAAGGCGGCGGCGGCGGCGGCGCGGGCCTGGCGGGGCAGAGCAAGCCGAAGAACAGCCTGGTGAAGCCGCCCTACTCCTACATCGCGCTCATCACCATGGCCATCCTGCAGAGCCCGCAGAAGAAGCTGACGCTGAGCGGCATCTGCGAGTTCATCAGCAACCGCTTCCCCTACTACCGGGAGAAGTTCCCCGCCTGGCAGAACAGCATCCGCCACAACCTCTCGCTCAACGACTGCTTCGTCAAGATCCCCCGCGAGCCGGGCAACCCGGGCAAGGGCAACTACTGGACGCTGGACCCCCAGTCCGAGGACATGTTCGACAACGGCAGCTTCCTGCGCCGCAGGAAGCGCTTCAAGCGCCACCAGCAGGAGCACCTGCGCGAGCAGACGGCGCTCATGATGCAGAGCTTCGGCGCCTACAGCCTGGCCGGCCCCTACGGCCGGCCCTACGGGCTGCCCCCCGGCGCCTACCCGCACCCGGCCGCCGCCGCCCTGCAGTACCCCTACATCCCGCCCGTGGGGCCCATGCTGCCGCCCGCCGTGCCCCTGCTGCCTTCCAGCGAGCTGAGCCGCAAAGCCTTCAACTCCCAGCTCAGCCCCAGCCTCCAGCTGCAGCTCAACAGCCTGAGCGCCGCCGGCTCGCTCATCAAGTCGGAGCCCAGCAGCCGGCCCTCGTTCAGCATCGAGAACATCATCGGGGTGGCGGCCACCAGCTCAGGGAGCAGCGCACAGACTTTCCTCCGGCCGCCGGTCACCGTCCAGTCCGCCCTCATGGCCCACCAGCCGCTGTCCCTCACCGGACCACAGCAGCCATCGCCCCCATCCTGAGCGTGCCTACAAACATTCTCTCGGGACAGTTCCTGCAGCCCGCGGCATCGGCTGCAGCCGTGCAGGCCAAATGGCCAGCCCAGTAACTCAGAGCTACCCCGGTCTCTTTGCTTCTTCTTCTTCTTTTTTTTTCTTCTTCAATTTTATATCCATCACTAAATAAGAGACTTGAGGGGGGAAAGCACCCAACTCTCTTCCTGTCATCCAGACACAACCCCCCAGGACTCCAACAAAAACAAACTAAAAACCTGCACAAAAATGGTAGGATTCAAACTATACTCGCAAAGAAACACCCCCCACTCCTGTATTTAAAAAAAAAAGCCAAACACACAATCACACAAGGAATGCTTTCTGTACAGGTAAAAAAAAAAAGAGAGAGAGAGAAATCCAACCAACATTTGTACATATTTGTATTAAAAATTATTGACTTTACTTTTGGGGTTTTTATTTTTTTAAATGGGCAAATAACCGTAGGGTTTAGGAGCTTTGAACTTTCACTTTTTTTGAAGGTTCTTACTCTCCAGGCAAGTTTTATCTGAAAGAACAAAAAAATGTATTAAAGCGGGGAAAATTTTAAATATTAAACAAACAAAAAATTTGGGGGAAAAAAGAGACAAACCAGTCGTTCTATTATAGAAGTCTGTTTATATATGAATGAATATATGTATTCTAAATGTTATTCCTTCGTGTTGTACACAACTTTGTAAATAAATTTTTAAAATGCTGTTCCTTGTGTTATTTGATAATTATAATTTTATATATGAAGAGAGAGTTTCATCGGGTGATAATTAAGGTGTAGATTGTACAGGTGAGACGAGTTTTAAAAAATGATTGAAACTAACCTATTTCTGTAAATACCTAACTTTCACTTTAATTAAAAAACCTTTCCAGGGATTATTAAATAACATGGTAGTTATGTTATTGTTTTCTAGATCTTCACTAATTTTAAGATCTCAAATTTGTTTAGTGCCTGCTATAATAAAACGGGCGATCAGTGCAGATAACTTCAGTTTATTCAATCTAAATGGTCAGCGCAATTGCGCAGTGAGCGGGCAAGCAATCCAGTTATAATTCAGGAAGCTTTGCCATGGCAAAATCTAATTTAAATCAACGGTATAAAAATAAAGCATTCTGGCAATCAGATTATTTCTGAGACCCATTAACGCTTTAGAACATGAGATATTTTCCGAAAACATTATTTTTACTATGACAAAGTATTTATACACTCAGTTAACAGCACAAAATTCATAATACCTATAATTATTCTGAATATACTTGGTAGGTGTATTTCTTTGCCATTTTTTAAATAAAGTTTTAAATTAAACCTTATGGCAATCACAAGATTGTTACTAATTTATTTTGCGATAGAATTAAAATGTGTGCCCAATCTAATTATATGAATTTTCATTATTTATAGAGGCAAATACTATAATATTAAACAATTGAACCCGTATTTTAGCAAAAATACTATTTTTCATATGCGAATTTTAATATATTTACGGTCATTTTATGTTGTAGATTCCTAATAATTAAGTTTGGAGAACAGTTGCTATATATATTTGAGCCAAATTAAATTGACTACCAACTATGCAGAAAATAATTCGCTATAAAGTGTGATAGAATTAAAACGTGCTTGTTTTCAGTCTGAAAAATATAGAAGCATGACATTAACGAAAGTATTCATTCATATGCAATGAAAATATTCTATTATTGTATTCTGTCCCTCGTCCAAAAAAAGTGTCAGTTTCACCTCAGGTATTGGAATTAAAATGTCAGTGTTGATATTCAACATAGACAAGAATCTCCTCTTGTAAAGTAAAATGTAGTGCATAAAATGCATGTACAATCAATCAGTTCTATTAAGGCGTTAACGAGTTCTTTCTACAGCGCTGATTTTGTTGCTTATTTCAAGTACGGGCTCTGATAGGATCTGCTGTAAAAATGTGTTCTTGCCTTATATACACTTGGTTTTCTTCGTAAACAGTAAATATTATTGTATCCTAAGTAAACATTTATACCTCGGGATACATGTACTAAAATAAAACAAGCTGCCTGGTGACTGGATAGTTTTAAACTTTATAAATAAGGACCTGATAATCATCTGACACGGAAAGGAAAAACAGTCAACCAAGAAGAGATTATATATCAGAGGCTCTTCGTGCAGGTCCCTACATGGACACTCCTCTAATCTCTTTTTACAAGGAAAACCAAACAGATCTAAATTTGTTTGTGTGCTGCGGCTATAAAAGTAACAAGTTGTTTCACAGTTGTGTCTAGCTAATCGGTTTTACACAAACAGCAAATGGTGCATGATTTGTGCAACACACGCAGAGGTTATTTCTATATTTAGCTGATACCCCTGGGAAAAGAGAAAGGAGGCTCTTCTTGAATTCACTTTTAGGCTCAAGAAGCTGCTGATCCAGTGCTTCTCACTGACATTGGATAACAGGGGGCTCATTCCATTCCTGATCCTTTGTTACTTATAAAATTACTCCCTCATATTTCCGTGCATAGCACTAATACCTCCCGGCCCTGCATGTGTGTTCAGAACAAGCAGCAGCCTTGAAACTGGAAGGCCTTTTCGTACTATTTATTAGGCAGCCCTGGGTGGGAACAAGGCAAAATAGCCGGCAACTTTCTTCCCAGCTAGTTTTCTTTGACTCGGAGATCGGAGACTTTTCTTTTTCTTTTCTTTCCCCGAGGATCTGCAACCCAAACCAACAGTGAAGGGGCCTCCATAGAACTGCCGTTTCTATAACGCTGATCAATAGTTCTCTTTAGATTCCACAGACCAGCGACTTATTTGAGAGAGAAACGAAAATGTCGTTACAGTGCAAACGTTTTAGGGAGCAGGAAAATGTGCACATCGAATTAGACAAAACAAACCTGGGGAACGGAAGCGCTAGTATATTCTCCACTACTTGGAACATTACAATAATTGAAATTAAGAGGTTATAAAAGAATACAGAGTTGCTCATTTGTTAGCCTCGGTTCTTTAGTCAATTAAGAGTGGATTCAATTGAATCGCCTTTGGTGTGCTTGTAACGAGGGGATATTTAACTGCTAGGTGCATTTATTTTTCGAAAGGTCTATTATAGCATTTTTCTGTCTCTCGGCCCCCATGACCCGTTCCACACACCGCTGGCTCAAGACCTAGGATTTGCCATTCTTGCTTCTGCTACCGCCGCCTCTGCAAAGCAAACGCCAAACGATCAGTTGTCCTGTATGACACAGGCAAGAGGCACCAGGATATTGCTGGGCAAAGAAGCCGTCACTTAAAAGTAGGGAAGGGAAGGTTTGAAAGGGTCATTAATTGAAAGAGAGAGAAAGGATTTGGGGAGCAAATTAAACCCAGAGGCCGCAGGTGGAGTCTGACTTGGGGGCTTCCAGAGGGCCACAGAATTGTAATAGCGGAGTGGGACCTGTAGGGGGCGTGAGGTCTATATAATGAATTTCCCAGACGTCTGGAGCAGCTTCTGACGGTCTATATAGCTGCTTCTCCGGGCTTCTTTCCCTCCCTCTTCCTACCCCCTCATCAGTGAAATACGATGCTGTAATTTGCAATGGGAAAGTTTCTGCGGAGTTCTGGAGGGAATCATTGGGTTAAGGCTGATGGCGAGAAACCAAGGACTTTGAAGTGAGTTCTGGAGAAAAAGTAGATCCTTTATTTTCATAGTGCCGTGAAGCACTGTCGTATTTTGGGAAGATCTACAAATAGCACAAAGACAGCGCCACACACTCCTGAATCCAGCAGTTACACTATTTCATGCCTTCCAAAAATCACTTTCTGAGTCTGCTTCTACTCAGGTCAATGGGAAGATTGCCAGAAGGCGGGATCGAGCCCTTCCTTCCTTTGCAGATTTGTCTTTTCGTGTGGAAAGAAAATGTCTGGGAACAGATGCAGTGGCGTTCAAAAAATTACACTGCAATAATTTAAATTAATAGGATCGGGTTTAAAGGAATCCCAGGTAGAACAGACTTGTAGGAAGAGAGAAGAAACATTCCTAACCCATTGCCATAGATTTCATGGAAGAGATTCAGCAAAAACAAAATATTCGATTGCTGAGGGGAAAAAGCAATTCGAAGTGTAGTGACTCTCCTAGGACTTCTCGCACGCCTTTAACTGCGCCGTTTTACATTGGTAGAAGTCCTGGGACAGCGACGCGCCCCAACTCTCTGACCTCTGCACATAACTATCGCAGCAGAGTAGGATATTTTCCACAACGGACGGCAAACCCGCTCGACTCAACCAATCAACGAAAGTCGCATTTGCTAGGGGGTTTCCACAAACCGTCCGACACATATGGCAAAACCTGACACGGTTGGTGACAGATGCCTGTTAGTGTAAGACATGTCATGCTGGCCTCGGGGGTGTATTAAAAGTAACCAGATCCTAAACACTGGGAAAATGACCATGGTCTGCAGTTGGTGTGGTTTATCCAGAGCCATTTTTTCCTCGCTCTGGTTAAATGCAATAACATTCTTCATTCACCACAGAGGTGTAGTAGAATAATACAAAACGCTAGCCATGAGACCATATTGGAATCGTTTACATTGCCTGAAATGGGGATTACACCGTCTAATTTAAGGGTCCTGTAATAACTCCAGCGATCTTCTGCTAGTGACGCCTCCTGAGGTTCTGGCCCTTACTCTAAGAGCAGGTTTTATTTGGAAAGACAAACAATCTGACACGCCTTTGAATTCCTGTAGTAAAGCGGAAACGCTCGCTCCGGCCCGAACGCCACCGCTGGTGTGTTCCGCTTCCGAAGCGCTCTGCACGCCTCGGAGTTACAGGGTAATTGGTCTGTCACCGGGTATAAAGGCAGAGGCGAGGATGCTAGCGTGAGGGGCATTAAAAGAAGATGCGGAGGTGTCTGAGGATTCAGGAAAAGAAGGTCTCTGAGGTTTTTTTAAACGTCCTATGTTAAATGAACACTGATTCCCCAGCACCACTTGTTGGCAATACCGCAACGAGAGGATCAAGGCGACTGAACTAGCTGTTGCTTTGGCAAGGGTATGTCTACACAGCAGAATAATTGATGCTACACAGCAAGCCACTATTTCGAAATAATGTCAAGCTGGAGGGCTTCTTACTCCAATTCCTGTAACCCTCATTTCAGGAGGAGTAAGGGAAGTTGAAGGAAGACTGTTCTTCCTTTGACTTCCTGCTGTGTAGACAGTACCCAAAGCCTAATTAGGCTATTTTGACTTCAGCTATGCAATTGATGCAGCTGAACTTAGGTATCTTAATTTGACTTTTGCCTGCTGCGTAAAAGTGCCTTAGGTATACCCTTTGGGTATGTCTACCATGCAATGCTCTTTTGGGATACCAGAGGTATCCCGAAATAGCAACCCTGTGTTTTTTGAATGTGTCCACTATTTCAAAATATAGCGGATGTGCAATTTCACCATCCTGTAAATCTCATTCTATGAGGAGTAAGGGGTGGCTCAAAATAGTGCTTTATTTCGAAATAGATTCAAAATAAGCTACACAACTTGCATAGCGCAAATTGCATATCTTATTTCAAGTTCCAGGTGCTGTGTAGATGCACCCACGGCAGGGCTAAAGTCGGAATAGGCTATGCAACTTGAGCCATGTCAATTGCATAGCTTAAGTCAAAACAGCTTATTTTGGCTTTTGGCACTGTCTACACAGCAGGAAGTTGAAGGAAGAACACTCTTCCTTCAGCGTCCCTTACTCCTCATGAAATGAGAGTTATAGGAGTCACAGTAAGAAGTCCTCCAGCTGGACATTATTTTGAAATAAAGGCTGGCAGTGTCACATCAGTTATTCCAAAATAACGATCCTGTGTAGACATCACAGGTATGTCTTAGGGTATGTCTTAGGGTATGTCTACACTATGGCTACATCTACACTACAGGCTTCTTGCGCAAGAAGCCTTTTGCGCTAGAGTTCTTGCGCAAAAACTTCTTGCGCAAGAGCACGTCCGCACCTCAAAGCACATTGCAAAAGTGATGTGTTTTTGTGCAAGAGAGCGTCCAGCAGTGTGGATGCTCTTGCGCAAGAAAGCTCTGACGGCCATTCACAGAATGGCCATCAGATCACCTGTACTTTTTTCCATAGGGGTTTCTTGTGCAAGGGTTTTCCATAGGGGTTTCTCTGGAGCGTCCATATGGGCCTTTTTGTGCAATAGTTGTAGCGCTAAAAGCAGGTATGCCTCAGAAAAGGAGGTTACCTATGGCAGGAAAAATCCTCTGTTCTGCCATTTTAACGGCCCATTTAATTGCACAAGAGCTCATTTGAGGTGTGGACGCTCCCCAGGTTTTTGTGCAAAAACAGGTACACTGCACCCCAAACTAGAATAAGATACACAATTTGCGCTATGCAAATTGTGTATCTTATTTTGAATCTATTTCAAAATAGCTTATTTTGAAATTTGGAGCATCTAAACAATGCCAAATTTCAAAATAATACACTATTTCAAGCCATCCCTTATCCCTGGTGCAATGAGGTGTACTGGAACGGTAAAATAGTGCACCCGTTATTTTGAAAATATTTCAAAATAACAGGTGGCTTGTGTAGATGCGGGGTAGCTATTTTGGGATACCTCTGCAGTGTAGACATACCCTTAGGGACAGGGTTGAATGAAGATATGCAGCTTCAGCTATGTTAATTGTGTAGCTGAAGTCAAAGTAGCTTAACTGGACTTTTGGCGCTGTCCACACTGCAGGAAGTGGAAGGGGGAACACTCTGGCTATGTCTACACTACAAGTTTTCTCAGCAAAAAAAATGCTAATGAGGGACTCATTTGTATATTTTCTGCCATTCTGTTTTTTCGCTAGTGTTTTTGTGCAAAAAAAGCAGTGTGGATGTTTTCTTTTTGCGCAAAAACCCCTTTTCCCGCAAGATCGGTAAACCTCCTTTTTTGATAGAAATGTAGCCATGTTAGTCTGGTGTAGCTGAAACAAAAAACAGGACTATGTAGCACTTTAAAGACTAACAAGATGGTTTATTAGGTGATGAGCTTTCCTGGGCCAGACCCACTTCCTCAGATCAAATAGTGGAAGAAAATTGGCACAACCATATATACCATAAGGATCTTGCAGGAAAAAGGGTTTTTGTGCAAAAAGAAAATGTTCACGCTGCTTGTTTTTGCACAAAAACCCTAGTGAAAAAACGAGCCCCTCATTAGCATAATGAGCCCTCATTAGCATATTTTTGCTGCAAAAACTCATAGTGTAGATGTAGCCTCTCTTTTTGACTTCTCTTACTCCTCATGGAAGCAGGACTACGGGCATGGACCAGAGTGTCCCTCTCAGTTCTAATTAGCTGTCTTAATTAGACCTGCTAATTCCAACCCTGGAAGATAGACAGCAGTAGCTTCCATCATTCTCTGTAGATGTAGTACCCTAAGGTGCCACAGGACATGACTACTCTTTTTTTTTTTAAAGTTACAGACTAACACCCCTCTGAGCCCCCTTTGATGGTGTATCCCTGGCACCAGAAGCCGCAACACCCGTCCGTGCTCAAAAAGCCATCCCCAGTGCTGGCTGTGGCTAATTCAGGGACACCTGCCTGGCTATTCCTTGCCGCTTAGAACCCAGACAAGGTCTAAGCAGTGCCCCGAGGGACTCCCCTCTCGTGTTGTGACTCCACCCCCACCGGGAGCCGGAGGGAAGCGCTCCTCCTACGGTGCAAACATTAACTGACCTTTGCAATGTAGGGCGAGGGCCCTCGAGTTTCCCCGAGGTCTGGCTGCTCTGCAGAGGCAACAAAATATCAGCCTCGCTACTGCTGCAAGGAGGGGAAGGGAAGCAGCCAGCTTCAAAGCCTCGCAATGCAAACCAGCCTGCCTGTCTCTGGGGCAGCAGGATCGGGTCCCGGGGGGCAGTACTCATAATACTCCACCAGTTACAATTGTCCCGATCTGTCTTCTCTTCCCTGTATATGGGAGGAGACCTCCCCCACCTTGAACTTTGCTGATGAAATAGAGGCTGCTGATACACTTGGCCGGTCCAATGAAGGAAGCCAATTAATACATTTATGTTACTCATCGGAGTCAGGCAACTAAAGGGTTAACATGAATAACTCCTCCCCCCAAATCCCAAGGGATTTAGACCCCCCTGGCAGGATGGTGGAGTTTGCCCGGCACCTGTGAGATTATATATATATATATATGGAGTCCTTTCCTTCCTCCTCCCCAGGCAGCTTCTAAGGTCGTGCATTTTTAAACCAGCTTTCCCTCCATGTGAGCAACGCCGTCTCGCCACTTGAAGGAGTTTTGTGAATGGAAACAAAGTAACAGTTTCGCCCATACGAACACGTGGCGAGTTCACGCAGCGCCCCCCAGCCCAGCCCAAGTGCCCTGCCAAACGCTGCTTCGCTCCGACGCTGGTGAGCTCTGCAGCCCTCCCCAGGTACCCAGAGCTGACGCCTGGGTCCCCTCTCTCCTACTCCCTATCGCCACCAGTTAGATGGCAGCAGAGGCAGCGCCCGCCGGTCTCGGGGTAGGCCCTTAGTTCTCCCCACCCTGCACATGCTCACCGCGGGAGACACCAGGGGCCTGGGACTTCCTCTGCCTGCACCCACTGGCGGGCGGCTCAGGGAGAGGCTGCCTGCCCAGGAACCAGCCGCGTAGGAGCGAAGATCACCCAAGGCGAAAGCTGCTTTCATCCGTTTGCGCTGCTCAGACCCGGGGGCCCTCCTGTGTTAAATGAGCGCTCCAAAGGGCCCGCAGCCAGGACGTTGAAAAGGAGCCTCCCCTGTCCTCAGCTCACCCATCAGAAGGGGCAGGTGAAAGGCCCAGGGGCCTATGAAGAGGTGGGGAGAAGTTCGGGAGCTATGAGCCCCTGACCATGAATTTTAGGGCATGGGGTGGGCTGTGTAGGTTATCCATCGTGTCTGTTATGTATACGCTAGTATAGCGTTCGTGGCAGGCTTTGCCTTTCCCACGCTACAAGAACACAAGAATCGTCTCTGGGATGATGAAAACGGAGACTATACTTTGCTACAGAGACCCGGTCTCTGGGAAATATCCACTAAGGGCGGGGGGAGGGTGTGTGTGTAATGGATAGTTTTTTACGCAGCGCTGCAGCTGTACAGATGTTTAACAAGCTGCCTTACTACACAATTAAGTACATGCTTTGGGGTGTGCAGACTGTGTTGTGCGTATGATCTGCCTGACAACGAAGTACACGGCCAGCAAATGTTTGCTGGAGTGGTTTATGAAAGGGCCAATTGGTGGCGATAGACCAGGGCTCCTGTGAGTTTTGCCTAAGGAAGGTCCGTAGGTCTGGCTCCTGTATTGACGCAGCTGCATGGTCTTCTTTACAGGCATTTATGCGCTCTCTTGTTAAGTCATATCCACTAAATTAAAGCGCTAAAAGCCTTTATTGTAGATGAAAAACTCCCCCCCCCCATCATATTTCTTAATATAATCCATAGGCCACTCTTTAGTTTTCTTCCATGATCTGCTTTAAGAGCTCTCAAAAGTAATATTAAACCTTCACCTTCTCGTTGCTTAAAGCAGAATTCTTTGTAGCAATCCTGCAACCGAAAAAAAAAAAATGTTAACTACTACACTAGTCTGATACCTTTTTAAAAATAGCAACACAGGACATTTTTTGGAGGAGACCCTGAACTCCCTTGCATTTCCAAAACTCCCATTGGTCCAGGATGAGGATGGAGTCCATAATTGCAAAATAGCCGATTGCACTTGCTGCAAATACAGGGCATCGGCCCCTGGGTAATTCCTTAATCTAGTATTTTCCAATTACTGTGTAATTAAATTATGCCTACCTAATTTCCTCTGTTTTAATTCACCTCTTAAAATGAGCTGTTTGCCGTTACTGTGCTCTGTTACCCTCAGAGATCTGGCCCAAAGAGAGCTGGATTTATGCGGGTGAAGCGATTTCCATCTACTTACAAGGCCACATCCAGCTGGCTTTACTAACTTCTGTTCCTTCCATTGACTTTTCATTTGGACCGCTGGCAGGAATTAGATACCCAATATTTGACCAATAGACCTTAAAACAACGTAGACACTTCCAGACAAAAGGTGATTTAGTATATAGGTGGGATGTTTTATGCCTATATTTATCCATGGCCACGTTCTAAATCTTAAAAACAATATTGTATGATGAGAAGTTAGCATTAAGTTTCCCACCAGCATCACTCTCATTTAAGGATTGTGCGACTCCTTATAGTGCAACAATTTGTCAGTGTCCCCAAAATATTTCCTATTTTCAGAATTGCTCTTGGGGCGGAGGAGAAAAATGCCCTTTGGCCTGAACCAAATCTCAGGCTGACTCGGGATTTTAAAAAGTATTTGGAGTGATTCAGTCTGCACGCACATTCCATTAACACCAACCAAAACGTCCATAGCAGATGCCCTGGGTTTATGTCATCTGGGTCATTTTTAGGCTACGACGATGCAAAGGAGAGGGAATAAAAGAAATCGGGTGCTTTGTTTATGTTTTATTATTCAAAACGATCTAGAATTTAAAAAGCACAGTGTGCGTGTTGTTGCTGGCAGGTTCCTTAAGAGGGCTCAGCCGGAAGGAGCAGCTATAGAGCAGGCGCTAAACCACCATCTATCTATCTAAGTACCGATACAGCTTCTGATTTCTGGTCCTTACCGATCATCATTGTGAAGAAGGTTGGGGGACTGCTGCTCATCCCCTAGTGTTCGGTGAATCAAGGATGTTGGGCTTAAGAATTAATCACGGGGGGAGTTCATTCTGCAGCCTAGCTGGAGGATGGAGTTATAAGGAGGGATTTTCAAAGCTGCTCGAAGGAATATGACACCCTATTCCCATCGAAAATCTCATCCCATAAGCAAAGACGTTCTCTTGTTTATTTGTAAAACACAGAGGATCTACTCCTACTCTTATACAGTGAAGTCAAGGGGAAGCCATTGGCTCCAATAGGTGCAGGAGCAAGCATTATGTTTTAGGATATATTTTTAAATACGTTAGACTGCGAAATCTGAAAATGACGCGCTGCGATTACTTCATCAAACAGGCGTTGAGTGCACAGGTTACAGAGATGCAGTTTATTCACTAATTATAGCAATGTTTGCATACACACTCTTTAGGTGTACTCCAGTATTAAAGTGCATGGAAATACAACATATCTCATTTACTTGAACCAGTGACTAGTCTGCCAGAGATTCACAGGCTACACGTTATGTTTAACACACTCCGACCTAATTTCCCCCCTCTAGTTGTAAAGCTACCATTGAAAACAGACCCTGCAGTGACAAACTCACAGCCTCGAGGAGATTCCTAGGTAAATTCTTTGCTCGCCTTTAACCTAGTGTTCTCGGAGCCATGCAAGGAGAGTTCAGCTGGGAATGGGAGCCTTACCTCTCGCCCATTTGCTGTGTTAGTTTAATACAGACTTTACCGTAGTTTGTGTTTTGATTTTCAAAATCTGATCACCTTTAGATGCCAACTCGTGTTAATGGAGCAAGGAAACCATATAATTGGTCAAATATGAACCACATATTTTTCTTGAGGGACCACACTTACGTTCTAGGGACTTTTATTGAGTTACGTTTTACTAGTCCTAAAACATTTAGCGTTATGCACTTAAAAGATACAGATCATAGGTATTACAGCCACCGAAAATATTTTAGTCAGTGAATGTTCAATGTAGCAGGTAGAGATGAACTTAGCACGTCTTTGAGACTGAGCTGGGAACAGACTCTTCAGCCATAAAATGCACTTAACAGTCTATTTAATAGTGGCGAGGTCCTTGAAAATGCAATATCCATGCTAATCTTGCCTTTTTCTAAATCAGAAATGAAAAATAGGTCAGGAAGGTAGAGCCTTCTCCGTTCATTTAAAATGTGACATTTAGTCTATTTAAATAACTAAGTAAACTTTATTAATTCAAGATTTGGTAAGCAAGCTGAGGAAGGAGGCACTCCGCAACTTTATTGAGATCACAGAATGTCCTTGAACTCAAGGTTTAATAACATCCCTCCTTACTTCAGATGGGAAAAGCCAATTCACCCTCTCCTCTCAATTAAGCAATGAAATGTTAATTTCACACACGCACTTTCTGTTACAGAGGTAACAAGATACCCATACCCAGGATGTAACAAGACATATACTTGCAGTTCAGGAAGCCCTCCCCAAAAAGTTCAAGTTCTAGAAGCACATGGAGTGGTGCTAAAGTCAAAGATAGCAACTGCAGAACATTTTCACTAGTGCCCCTCACTCACACCTAAGTGTTAAAACATGGGCACTGGCTTTTTTGTGGAGTCTGAGAATAATTTTTTTTATTAAAAATAGCAGTCCTAAGTCTTTAACTCAACCATGCCCTTTTAACCAATGTATTAATTATTATTTTTGTTATTGTTGTGATTCGTATTACAATGGTTGTTATTATAGCGCGATGCCTATCATGATACAGATTTAAAAAGAGAAATAAGAGAAATAATAAAAGTCAAGATGCAAAATAACTGACTGAACCGCTCTATTTAAAAGGAAACAATCAGGGTGACGGGTTTCAACGTTCCAGCTTTTTGACTGAACTAGCACTTACTTCTTTTGCAAATTTACCAAACACGTGTGCCATAAAGACAGGTACATACAATTTTGAGAGTATCGAGGTTCCAGTAAAAAAGTCCAACTGAAAAAAGTCTCTAAAGTGTGTTTCCCACTGCCTCCTGCATCCCAGCTCAGTTCAGGAACTAAATCCTTACATGATCTGAAAAAGGCAACTTTTGAGAGGGGCAACTTCTTCCAAGCCTCTTTCTCTTCTATCTGTTCCCGGAAGGAGTTTTCCCCCGTTCTAATTACATGTCATTCTAGAGTTATGGAACACAGTAACGATATTCGTGTTTCGATTATGCAGCAAGTTTACTTCAGTCGTAACTGCTGTAATTAAAACGGCCAGCAAACTCATTCAAACGTCACGAGGATGTGAAAAGGGTTAATAGAAACCCATCTTCCTGATCGTTATTCGTTTCTCTCTCCTAGAAAGGACCAAACCCCGCTTGTCTACTGCTCCGTTGTTACACGGTGTCCTTAATGCCTTTCCCAGTCATTGATCTGGTCAAAGTCACTGCAGAAATACTAGTGACAGGGACTCGATTTCAGGCAACGTGGCCAATATAAGTATTTAGAAAGCATTCAATAAAAAGCTTTCCCGGGGAAGTGAATGATTTAACCTCGCCACAAAGGCAGCTAAGCTAATTGAACCAATGCACTTGAACTTACAGCAATATAGTCTAACAGGGCCCTAAGAATTCTCTGCCAAATGTACATTTGAAAATAGAATGCCCCCAAATGATGAGAAGTTAGGGAATAATATTAATAGTCTAAAGGACATAGATTTATTGCTTTTGCTGTTGAATTAAGAAGTTAGTAACTCAGGTACTATGAAGGAAGCATATGATTGGTGGGTTTGCTTAACATTGCCCTGCTTGTCATTTTACATAAGGAATAACAATCAGTTACTTACTGTGGGTAGGTCTACACTGCATGGCTATTTCGGGATACTGGAGGTATCCCTAAATAGCTACCCCGCATCTACACAAACCGCCCATTATTTTGAAATATTTTTTTAAATAACAGGCGTGCTATTTTGCCATCCCAGTAAGCCTCGTTGCATCTGTGTAGATGCGCCAAATTTCAAAATAAGCGATTTCAAAATAGATTTGAGATAAGATACGCCATTTGCGTGGTGCAAATTGTGTATCTTATTTCAAGTTTAGGGAGCTGTATAGATGCACCCAGTGGCATAACCATGAAGAAAACAGAAAAAAAAAACCACACCAAAAGGAGCCAGAGCTGGCTAGCTGGCTAGCTAGATTAAAATAGTGCTCTGGCCTAACTACAGTGTGGACGCTCTCTTGAGCTTTGAGGTGTGGATGTGCTTTTGCGCAAGAAGTTTTTGCGCAAGAACTCTTCTGCAAAAGACTTCTTCTGCAAAAACCCTGCAGTGTAGACGTAGCCAAAGAGAGCATCCACACTGCCAAAGCACATAGAAAAAGCAATCTGCTTTTTCAAAAGATAGCTTCCACACTGAATGGATGCTATCTCGCATTTTAACTGTGATTACTATGGACGGAGTCGCCACCAGGGCACCTGTGCTTTTTCCTCTTTCCTTTTCTTTCAGAAGAACTCCCTCTTCCCTGTCTTCCCTATCTACACACACCTTTTTCTGAAACTGCTCTTTCGGGAAAAGGCTTCTTCCTTGTAGAAAGAGGTTTGCCAATGTTGGAAAAACCCCTCTGTTCTTTTGATCTTTTTCTTGAAAGAACGCAATTACAATGTGGACGTAAGTGAAGTTTTTTCAGAAAAATGGCTGTTTTTCTGAAAAAACTCTGTAATGTAGACATAGCCTAACTCTTCACATCAACTCACAATAATTTTTAAAAGGGGACTACAAGTTAAATAGCAATTGTTGTTAGTGTTCTTTATACATCAGCATCTAATACCATTCCAATTCTAATTTATTTGAACTTGTAACCAATACATTTTGGAGTTTGAATTTGTTATAGATACTTTTGTTTAGAACCCAATAAGACATTCTCTTGGTTCATCTCTTGCACAACTGATTATTGAATTAAGTATCCATATGAGTCCATAAAGTTAGCTGGTTTCTTAGTGCTCATTGTAAAAATCGGATGCTCTGATAATGTCATGATATTCTTGTTCTACTATCTTCAGCTAGATATAGGGATCCAAAGCCGTTCATTGATCTCAAGGGTTAGAAACCAATAAGTGGTTGATATTATCATGTGTACAAGATCTTATATTTTTAGTCTTCTGAAACTTTAAGAATACACTGAGTGGGATGATAAGCAAAGAGCAGAAATGGCTTCAAATAGTTAAACAACTACCATGTGGTGATATGTTTGTTGCAGAATTGGTTTATACTCAGAAGATACAGGATACTGGCACTTGTATCCTATCCTATATATTAATTAGAAAATACTTTTGAGAAGTAGCCAAAAGACATTTCTGCTGACATACAAGAATAGACTGGACAAAATACTATTGTCAGATCTCTAAAATTTTCCAACTTTTGCTTTTTTGACCAACCCTCTCTAATTTTTTGGGCGGGTTTCCCACCAGTTCTATTGATTTTTAGTATGAATAATAACAACAATGTCAATGTTGTTAATGTTCCCTCTAATTTTTTCCCTCAAGATAGTCAATGTTCCCTCTAATTTTTTTCAATCCACGTGCAAAATAAATTTTGTTATATGCACTGAGGCACGTGTGGATGTGCACCACTAGTAGGAACACATGTTGCTGGCTGTGGGAACTCTGCTAATCAGCTGGGTGGCTACCCAAATGCTCAATTTACAGGGAACACTGATTATAGTGCCACTCAAAGGCCTTATTTGGGTGTGGGGTTTCATTGAATTGGGCACAGTACAAAGCATCCTGCTCCAGAGGGATTACCTTCTAAAAGACATAATATAGCTACAGGGTACAGGTTGGGGAAGCAATGCATAACCAAAAGAATATGGTGAAGAATTAGCATAGCTTGTTAATGACATGCTTTCTTTATTTGAATGTTGTTTTTTTAATTGGCAGTAGAGCTAGGTGAGGAATGGCAGGAATGAAGAGATTAGTGAGAATGGGGAAACGTCCTACAGCAGTGGTCTCCAGCCTTTTTATGCACAAAGTCACTTTTTCAATTTAAGTGCAATCCAGGATATACCTCAAACCCAAACACTCTTGCCCTACCCCATCTCTGAGACCCTTCCCCTGCCTCAGCCCTTCTCCAAGACGTCACCTTTCTCACTTCCTTCCCCTCCTTTCTCCACTCTTACTCACTTTCATCAGGCTGAGGTAAGGAGTTGGAGTGCAGAGGGGGTGCAGGCTCCAGTCTTGGGCTGAAGGGTTTTGGAGTGTGGGGGAGTTTCTGGACTGAGCCTGGGGTATGGGGTTGGTGGATTCAGGGTGCAGGCTCTGGGAGGGAGTTGGGGTGCAGGATGTGGTTCAGCATTGGGACAGGTGTTCAGAATGTGGGCACCACTTACCTCTGGCACTCCCGGGCAGTGGTACAGTGGGGTTAAGGCAGGCTCATCCCTACCACAGCCCTGTGCCATTTCCAAAAGCAGCTGGCACATCTAGTAGCAGCTCCTGGAGTAGAGGGGCAGGTGGCTCCATGTGCTGCCCCCCTGTCTGCAGGCACTGTTCCTACATCTCCATTGGCCCCAAGGGAGCCATTTATGGAGGACTAGGGAGGCAGTAGACCAGGGGTGGGCAATAATTTTTGCCTGGGGGCCACTTCAAATATTTTTGAAGTGGCCCCAGGCCACACCAGAAGGGGTGGGGCCTAAATGAGAAGGGGAAGGGCTACCCCACCCCCAGACCATGATTGGTCTGGGGGTTGGGGAGCCCCTTTGCCCCCCTTTCCACTAGGCACCCATGCCCTAGAAAAGGCTCTGCGCGCTCCGCAGTCCCCAGGCTAATTACGGCCTGGGGAGCATGCGAAGCCTTCTCCGCTCTGCCTCCGTCGTGTGAGTAGTGCGCGGCACTTTGAAGCGCAGGGCAGGGACAGAGCGGAGAAGACTTTGGGCGCTCCCCCGGCCCCAGGCCCTAATTGGCGTGGGGGTTGGGGAGCAGCAGGGCCTCCGCAGGCCAGATCCATCCACTTGGCAGGCCAAATCCGGCCCGCTGAGGCCTTTTGCCCACCCCTGCCTTAGATCTCCTGCTGAGATTGAACCCTTGAATTTCATACTTGAGGTCTGCTTAAAGCCCATGCCCTGACTCCAGAAGCAGTTCTTAAATGCAACAGAGTCTGAGGTGCTTGCAGTTTTGCCTTTGGGACAGGGAGTTTGTTATAAAAAAAGGGAGGCGGAGCGATTAAGAGTAACAAAATGTTGGGCGTTCAAGTAATTGAAGGCTCGTTAGATCATCATGAAAACATTGCCGGGTACTCCACTTAAAATATAAGGGGAAAAAAGAGTAGGAATGAGTGTTGTGCTGCTGGGATTTGCATTTGGATTACAGTGTTAAACTTAGGGTGCATCTACACTGCACCGTTTTTCTGGAATAACGTCCATTATTCCGGAAAAACAATACTAGCTTCCACACAGCAATTGCGTTATTTCTAAAGAAAATCAAAATAACGGATGGCTTTTCCCACCCTATTATAGTCTCTATTCCACGAGGAACTGTCCCTATTCCTATTATAAATAGTCCCTATTCCATGAGGAATAAGGCCTCTTTCGAAAAAGCTATTTCGGAAGAGGGGGTGTGTGGATGCGGAATAGGGACTATTTTTTTAAAAAAGAGGCCACCAGGAAATCCCACAGGTGCCCTGCTGGCCACTCCGTACACACTCATCAGCACTCTATAGTTCCTGTTCCCTTGCAGCTCTTGTGGCCTCTTGTGGAAAGGACTTGTGGCAGGAAGCCGGCCCTCAGAACCTCCAGCCACAGTGCAGCTGCTAGTGCCTCACATCTGGCCACCATGTCAGAGCCCCAAGCCCCCAAGAGTCCCCTGCCCATCCCAGGGAGCACTCACAGGGCTCCCAGGAGCCTGCCAGGGCTGAAAGAGGCATGTGCCATCCTGGTCTGGGGCGGAGATCCTGGCCCTCCTCGAGGCGTGGGGGGACAAGGAGAACCTGTATGAGCTCCGCTCCAGATGACACAACACCAACATATATGTCTGGATGGCCAAGAGCCTGGCCACAAAGAGCCATACCCAGACACAGGAGCAAGTCCGGAGTAAGGTCAAGGAGCTCTTCTAGGACTATGCCAGGGCAAGGGAGCGCAGCTCATGCTCTGGGGCAGAACTCCACTCCTGCCCCTATTTTGAGGACCTGCACTGAATCCTGGGGAGTGGTGCAATTCCTTCTAGGGTTGCCAGGTGTCCGGTTTGTGCCCGGACAGGTCGGTATTCGAGTCCCCCGTCCAGTAAAAAAAAACAGAAAATACTGGACATGTGAAATGTCCGGTATTTCCTGTTTCTCTCGGATGGAAGCCTAGCAGGGACAATTTTCCCCTGCTGCGTCTGGCGGGGGAGTGAGGAGCGTGGGGCCATTTAAAGGCACAGCGCCACCTTTTCTTTTTTTTTGGTTAACAACTTTGGTCTCCCCCCCTTTTCTTTTTCTCAACAGAATTTTTTGCCAGTGTTTTTTTTTTGGTTGGGGGGATGGTGTTCGGTATTTTTTGTTAAACCATCTGGCAACCCTAGTCCCTTGCCCTCCCCTGGTGGTGGACTCGGGGTTGGAAATACCTGTTGTAGCCCACCCTGGAGTCCCAGCCCATGAAGAGGAGGATGCAGCCAGCATGGTGACCACCATCACCCTGGAGCCGGTACCCCATGGCCTGGATGTAACCCAGGCATCCTCTGATGCTGGGAAGGGATCATCAGGTGAGTGATCTTAGTTTTCTCATACACACAGGGTGGGGATGGCGGGCTCTGAGGGGCTGTGGTGCAATCATTGATCGGCCTTCTTGGCCTGGCCGTTGCACTGCAGTCCTTGCACATGGATGCACGTACAGAGCCAGTCTGCCTCCCCAGGAGGCAGCACCGGAGCACCCCTGGACTCCTGCTCACAGGCTGTAGGGAGGCCGTACACACTTCTGACCCCCCAGGGTGGGGGGACGCCCTCCCACCACAAGCCACTGCTGGAAGGAGGCTGGGGACAAGGATACACACCAGCACACACATAGACTCTGAAGTGCCGCACACAGCACACGGGCATGCCTGCAAGCTCAAGGCAGCACCCGCTCCCAGGGACAGCGCTGCCAGGTGCAGGTGTGTGTGTGGCACTGATGGAAGCCCAGGCAGCTCGAGGCCCCTCTCCTGCCCATTGGATCCCAGTGTGGCCGGCCATTTCCCTTGCCTGCTTGTCTGGTCGGACATGGGGTGGGAAACATGGTCCCCTGGGGATGTCTGGGCCCCTGTATGACAGGGCCTGCTGTACAGACCACACATGGCCTTTCTCCCAGGACATCACCTTCCTCAGACCCAGGAACTGTTGCTCTCAGCTCATGGATGAGGGCTAGGCTTCATGGACAGTGTCTCTAGGGATGACTGACCATCTCTCTTTATTGTCCCCAGCCAGACCAGTTTTGACAGTTGGGCAACCTACAGCACCTGAGCCAGCTGCCTGACCCCAGGTGAGCCGCAGGCGCCGGAGAGTCCAGGAGGACTTCATGAGGGAGCATGTTTCCATCCTCCAGGACATGCAGCAGACGCTGGCCTAGAAGGTCTGGGACGACACGCAGTAGTGGACACAGATGTGCACACAAAACATGTGTGCAACTGTCCAGGATCTCCTGACCTACCTGGAGCCAGCTCCTGTTCTTACCCCAGTCCCAGTCCCTGCTCCTGCTCCTCCCTCCCATGCCTGACCCCACTCCAGTCCACCCTCCTGCCTATCCCCCTGTCCTCAGATCCCCCCACCTCTGAGGTCATGGATGTCCCCGCACACGAGGCAGAGGAAGCACCCAAGCCACGTGCCACTCTCAGCCCCAGCCCTGAGCCTCTCCTCCCCGCTCCAAGATTCTCAGTCCCCTTCCCCTCCCTGTTTCCAGGTTCTCAGCCCCCTTCTCCCCAGTTACTTCTATCCCAAATAAATCACCACAAAGTTCTGTTTTTATGATCAAACCGTTTTTTAAATTGTGTCTGCAGAGAAGGGGAGGAGGGGAAAGGAGAGGTTGTTGTGGGAAAGACAGAGAGAGTGACAAGGCACAGGCCCCTAGTAGGGAGGCCCTGGGGAGAGTCACTGGGGGTCCTTGTGAGAAACTCTCCCTCAGGGCCTCCCGGATATGCATCCCTGCCTGATGGGCCTGCCGAATGGCAGCTGTGTGCGGCTGCTCAAAGGCCCTTCCCTCCTGGCCGGCCTCTGCCCCACCACCCTAGAAGGAAGGCCTCCCCTTCCTCTCCACAATGTTGTGAAGCACACAACATTCTGACACCATCTGGGGGATGTTCTGCTCCCCCACATCCAGGAAGATCAGTAGGCACCTGAACCTCACCTTCAAATGGCCAAAGGCACATTCAGCCTTCATGTGGGCCCTGGCCAGGCAGCCACTGAAGAAGTTCTTGGTCTGGTCCAGGTGGCCAGTGTATGGCTTCATCAGCCACAGCATGAGGGAGTAAGCCACGTCCTCCATGATGCACAGTGGCATTTCCATGTCCTCGACCCTGATGCACTCGGGGAAGAAAGTGCCGGCCTCCAGCTTGTAGTAGAGGCTGGAGTTGCAGAAGACGCGGGCGTCCTGCACTTTCCCAACCAGCCTATGAAGATGTCCATAAACTGGCCACAGTGGTCGACCAGGGCCATCGAGAAGTATCCCTTCCTGTTGATGTACTGTGCTGCCCGGTGGTCGGGGGGCCCGGATGGGGATGTGTGTGTTGTCAATAGTCCCCCCGCAGTTGGGGAAGCCCCCAGCGGCAAATCTGGTGATGATGGGGTCCAAGTCACTCAGTCAGATGACCGTGCACAGCAGGATGGTGTTGATGGCCCTCACCACCTGCAGAAGGAGACAAACAAAGAAACAAAACAGAGAATCAAAGGGGGGCCCTGAGCCCTTGGGAAGTCCCTGAGCCCTCCCTCCCTTCCCCCCATAAACACCCCAGGAGCCACCCCCTATGAAGCCTGCCCCCCCCCTGCAGGGCTGTGTGAGTGCAGGACTGTAGAACCCCCCCAGGGATGGTGTTCTCCCCGCCACCTCCACCCCACCCCCTGCACTCCCAACCCCTTCTTTCCCGAGGGTCCTTCTTTCCAGTACTCCCCCCCTTCCAGGGACTGCAGCCCGAGAGCACCATACCTGCATGACGAGGGCCCTGACGGTTGACTTCCCCATGCTGAATTGATTGCCCACAGACCGGTAACTGTCTGGCGTGGAGAGCTTCCAGATGGCGATGGCGACCCGCTTCTCCAAGGGGATGTCCTGTTGCGTGTCCTGTTGCCTGAGGGCAGGGGCGAGCAAGGCACACAGCTCCAGGAATGTCTCCTTCCTCATGCAGAAGTTTTGGAGCCACCGCAGGTCGTCCCACTGCTCCATCACTAGCTGGTCCCACCAGTCAGAACTGGTGCCCAGCCACCAGAAGCATCACTTCACAGTAGGGCGCAGTTGCAAGCGCAGTGCTCCTGCACACATGCAGAGGTTCTCCACAATCAGCTCAGGGTTGAGTTCATGCAGGGCCATGACGGCAGCCTACAGAAACTGCTGCAGAAACTGCAGCATGGCAGTGTGGGGCTGTCACATGCTCAGAGGCAGCTGCGGCTCCATAGCAGGGAGTACTGTGGTGTCCTGAAGCAGGGCAACAAAAGCACACTGTGAAAATGCTTTGCTGTCCTTCAGAGAGGTAGACAAGCAAGCAGAAGAACTTGAGAAACCACTTTCTGGGGGGGGGGGGGGTGTCACTTTAAGCACCTGTCTCAGATAGCCTCAGGTAGCAGCTCCAGGAAGCAACTACTGATCTGACGCCCTACCTGAACTGGTTCCAGGTTGCCTTAAATGTGAGATAGCATCCAATTAGTGTGGACGATATCTTCCAGAAAAGCTTATTCCAAAAGATGCTTGCAGTGTAGACGTACCCTTATAAATGTTCTTGAAAAAAGGCTGAACAGGAACTAATCCAAAACTGACTGCAAAGAGTTACAATGGGATTTCACAAAACTGGGTGATTGGGCAACAGAAGGGCAGATGGAATTCAGTGTTGGTAAGTGCAAAGTAATGCACATGGAAATATATAGTCCTAACAATAGATACGAAATAGCTGTTACCACTCAAGAAAGAGATATTGGAATCATTGTGAATAGTTCCCTGAAAACATCTGCTCAATGTGCAGTGGCAGTCTAAAAACTAAAAAAGCTAAGAAAACACTGGGAATCATTAGGAAAGGAATAGATAATAAGACAAAATACCATATTGCCTCTGTATGAAGTCATGGTATGTCCACATCTTGAATACAATATGCAGATCTGACCATCCCATCTACAAAGATATATTGGATTTGGAAAAGGTACAGAAAGGGCCACATAAATGATTATGGGTAAGGAACAGCTTCCATATGAGGAAAGATTAACAAGACTGGGACTTTTCAGCTTGGAAAAGAAATGACTAAAGGGTGAGGGGATATGTTAGAGGTCTAGAAAATCATGAATGCCGTGGAAAAATAGAATAAGGAAATGTTATTCATTCCTTTATTAACATAACACAAGAAGCTGACCCAATTCAATTTATAGGCAGCAGATTTAAAACAAACCAACACATTATTTCTTCACAGTCAACTTGTGGAACTCTTTGCCAGGGATGGTGGAAAGGACCAGACTATAACAGGGTTCCAACAGGAATCAAATAAGTTCAAGGAGGATAGGTCCATCAATGGCTACTAGCCAGAATACGCAAGGATGGTGTCTCTAGCTTCTGTTTGCCAGAAGCTGGGAATGGGCGATAGAGGATGGATTATGATGATTGCCTCCTTTGTTTATTCCTTCTGAAGCACCTGGCATTGGCCACTCTTGGAAGACAGGATACAGGGCTAGAAGGTCCTTTGGTTTGACCCCGCATGGCCATTCTGATGTTCTTTTATAGGGCTGAAATGTATCTGCTCCCTTGCTGTAACCCACTCACCTTCCAGAGCTGAAATAGAGCCCAGGAGCCCTGATGGGGTCTGCCTCTCTCCACAGAGTTAGTAACAAAGTAAGAATATACATTAACATTTTAAGGCTAATCATTGTCCCTTAAGTGATTTGCCACAAGATGTCAGAATATGTTAGTGTTAGAGCTGAGTGGGTCTACTATTTATTTATATTTCTTTCTTTTATATAGGAATTAGATACAGTGCTCCCATCAGCTAACTGCTAAGTTGTCGGCCAAAAAAAGTAGAGTTTTCCAGTGCCTTAATACCCTTGGATAGAAATGATGGGTGTGTGTGTATGGGAGAGTGAATGGGGTTGGTTCCCTGCCCCCATTTGTGCTTGGCTTGTCCTGAGCATGCTTAGTAACACAGCTGAAGCTTCTGTCCTCAGTCCACCCAGCCATGCTCTCACTCTTCCCACATCATGACATGCACAAGTTCCCCCCCCTCCCCCCATCTGAAATGGCATCCCTGATGGGCCCTGGTTCTCTATTCCAAGCCAATGAGAGCTGCAAGAGTGGTGCTTGCAGGCAAAGGCAGCATTTGTAGGCTCCCTGCCCTGCCTTCCCCAGGGCTGCAAGGATGTGCCAGTTGCTTCCAGGAGCAGCACAGGGAGTCTGCCTTAACTATGCTCTGCTGCTGCTGGACTGTTAGCAGCTGATCTGCCAATTTTAAGCCCAAATCTAGGAAGCTTCCATCCAGTGTTCTGCACATGTATGGAAAAGATTAGAGAGAATGAATTTTGTTATGTGCACCAATATTGAGGTAATGTACAGATGTGCACCACCAGTAGAAACAAAAACCCTAGATATAATATATATATATTTTTAAATTACCATAGGGATAATTCATCGAGTCACAAGTTAGGCATTTGAGAATTCACTACTCGAAAAATGAAACTTAAGCATGAGAGAAATAAAAATTACAAAATGCACAACTAAAAAACCTAAAATAACACACTTTGAAAGAAATAAAAGAAGTAACAACAACAGCAACACAAGCAAGTGATATGCTGGGAGGTATGTTTGACGATGTGTTTGTGTGAGTGACAGACACACACAGGCTAAGTCTACACTGCAGGCTTCTTGCGCAAGAACTTTTTATGCAAGAGTTCTTGCGCAAAAAGTTCTTGCGCATGAGCATGTCCACACTGCCATGCGCTTTTGCGCAAGAGATGTGCT
Source organism: Rafetus swinhoei (assembly GCA_019425775.1). Lineage (NCBI taxonomy): Eukaryota > Metazoa > Chordata > Testudines > Trionychidae > Rafetus > Rafetus swinhoei. Next base: position 50,056,955 of record CM033430.1, on the reverse strand, counting down.
TTTGCGGAAGAGCGTCCATGGCAGTGTGGATGCTCTCTTGAGCAAGAAAGCTCTGATGGCCATTTTAGCCAGAGGGGTTTCTTGCGTAAGAAATCCCCATTCCCGTGCACACTAGCCTTTTTGCGCAAGAGCTCTTGAGCAAAAAGGCTTATTCCTCGTGGGGAGAGGAATAACTCTTTCACAAAAAGTCCTGTGTTCTTACACTTTACTGCAGTTTTTCTTGCGCAAGAACAGGCTTGTAGTGTGGACGCTCTGCAAGCTTTTGCGCAAAAATGTCTGTTTTTGCTCAAAAACTCAGCAGTGTAGACATAGCCACAGTGTGTGACAGTGATAGAGATTTGCATTGTTCCTTTAAATATGCTGACCACATTCAGACATGGGAGACAGGAAACTCCCTCTGTCCCAAGCTCTGTTGTGTCCTCCTCCGCCCCCCCTTCTTCCGCTCCCTCCCAAGATTAAATAATGGAGTGGAAGGTGGGGAACACTCTGGCAAAAGTGCCCCCCTCATAAACTTCTCCCACCCTGCACAGCAAGCAGGAGGCTCGGGGGTGGCAGCTCTAAGTCAGAGGGCAAGAGAAGCATGACAATGGTGAGAGGGACAGCTGAAGTATGGGCACTTGATAGCCCCATGGTCAAACCAGTTAGGATCATCGATCAGAAGCTCCAATATCTAGCAGTCAATCCCAATGGAGTGGCTGGTGACCTGTTCTACAGGTTGCATGATTATCCTTGAAAGATTTTTTCCTCTTCTCCCTCACGACTATCTAAGGGCTTGATACCACAAAGACTTAAGCAGCTGCTTAATTTTACTACCATTACTTCCAATGATTCTTCATTACAATAACAGTTTTAACTATGTGCATAAGTCTTTGCAGGATTGAGGTTTAAAACTTTAATATTTAATATTTGTAAATTAAATGCATGAGTTCCAAGTAATATTTTCCTGAAAAAGTGATTAAAGAAATGTGTATCACATTGATAGTTTTACTTGTGTATCAGAAAAAATGAAGTATTATACCTTTCTTTACATGTATATGCTGTCTATGAAACAGTAATTGACAATATAAATATCAACCTTTTCTAGCATTCATGCTAAAATCCTATAAAACTCCCCAACTTGGAACTCCATTTGAGTGACAGTGCTGTTCCTGGAAACTTGCAGGATTGGGCCCAGAAAATCTTACTATTTGTGCTTTGTATTATCAGAAGAAATAACCTATATTCTGCTAAAACCACTGTCCGAGGAACAAACAGACACACATATACACACATAAAAGACACAAAACCATTAATCAAGGGAGAAACTTGGAAAATGGATCAATTCATATTACACTGTTGGCAATAGGTAACGGTCACGTGAATCTTGTCTAGGACTATTCACTGAGTAATGTTCTTTAGGTTAAGTTGTCAGGGTCCTTGACAGTATTACTGAAAGTAAAGAAATAACTGGAGTATGAAAAATTTGAAAGAGATGATCGATGTAGAACTCTCCTTTGCTCCCAAACTGCTCCCTAGATCTTTTCCCCCGATGCACAGCCGGTCTCCAAGCTGGCAAAGAACAGGACTTCAGACTTCTCCCTTCCTTTGTCAAAGTACAGGACTTCAGACTGCTCCCAGTAAGGTCAGATCTTTGGGAGTTAGGTGCATAAATAGCTGGCAGCTTCCTGAAGCTGTATCTGCCCTAGTGCTGCCACTAGAAGAGCTGAACATTTGGTGAATCATAAATGATCTGGAGAAAGGGGTAAGCAGTGAGGTGGTAAAGTTTACGGATGATACCAAACTGTTTAGGATAGTCAAGACAGAAGCAGACTGTGAGGGACTCCAAAAAGATCTCACCAAACTGAGTGATTGGGCAACAAAATGGCAAATGAAATGTGGATAAGTGTAAAGTAATGCACATCGGGAAAAATAACCCCAACTATACGTACAGTATGATGGGGGCTAATTTGGCTATGACAAATCAGGAAAGAGATCTTGGAGTTATCGTGGATAGTTCTCTGAAAACTTCCACATAGTGTGCAGCAGCGGTCAAAAAGGCAAATAGGATGCTAGGAATTATTAAGAAAGGGATAGAAAATAAGACCCAGAATATCTTACTGCCCCTGTATAAAACTATGGTACGCCCACATCTTGAATACTGTGTACAGATGTGGTCTCCTCACCTCAAAAAGATATTTTGGCCTTGGAAAGGGTTCAGAAAGGGCAACTAAAATGATTAGGGGTTTGGAACGGGTCCCATATGAAGAGAGGTTAAAACGACTGGGACTTTTCAGTTTAGAAAAGAGGAGACTGAGGGGGGGTATGATAGAGGTATATAAAATGATGAGTGGTGTGGAAAGGGTGAAAAAAGAAAAGTTATTTATTAGTTCCCATAATAGAAGAACTAGAGGACACCAAATGAAGTTAATGGGTAGCAGGTTGAAAACTAATAAAAGAAAGTTCTTCTTCACACAGCATGTAGTCAACCTGTGGAACTCCTTGCCAGAGGAGTCTGTGAAGGCTACGACTATAACAGAGTTTAAAGAGAAGCTAGATAATTTCATGGAGGTTAGGTCCATAAAAGGCTATTAGCCAGGGGATAGAAATGGTGTCCCTGGCCTCTGTCAGAGGCTGGAGAAGGATGGCAGGAGACAAATCGCTTGATCATTGTCCTCGGTCCACCCTCTCTGGGGCACCTGGTGCTGGCCACTGTCGGCAGACAGGCTACTGGGCTAGATGGACCTTTGGTCTGACCCAGTACGGCCGTTCTTATGAATTACAGGTCCTGTATTTTGGCAGTAGACCAGGCCTGTGTGGTGACTGAGGCAACGCTGTTATTCTAAGTGAATTTGGCACCTTCTGACATTTAAAACCTATGCATGTTCAGGCCAGGATGCTATGGGTCAATGTAGGTGTTTTGCCTGGAGACATCGGGGGTAACAAGCCAGGTCTAACACAGGGCAAGAGGGGCCTTGTTAGCACCCACTAGCTAATACCCTGCAAGCATCTAACGCTGGAGAGGAGCCCCCGGTAAACTGGTGACGTTAAAGCCCTGGTGGAGGCCCCTCACTTGGTTAAAGGGAGGCCACAGGAGAGCCAGATGCAGCGGCTTAGGCAGCGGGCACGCTCCAAACGGCTAGTGCTTAGGGGGCTCTGCCTGGCAGGCCAGGTGCTTTCCTTCCGCTCCCCATTCCCCTGGCTGCTCCTTATCGCGCCCCACGCTCCCGGCTCCCCTTCTCTCTCTGCCTGCCCCAGCCCCTCTTCGCGCCCTACGTCCTCGCGCCCGCGTGACGCTGCCGGGCGCGTGCACGCCAGCCCCAACCGGAAGCAGCTCGACTCGGGCGCGGAATCGCTGGCGGGGGCGCGGGAGGCGCGCGTCACGGTGAGTCCGTGTGTCCAGTGGGATGCGGGCAGCGCGCGCAGGAGGGGAAGGGGGCGGGCGAGCGGGAGCGCGCGCTCCTGCTGAGGGAGCCGGAGGCAGCGGTGCGTGTGAGGCGGGCCACGCTCCACGGGTGTCACCACGGGGGCGGGGCCTCTGGAGTCGCGGCGGGAAGTTCACGCGGGGATTTGGCGCGGGCCCGAGCTGCCTACGTGAAGCGGGCACGGGTGGGGCCTCCTGCTGTGTGACGGGGGGGGCCACCGCAGACTCACCGGGGGGGGGGGGTCCGCCCCCATCGCGTGGGAGAAGCAAGGGCTGGCGGGTAGGGTCTGATCCTGTCAGATGGGGGCCAGGTGCGCCAGTGCAGAGCCCTAGAGGGGAAGGGGGCGTGCAGCCCCCTGACTTCTGCGGCCTGACGGTGCGAGATGGGGAAGTGGATCTCTCCTTGGGTCCCTGGTGGGGGGGGCGGGGAGTCATCTGCCCACCGAGCAGACCCTCCATCGTCGGAGAAGTCAAGAGCGTGAAAAATTCACACCAGTGACCTTTTCCTCTTTGCCTTGTTGAGCTGCGCTTGGGTTCCATCACAGTGCTCCTAAGTGCCTGATACCATCACACACCCGCATGTGGGACCCACACTAGGGTTGTCGTATCTGAACTTTCAAAAAAGAGGACACACCCAGAGGGAGAGTGTATCTGTATCAGTATCTACCCACTCACGTATTAATGTGTGATATTAATTAATCTACAACGTGAGTGGGTAGATACTGATACAGATACACTCTCCCTCTCAGGTGTGTCCTCTTTTTATTAAAAAAAAAAAAGATTTGAAACTGCCACCTTTGCTCAAACAGATCAGCTACTGCGTGGGTTCCCAAACTGGGGGGCATGAAGAAATTCCAGGAGGGGCATGAGGCGACCCAGGCCTCCCCCCGGTCAATCCGCCCCCCCCCCCCCCCAAGTTTTGCTGCTATTTTTGTTTTTTGGTCAGTTCCTTTTCTTTCTTTCTTTTTTTTTTTTTTTTTCCTCAACAAGTTTTGCTGCTATTTTTTGGGGGGGGGCATGAGGGTTTCTCAAAAATCAAAAAGGGGGCGTGATGCTGAAAAGTTTGGGAACCACTGAGCTACTGCTTCTTCCTCTCCTTTCACATTGCCCCTTTATTTATGTTGTCACTGGGATGTGATAGTGCACATGTCAATTGTTTGAGCCTGGGCTCGTTGGTTAACCTTTACGGTTACATGTAAGGCCCCCACCCTCCTGCACTGCTACCTCTGTGTCAGAGGCAGCACGTTGGGGGGAGGGGAGAGAGGTGGGAGCTTTGCCTCTAATACAGAGGCAGCAGCACAGGGAGCAGCTGGAAGCCCTTCTGGCTCCCCATGCTCTCACTCTCCACGCACCGGCTCCTGGGGAACCACCCCTGCATGTAAACGTGTAACTTAAATTTTTTCAGTGGTTACACGTTTACATAAATACATACATTTTAACATCCCCAGTTGTCACAATTGGAAAAGACTGGAAATGCCTCATACATTATTATACCTGCAGTTGAACAAACATTCATTTTTGTATACAAGGGTCCAAGCCAATAAGTTTTCTTGGGATAGATCCCAGAGGTTTTCTGTGTTGGTCTGTGTTTTTACCTGGTCCACTTATACATGAGTAGTTGTTCATTAGATAGCACAGAAAGAAATTAATAATGAATCACTGACAAAATACAAAATATCAATAACTGAGATCTAGAACTAACATACTATCCCACATGACCTTGTAATTGTAGCTTGACCATAGACAGTATAAAACATGGATCTATGAAATCATGCTGGTATTGAAATGAGTATTAGGATAAGCAATATGATAGTCAGAATGACTAGATTTGATTACTTGGGTGTCACCTATTTTATAATTATGTTCAGGTTTTTTTGGTGGTGTTGCATGTGATAGGTTTCAGAAAATATTGAAAAATGCTAATTATTGCACCTCAGGTGCAATTTCCTCTCTGGTCAAGTGTTTAGAGACTGGTTCAGGGCTGCTGCTGACATTTTAAGTGTTTCCTTTTCTGCATCTGACAGGAGCTTCAACAGTTTAATCAAGTTAAAGTTTTACTTAACATTCAGTAGCAACAAAAATAGTGAAAACATTACATTAATGACACTAACAAGTAGAGGTCTAATGTTTCCTGGCTTGGCAAAACAGAAACACTGTGGTGGAACAGCATGAGTGTTTTTAAGACTAGTACCTATTCTTAAGCACTCATCCTGAACGAGTAATCAGAAAGGAATTGATTTTTTTTTCTGAGTCACAATAGCATTATGCACCTACATCCTGTGAGATGGCAGATTTCCTTTTCAAATGCTGTCTCCTCATCAGTCACAGGGGGGACTTAAACCAAGAGATCCCACATCCCATGTGAGAATCTTTAACCCAATAGAGTAATAAGTAAGATCCTCCTTTCTCTCCTCCCTCTAGTCATATTGTGAAGTTAGGCAGCTTCTGAGCACACCTATTGAATTGGGTTCGGCACAGTTTAAGCAGAGGAACACTTGTCTTTCCCCTGACTTGTGGATCCCTTAGTTGGGAGATAAGCTTCTAGGCACCTGGAGTGTAGCATTGGTGCACATTTTCAAAACCAGGAATGTAGGTGCCTAGGGAACTTTTACTGCCAAAACTTAGGTGCTGGGTGAGTTTAGGTACCAACAGGGTTAGACAGAAGCTAAGCAAAAGTTTTGTGGATTGCAGTGTTCCTAAAAATAGGATTTAGGTGCCTAAGTATCTTTGTGTTCTCTGTCCATAGGTGTTCTTTATTGTTACTACTATTTGTTTTGCATTATACATCTATGCATCACTTTCCTTATCAGAGTATGATGTTGTCTGTGCTCCAAGGAGCATAGAATATCACACAGACAAAACACAGGGCAATCATTGGTCAAGGAAGAGTATGGAGCAGTTATTAATGAGGAGGACAAAGTAATATGGAATTCTTTAAGAACTGGGTTTTTAAGGAGGAGAAAGAGGGAACTTGATAGACAAGAAAAGAGAGCTTGTTCTAATAATAAGGAACCGTGCGATGGAATGTGAAAGCAAGAATGGCAGCAGAAGATGAAAAGAGTAGAAGACAAGGAGAGTCTAGGTATTGGTGAGGATGGGATTATTTAGGATTTGACAAGTATCTTAAATTCAGTCTTGAAAAGAGAGGAAGCCAGAAAAGGGATTCAGGATGAGGGCACGTGTAGGTTGGAGGGAAAGATTACTTTAGCAGTAGTATTTTGAATAGACTGGAGCGAGGGCACATTATGGAAGAGAAGGTCACCGTTATCAGTGTCAAGATAGAAATGTAAAGAGATGGGTTTTAGCTGGGATATAGAGATTTTGGTATGTTACAAGAAGAAACAACAAGACATACGCAGCACTTGTCTGTGGTGTTGGGGTTAAAGACTGATGTTACAAGCCAAGGGGAAGGGAGAACTCGTTTAGAATGACATTACTGATCATTTTGTCAATCTTAGTTTAATCTTTTATTTAGACATATAACATATGCATATACTATATAAAAATCACACAGATATCAGAGTTAATATCCAGTTATGCAACTTAAGGACTGCTGGAGAGAGCATTTCTGGGTGGCACAGGATTCAGTCATTGGTACATAAAGCCTGGGTAGGTACGATACACTGCTCTACAGCCAAAATGCTTCTGAAATAAATGTAGTCAAACTTTACTAATTCTGGGTCACTGAGAACGAAAATGATGCTTAAAATTGTTGATTGGCTCTAGTTTTCAAGATATGCTATTGGGTCAGTATATACGACCTTTGACTTGGGAATGGCGGAGGATAAGTGAGTTATAAAGGGAAGGGATCTCAATTTAAACCAGAAATGACTAAAATACATCTTTGACTGGATCTATGAATAAATCTATGACTGGGTTTGGACAGTACTTGCTTTTTAGGCAAAACAATGAATGATGCAATCTGAAGCTGGTATTGCGCCATACATGATATGAATTGCATCATGTTATTCCTAGAAGTCATGGATGATGCAATCATAACGAAGCTTACATCACTCTGCTGAACAAATTGCCCTATATCAGCTCTAGAAATCATACAGTGTCGTGCTCTCTATTTGTCAGTGTTTGATTTTGCAAAGGGACACATTTCTGTTTAGCCAAAGTGAGCAGAGATGCCTCGTATTTGTGTGAACAGTGCAGATAACTTCTGCTATGTTTGTGGTGAAGTGACTTTTGCATCACAAAAGCGCAGTATAACCACTATGGTTAAGAAAGCCTATCACCTTTATTTTGGCTGCAAAATTGGAGATCAGGACAAGAGGTGGGCCCCACACATATGCTGCAACACTTGTGCAACAAATCTTCGCCAGTGGTTGAACAGGAAAAGGAAATCTATGCCTTTGCAGTGCCAATGATTTGGAGAGAGCCAACAGATCATACCAGCAATTGTTACTGCATGGTGCCTCCAGTTGGGAAAGGTGTGTCAAAGAAGAAAAAGTGGACTGTGCATTATCCAAACATTCCATCAGCTATACGCCCAGTACCCCACGGAGAAGGACTGCCGGTTCCTGATGCACCAGAATCATTCTCATTTGAGTCAGACGAGGAAGAGGAAGAGGATGAAACTTCTGGTCCTGAACCATCAATGTCACAGGACCCACATTTTCTCCCATCCTCCTCCTCTGAACCACACCTCATAACACAAGGTGAACTGAATGACCTCGTCAGGGATTTGGAACTACCCAAGAGTAAGGCAGAGCTATTGGGCTCCAGACTACAGCAGTGGAATCTCCTGGCAGGTGATGTTAGGGTTTCCATGTTCCGTGACCGTCAAAAGGATCTTGTCCCATTCTTCTTCATGGAAGGTGATCTTGTAGCCTGCAACAACATCCATGGTGTGATGGCAGCCCTCAACATCGTTCACGATCCAGATGAGTGGAGACTGTTCATTGATTCATCGAAGACGAGTCTTAAAGCTGTTTTGCTGCATAATGGCAATGTTTTGCCATCAATTCCAGTTGGTCATGCAGTCCATATGAAGGAAACCTGTGACAACATGAAACAACTTTTGAGGTGCATAAACTATGACCAACAGCAGTGGCAGCTTTGTGGCAATTTGAAGGTTGTTGCTCTCTTGCTTGGTCTGCAGACTGGATACACAAAGTACTGCTGTTTTCTCTGTGAATGGGATAGTCGTGCAAGAGATTCCCACTACATCAAGATAGATTGGCCACTCCGACAGTCATTGGAGCCTGGGAGGAAAAGTGTTCAGCATCCACCACTTGTTGAATCAAGGAAGATTTTGTTACCACCCTTACACATCAAGCTGGGTCTGATGAAGAACTTTGTCAAGGCCATGGACAAAACACAAGCAGCTTTCAAGTACCTCCGTGGAAAATTTCCAAGGTTAAGTGAAGCTAAGATAAAGGAAGGTGTCTTTGTTGGTCCTCAGATTCGTGAACTTCTTCGAGATGATGCATTTGACCATGCACTGTGTGCAAGGAAAAGACGGCATGGAAAGCCTTCCAGTTAGTGGCAATAAATTTTCTCGAAACAACAAGGCAGACAACTACAGGTTGTTGGTGGAAAACCTCCTCAAGGCATACAAAAGCCTTGGTTGCAACATGTCACTAAAGATACATTCTTTGCACTCTCATCTAGATTTTTTCCACCGAACTGCGAGCAGTGAGCGACAAGCTGCAGCGATTTCACCAGGACATTGCAACAATGGAGAAACACTATCAGGGCAAATGGAGCCCATCAATGCTTGCAGACTATTGCTGGACAGTGACAAGAGATGCTCCATTTAATGAATACAAGAGACAAGCCAAGAAGCGCCAAGTAGACACTGAATAGGACTAAACATGTACTATAATAGTTTTTTGCCTTTTGTTTCATAATAAATTTTATTTATATAACCCTTTTGCTGATTTTTAAAGTGTTACATAAACAGGACAGGTGAAATATTATCATGTAAAGCAACCGTAAACACATGAAAAGACCTAGGTTTACAATTTATGATTAAAACTCTACAATCTACACAATATACATAGACGTAAAATGTAAAAATTAAATATCTTGGAAACAGTAGCCAATCAGTTGTTTTAATTGTCATATTTGAATTCAGCACATCAAAATACATAATAAATAGCACATTTTATCTCTGAAGCAGACGACTTCTAAAAAATTGTAGACCAGTGTAACCTAAAAATATCTGGTGATGTTGTTGCTCTGTCACAGACACAGCTGGTGTGAATGCTCATGCTGCTGTTTCTTGGCAGTAGCACAAATGTTAAAATTTACTGACTCTCAGTGCTGTCTCTTCTTCTCAGAGGACAGAGACTTTGGCTCTCAAATCCAGAGTTAGACTCCTCCACTGCATCTGATCTTCTGTGGAGGAGATGCTTTATTGCTGTTTTGGCTCTGGCTGGGCTGTCCGTTTTAAATTTAGTATGTTCTGATTAACATGGCTAATGCAGTTTCTTCCTCAAACTTCTTACAGGTTTGAGTGAGAAGAAAACATTTGGGGGCATAGAGGTTTGTGAGTTGTACAAGGTCACTGCATCAAACCCTACAGTGGATTTAATATATTTGATGTGAATGTTCCCCTGTGTTTTGGACACAATTAGATCAGACCCGGATTCAGTGTTGCTATTAGGTTCTTAGGATGGACAACCAAGCTCTATAGCAGGCAAGCTGAGGGCAGGCCAGCCCTTCTGTGTCCTTGGTTTCACCCCTCATATATGCATAGAAAATTTCACCCTGAATATCTTCTGTGGAAGGCATCTGTGATCAGTAGAGTCCCATAAGTGGTGGTGGGGTCCCTGATTCCTTTTTGCATTTAAAACCAGCATAAAAGAAAAAGTAAAACTCACCTGCTGTGACTCTATTATCATTTTTAGCTTCTCATTTCACTCTATGTGTGGCCCAGCAAAACTATGTTACACTTCCCCCCTCTACAGGTAACATTTGTAATCCCTGTTTATAGAAATGGACTTAATATTTTAATGAAACTTTAGGGACTAAAGGCCTAGTTCACCTCTGGTTAGTATCAGACTCCTGGAACCAAAAGTAAGTTGGCTTCAGAGGAGTAGTACCCACATATGCCAGGACTGAATTTAACCCTATGTTTCCAGGTTATTAAAGATTTATTTGTTTTGTTTGGTATAAAAAAGGCGAGGAATCGTAGACTGAAATTAAAGGCATGGAAAATAAGGAATGATTTCTCTTAGTCGGGGGAGTGCTTTTGACACTGCAGCCTGACGGTATAGCTGTGGCATGTATATAAGAATCCAAACTAAAGCTATAGCTTTCTTGTGCTTTGTGGAGCTTAACTCTCAGGAGACTGCAAAAAGACATGAGTTCTTGTCCTCATAACTGGTTATAAAAAAAAGCATATAATATTTATTCAAGAGAACATGAAAGAAACAGCATGGGGGGCAGGCGGGAATCACCTGCCCTCTTCCCTCCCTGCATTTTCAGCAGTTACACATTTACTTGAATAAACGTATTAGTAGTCCCATTGGTGTAAATGGGACTACTCGTTTCAGTAATCTCTACTTCTGGGCATATTTTTTTTTCAGAATCAGGTCTGTATTTAGAATGAGCACAGTGACACCAATCAAACATCCATTCTTAGCCTAAGTCATCATGTAAGCATACGATAATGCAGTAGAAAAAGTGGTTAAATGTCACTATCAATTCTGTATTTGCTATTGTTAGTTGATTAATAGTTGAGGAATTTTCAGAATTGTACAGAAATCCTTGAAAATTTTGCAGGTTTTCAGTAGTAAGTAAGCTAATGAGCTGCTTATGGTTATGGATATGGAGCAGCCTAAGTATTTTCTTTCCTCCAATTTAAACATTGTAACAGGAAGTTTTTTCAAATTACGTTGTCCATAAAGAAACCACATTTCACCTAGCTGTATTACATGTATAGTCCCCAACATACTAAGGAATTGGAGTCTAATAATGTACACATGTGTACAACATAACGTTGGTTTGAGACTTGGGTTCCTTTCAGTAGTTCAAAGTCTTTCACTCTTTCTTTTGTCAGAAGCCTTGTCAGCTTGTGGCTCAGAAATGGGAGACTATTTCTGTTTGGTTTTATGTTTAGAAACTTTTCAGTGCTTGGAACAAACTCTCTCATTCAGGACTAAAATTGCAGCATGGAGAAAGAAGCAATATTGCCACACCATATGTATAGTGTGGGGCAGAGTGAGACTACTATCAGTGTCTCTAAATTATCATGGGATTCCAAGTGCATAAAGGAACAGTAACATAAGCCGAATGATAGTAGAGTTTGTTTTCTTGTTTTCAGGTACCTTTTGGCTTGATTTGAAGAGCAGCTATGGAAAAATGGAGCTTAATTACAATTACTATCTTACTAGGACTTATTGTACGCTGGGCTGTATCGTTTGGGTCTTATTCAGGTAATGTATAGTTACAGTCTGCAAAACAGATATACAAAAGTGAATTGCGAAGCTTTTGTTAAGAGTTAAAAACTTGTTTGCAAGGTGTCATAAACAGGAAGCAGTACATAGCCATATTGTAATAGTCACTGTGCCTCTGTAAGGTTCTGAGAATTTGAGTTGCCATTTCTCTGGAATTAGTAGTGAGCCACATCACAGCCACTGCAATCCAAATGCTGAAAAAAGCTATTTCATTCTAATCCCCCTATTTCTGTTTAATCCTGTTTTACAAAGTCCACCACTAAAATGTGCTAGAAGGAATAAAAGAGCAGCCAGCTTTCTTTTCCTGCACCTTAAATAGTGGAGTAGTTGCAGATTAAAACTACAAACTTGTAGTATGGCTAGTTAGTCTTGCCCTTCAAAATTGCTCATTTACTTAAAGCTGTACTGGTAGTAGTGAAAGAAGGGTGATACAGGTGGTTTGGAATGAAGGGTTAGATTTTTACAATCATCATCCACATTTGCCTGAATTTGTTGTGAGTTAAACCACAGTTGTAACATTTACTGGATCCATTTCTTCTCCATTCTCCTACTTTGTGTTTCTTGTAAAAGGATAACATAAATGTTTTCAAGACTCCTTGATGGCTCTTCTGCATTGGCTGTTGGACGCCTTAGTCAGTTTTTACAAAGCTTGCTTTTCACTCCTTTGGTTAAATGCTTAAAGACTTCCCAATCTCTGCCAGGTAGGAGAACCACAAAGTAAGATTGGGATTAACCCCTAATTTCTCATAAAATAGCTCAAAGCCTTGACCTAAAACCACAAGAATTGTCCAGTATTTTTTTTTTGCTTCTAAATTGATGCATGACACTTTGGTTTCATTTACTTGGAGTGCTCATTTGCCGTTATACTGAAAAAATTAAGCATGATGTTTGATTTCATAATTGTTAGTAAAGAAGCAGGAAGCCGCTAAACAACCAGTGGGGTCCTTGGACGATCACGATGTTAAAGGAACACTCAACTATAATAAAGTCATTGTGGAGAACCTAAATGAATTCTTTGCTTCAGTCTTCATGGCTGAGGATATTGGGGAGATTCTCAAACATGAGACATTCTTTTTAGGTGACAAATCTGAGGAATTGTCCCAGATTGAGGTGTCATTAGAGGAGGTTTTGGAACAAATTGATAAATTTAACAGCAACAAGTCATTGGGACCAGATGGCATTCACCGAAGAGTTCTGAAATAACTCAGATGTGAAATTGCAGGACTATTAACTGTGGTTTGTAACCTATCCTTTAAATCAGCTTCCGTACCTAATGACTGGAAGATAGCTAACATGATGCTATATAAAACCATGTTATGCCCACATCTTGAATACTGCATACAGATGTGGTTGCCTCATCTCAAAAAAGATATATTGGCATTGGAAAAGGTTCAGAAAAGGGCAACAAAAATGATTAGGGGTTTTGAATGGATCCCATATGAAGAGAGATTAAAAAGACTTGGATTTTTCAGTTTAGAAAAGAGGATACTAAGGGGGAATATGATAGAGGTTTATAAAATTATGACTCTGATTGGGGTGGAAAAAGTGAATAAGGAAAAGTTATTTGCTTATTCCCACAATATAAGAACTAGAGGTCACCAAACGAAATTAATAGGCAGCAGGTTTAAAACAAACAAAAGGAAGTTTTTCTTCACTCAGCACACAGTCAACCTCTGGAACTCCTTGCCAGAGGATGTGGTAAAGGCTAGGACTTTAACAGGGTTAAAAAAAGAGCTAGATAGATTCATGGAGGTTAGGTCCATCAATGGCTATTAGCCAGGATGGGTAGGAATGGTGTCCCTAGCCTCTGTTTGTCTCAAAATGGGTGACAGGGGAGGGATCACGTGAGGATTACCTGTTGTTCCGTCTGTCTGGGGCATCTGGTATTGGCCACTGTCGGCAGACAGGATATTGGGCTAGATGGATCGTTGGTCTGACCCAGTATGGCCGTTCTTATGTAACTTGCATGCCTTCTAAAGATATAAATTTGAGACCTCTCTGGTAGATAGCTTAGGTCTTTGAGAACTCATCTATGTAAACTTACACACAAAATTCAATAACCTTTTCTATTAATATCACTGTATTAATATGTTATGTTGCTGTGCTGCATGCACTCACCATGTTAAAGGGACACTATTAATTAGATTATTTTTAATGAATTAATTCCAGAATTATCCAGCTTCTGAGACAGTACCCTTTAAATAATGTTTTGAGTTTTAAAAATTTCCTTACATTTTTTTCATAAGGAATTTGTTGTTCTATAATTTATCCTTACAAAAAAATTTTCAGCAAGGAAGGAATTGGGTAAGGCATATGCTTTTATTGAATTATGTGAGTAGTATCATTGATTTTACTGGGACTTTTTGTGTACTTTGTTGGCTCATGGCCTAATTGACTATATAGGGGAAATAGTAAACCTGATTATAAACCAGGACTGTCAAATGCATAAAGTACATTGGAAAAGATAAATGTTTTTACACATGGGTGGTTGGTAATGTAGGCAAAGGAAGGCTAAGCCTTCCCAAAACTGCCTACATGCCCAACCACCTAAGGCTGGGGCTGCTGCTGGGGGGGGCTGGAACCATGGCACAGCAACCCAGATCTGCCCAGCCCCGGGGACGACTGCAACTGCGGCACGTCAGCCTGGTCCCAGGGAAGGCTGGAATCGCGGTGCCGCAGCCCGGCTTCCCCGAGCCACCAGGGAAGGCTGGAACCATGGCACAGCAGCCTGGCTTCCCCCAGCTTCCAGGGAAAGCTGGAACCGTGGTGTGGTAGCCAGGTTTCATCTGGTCTCTGGGGAACGCTTGGACCGTGGCATGGCAGTCTCCAGTCTCTGGAGAGAATAGGGCCAAAGCGTGGCAGCCTGGCTTTCCCCGGCCACTGGGGAGGGCTAGGCCAGGGCTGCGTCACATAGCCATGGCTCTCCACGTGGCCAGGCAGGATAGGGCTGGGAGTTGGCTCCAGGGAAGGGGCCTTGGGTGGAAGAGGCAGGGCTGGGTCTTGCCTTCCCCAGCTGGGCCTTCACCCGACACCCATGTTTTTACAGAATGTAATTTTTAGGAAGATGTAATCCCTTTATTTTGCTTTGCCACTACTGCTCAGTGACGTTACACATTTGATCAAGAGATTAGAAGTAGTTGTTTGCTGTTTTCTGAAGCAGACTCTGCTAGCAATGCTGATTCAGCATTGTTCAGAATCGTGTGGCATGAATGACCAGACACCAGGAGGTTATTTCCACTCCTATTAACTATACTAGTCTTCTCTGTATTATGTATCTTGCTTGTCCTGTGATGCCTTTCTGAGGCATTACTAATCTTGTTGAATTAGAGTTATGTTCGGGAGAGGACAAATGCGTGGCAGTGAAGGTCACTATCCAACGCAGCATGGTTAAGGCTAGCTGGTTTTAGATAGTTATTCAGGAATAGTAGTTTATAGTACATTCAGGTCTAGTCTACACTATACCGCTGCTGTCGATCTAATTTCAGCTATGTAAATAGCGTAGCTGTTACACATGTGCTTACCACAGTGTCTTCCATGTGGTAAGGTTGTTGGCAGGTGCTCTCTTGTCAACTTCACCTATGCTTCTTGTCCTGGAGAGTTGGGAGAGCTCTTGGAGGTCAATTTATTGTGTCTGAGCAGATGTGCTAAATTAGCCACCGGTGGGTTGATCACTGTAGCATCGATCCACTGTGTAGTGAAGACAAGCCCTTAGAGCTGTGGTGTAGGGATGTAAGCGACTAGTTGACTATCCAATAAGTAAAAGCTTATCGGATAGTTGACTAGTCCCCTCGATTAGTCACTCCCCCTCCCCCCATGCTGTTTCTATTAGAGGCAGCAAGTGGGGGAGCAGGAGCCGGTGCTGGGGAGAGCTGGCTTAAAAGCCGGTTTCCCCCAGCACCATCTCCATGGGGGACAGGGAGGCAGCGGGTAGTGGGGACTGGGTGCGAGCTGGGAATCAGCAGACTTTGTGCCTCTGCTTTTTAAATGGCCAGCTGATTCCCAGCTTGTGCCAGGTCCCCGCACTGAGCACTAGCCCGTTTCATTTAAGGCTGGTGTGCAGTGCAGGGGGGACGGTGCGAACTGGGAATCAGCTGTCCTGGCTTGCGCCAGGTCACCTATGCTGCGCTTCAGCCTTTTAAATGTATTAAGAGCCTGGCAGCTCTTAATACATTTAAAAGGCAGAGCCATAGTGGGGTTAGCTCCCAGGCTACTACATAGCCAGGGTGAGAGCTAACCCTGCTGCGGGTCCCTGGCTTATCACCTAATTGACTTGTTGGGGGAAAATCCATCAACTAGTTGATTTAAACTAAATTTAACATCCCTACCGTGGTGTCCAACCAGTTCTGAAGCATTATAAGGGCTACTGCTATAGCGAACTAGCCACACTCAACTGGCCAAATAGCCACATGTTTTTAGTGGCTAGCCTGTTGGACACCATGGCCTTAGGGCAGTGGTTCCCAAACTTTTCGGCATCATGCCCCCTTTTTGATTTTTGAGAAACCCTCACGCCCCCTCCCAAAAAATAGCAGCAAAACTTGGGGTGGGATTGACGGGGGTGTGTGTGGCTGGGTTGCCTCGCACCCCCCCTGTAATTTCTTCCCGCCCCCCCCAGGGGAGTACGTCCCCCAGTTTGGGAACCCATGCCTTAGGGTTTTAAGGGCCAGATTTTGTCTTCTAATAAGTTTTCAATGCCTCCTTTAAATGAGTAGAAACCAACTGCCATGTACCTGAAGGCAGAATTAGGCCCTTGAAATCTCCAGTTTCCAGACAGCAATAAAACGGAACAAAGCAAGGGTTGATTTAAAGAGCCTGTGTGCAGTATCTGGGGCTTTTCTTGTAAGAATGGAAAATTGGAATGCATGTGAACAACAATATATTTTTCTTAGATTCTGAATCCTAGTTGGCTATATATCTGCTGCCAGCTTCAGAAAGGTGTATTAATTACTGTGGTAGGATTCCTTTTGCCTTTCTTGAGTAAAGATTCCTTAGGCATGGTTTACATGTTCTTCTAGTCTGGCTTTAGAGCATGCTAATATTTAACAAAATGTAAGTACCTATTCTGGGGCTAGCAAATTACTTAGTTCACCAGCTAGCTGAATATAGAAAGTAGGACTTGTCTTAATCCACTGTCTGACCTAATTTGCTAATTCTAAAATGATCTGATTTCCTTTCCTTATCTCTTTTGGAAGGAAACAGTGATACAATTCCTGTACATCCACAAAAATTTTGAGATGGTTAGAAAAATGTGGTTAATATCATTCCTTATATTTAGTAAATTCTGTGACAGATTCTGTCTGTCCTGTGGATTTATCATTGCAGGGTGGGCATTGATGAGACTTTTACTCTCAGATGACCTCACCTATTTGGGAATCTTTCATCTAAATGTTTCTTATTATAAAAATAATGCACAGTCATTCTGTGACCACAAAGAAATCACATGTATTTGTGCTTGTGTGAATCCCACAAACATAGATCATGTGAAAGAATTATAGATGGATTTCCTACATCTAAAAGAAACTCTTCAATCTCCATGAGATTGGAGTCAATATCTCAGTGGAAGAAACTGTTAGCCATGTTTTTGTTCTTAATAGGTAAGCATAAGATAAAGGCAGTGAATATTCTGTATACCATGCCTGTATAATGTGTGGCTACCCGTCACACCATTTCAAGGAACTTGTTTGTGAGGAAACCAATGAAGACTTTGCATTGATAAAGATTTTTTCATGGAATACTGAACTAACCTCCTGAGAGCCTTGTAAATGGTGTGCATGTGTGTGAGAAGCTTCCTTTGACATTGGTCATCACTCAGAATTGCTACATAACAATCACTCAGTTGAAAGATGTGGGAAAAAAGATTCTGGTAAACAAAAATGGAGAATAGACAGTCTGGTAATTCAGAAACATTTGTGAAAATTAGTTCTTCCTACTCCCTATATGGGGCCATTTTAATAGACTAATATTACATCACACATTAGAAATAAGTAAACTGCTTACAGTGTTAACACTGTTAAGAACTGTGGAAGAAGGGCAATTCATTTACTCTTTTATTTCAGAAAGTGTAGTAGTGCATTTTTGCAAACAACAAATGTATAGAAATGCAGTAATTTTACATGGTCTTATTTCTGAAAAAATGCAACACTTTTCATGCTATATTTGATAACATTACCAATGACTTTTTAAAATGATCAGACTTCTGCATCTGTTTCTTAAAAATTGTATTAGTTGATAACTGCACATTTGAGAAATATTCAGAACGTCAGAAGTATGCTTGTACTATATTACATATGTATGTTTTTATAGGAAACATCCATTATTCATTCTGTACCAGTTTTATATAGTAGCAATAGCAATGTACCCAGAACAAGTATGATATTAATTTCCAGATGCATTCTTGGAGGAAAAGCAGTGTCAGAGACAAAAAATAAATACTTAAGCATTCTTTGCCATCTCTTGCTTTTTTAGGTGCAGGAAAACCTCCTATGTATGGAGACTATGAAGCTCAGAGACATTGGCAAGAAGTTACTTATAATCTACCCATCAAGCATTGGTATGTATCACTTTTAAATTTCAGGTTACAATGTGTAATGAGAAAATTCAACTTAGAGGTGCATAAAAATAAGATTTGAGACTTTTAAATCTATTCAAAAGATTCTCTGAATTACCATTACCATTCTCTGAATTACTCTAAACACACAGCCTCTTCCTGTTCTCAGACTGAGGTTCTGCTGTTTTCACTTAATAAATGTGCAAGTGTTCAGAACTTAAATTTGATTTGTTAGGCCTTTGTATTCAAACATAAAAGTATGACAAGCAATAGTCTGAGAATGCAGTAAGGATACAAAGAATGTGCCATGTTTTAGCTCATCCTGTGTAAAAGTAGTAAGATGAGCTACTGCTATTAGATGAGTAGGAATTGTGTCCCTAGACTCTGTTTGTCAGAAGCTGGGAATGGGTGACAGGGTTGGGATCACTTAATTATTACCTGTTCTGTTCATTCCCTCTGGGGGCACCTAGCATTGGCCACTGTCGGAAGAAAAGGATACTGGGCTAGATGGATCTTTGGTCTGACCCAGTATGGTCATTCTTATGTTCTTATACCATTGGAACTACAGGAGACCATAGTATTCAAGTGTAAAATATACAGTCTTCTGTATCTGTTCAATGAGGATCTTCTGTTAAACAAAACAAGCCCTTGTGTACGGATAATACTTCAAAAAGTGTTGTTATGTTTGCTCACTGCATTATGACAGTGTCTGTTGTTCCTAAGTCCTTAACAATTGTTAGAATTATGAAGAACAACGTAACTCTGTAATCTGCACCATTGGAAAGACATCTCACTTGTGTTCAATTTTGGAATACTTTGGAGACTAGTATCTCAACTCTTATGTTCAGTGTCTGAAACTTAGAAGATGAAGCCTTGTTTTGGATAGGATAGAAATATCCAGTATGAGAGCTTGCTACACTCTAACATGTAAAAGAACTGTTAATCTATAAAAGTTAAGAATCTGAGTAATTTTGGTTGCACTCATTTAAGTTTGCTATCTAATAGAACTGTTATGCAGCAGCAAATGAGCTGCAATATACATTTGTTTTGCTTAGGTACAGGGAGATGTCCTCTGAAGTTGGCATGCTTCTAAAATACATCTTGATATTTTCATAGACTTGAATCCTAATTTAATATTATAAATGTTAAAAATTGCTGCAGTAAACTATGATATGATTTGTATATAGTTTCCTTGTATGAGATTTCTCTGAGCCAGAGGCTGGAATTTAAATATTTGTCTTTTCTAGAACCCATACATACAGTAATTCCTCATTTAACACTATAGATATGTTTCAGAAAATGATTGTGTTAAGTGAAAACGTGTTATGCGGGGTCAATTTTCCCATTGAAAATAATGGAAAAGGTGGGGGTTGCATTTCAAGCGGTGGTGTCTGTTGGGACCGGGACATAAGGTTGGGGTAGAAAGGGGACTGGGTTACAGTAGGGAGGGGAGGTGTTTGGCTCTGGGGAAGGAAAGGGGAGGACAGGAGAGGGGGCTTGCAGCTGGCAGCTGGGTTTCCCCAGCTGGCTGGTCGCTGGCAGCTGTGCGGGGCTTCCCCTGCCTCCTTGCAAAGCCGGAGGCAGGGGTATACAAGGCTGGACGCAAGGAGGCAGGGGAAGCCCCGCGCAGCTGCCGGCGACCAGCCAGCTGGGGAAACCCAGCCACGGGCTGCAAGCAGGGGCAGAGGAGAGGGAGCGAGGTATCTGGCCAGAGGGGGTCGCCAGGGAACAGTGTGGCCAGCTGCGAACCTCCGCCGCTTTGCAAGGAGGCAGGGGAAGCCCCGTGCAGCTGCCGGCGGCCGGCCGGGGAAATCGTGTTATTGCGGGGACGGTCGTGTTGTTCGAAAAATGTTCCCTAAAAAAAAAATCGTGCTATCGCGAAAATATGTTAAGCGGGCACGTGTTAAGCGAGGAATTACTGTATTTATCAAAGGCTACGTTAATGGCATCCGGTTTTCATGTATTTCTAATTTAAAATGAGGGAATTGTTATGTGCCATTTTCCCATTGAAACTACAAATTTAGAGAAGGATAAGAATTAAATAAAATACATTAAGTACCTGGGAAACTTGCTAGTAAATTGCAGAATATTAAAATCCATGGAAAGAGCTGAACTACCATGGCATGAGAAATCTTGAGTGTTAGAAGAACAAGTGGAGATGCAGCTTAAAGAAATACGATTTATCATCAATTGTTCATAAGGTACTTCAGGCAGCTCATACGGAATTGAAGAAATATAATTTACTGTAATAAATGTCAAAAATTGGCTGCATTTGAGTGGATAGACTGGAAAAGCCAAGAACTTGCCCCATGGCAATTATAAAAGACTAGACAGTCTGTTTCATTCTGAGATTTAAAGATTCTGATGTCTTATTTTTGTAACTTATTTTCCTTGAATAAAACCTTCCTCCTTTCATCTGGAAGATGTAGCTAAATTCTAACTGCTGCCAGCCTTCCACAGAAACATCGACAAAGCAGAATTCTAGGCAGGAAAACCCTTCCCTTGTATACCCTCACATATTGTCCTCCAGAGTTTTCTTTCTGAGTTAGAACTAGGTAAAGTGGCTATTGCTGACACCTCTGATCCAAGTTCGTGGCCTTGTGTCAGCTATTTACAAGGTATTACTTTGACAACTCAGTTAAATCTGCTGTTAAATTTTTTTTAGGCTTTTGTTTCTTCTACATACTGATAGAATTACCCAGAAGTGAGTGTAATATCCATCTATATTAAACTCCACTTTGTCTACATATGTATTCTTGTATGTCTGCCCCTAATTGATTATGGTATACTTTATAATCTAAAATTAGGGGGAACTAGGTTCAGAATTTTCCAACAGGTACTGTCGTGCTTCACAAAATGTATGTTATCAAATCCAACTTTGTTTGTTATTTATTCATTCCTGTCATGATTATGAAGGGCAAGAGCCTGCCCTCAGACTTTAACAGCAGCTCATTACTCAGATAATATTTTCTGCCTCTGTGTGAGGAATACCTATTGATGTTCGTAAGAGTTCTTTGTGTAAAGAAAAGCAGAATTGGATCCAAGGTCCAGCACGTGGATCAGAGAAGGTGAATTCTTCCTTACAATAGTTCTGTGTAAGCTCTCTGCCTCCTTGTTTCACTCAGTGATGATACAGTTTAGTATCAGAAATACAATGTTTTCTTTCAAAGTAATCAATTGTGATATTACAAAAGTGGACATTGCAAAATGAATTGCCAGGAGAAGCAGTCCTGATTACAAAAAGGTTTCTTCATACCTCTGTCATTCCGGGGTTCATCAGTGAAAGGAGTGAAATAGAGTGCTGCTGCACCTGACTGTTTAATGAGATTTAGGTACTGTATTTTAACAAATGAGTAAATATGTATGCATGTGAAACATGGGGTACTGTAGTGAAGAAAACATACATTTCTTGGTTCTGTTTCAATAATGATTTGGCTCTGTGGCTATTTGTCAGCAGATGTTTTTCTGGCTTTAGCGTTGCAAGTTATTGAGCCTTCCACTGATCTGTGACTTTGTCCATCATGGATCTAAATATGACAGTTGTGCAAAGCATGTGAAAGGTGCTTTATGAAGTAAGAGAATTCTCCTGTATCGAGTCAGGAACAAATCTGGTGAGCTGATGTGCCCTCTGAAGGTACAAATGGACCGCCTACATCCAAAGAACAGAAATTGAGAACCTTAATGTAAGGGAAACCACCCTACAGATGAGATCAAATCAATATTCTTTAAAAGTTGCCCCTTTTTTGAGCTCTACTAAATCTATGTTCCTTTTTTGAAGAATTTGTATTTGACTTAAAATTGGTGAGGATTTCTGTCGTAACAGGTTTTGGATTTATGTTTTTCCAACCCCATACTGTTTTGCACTTTGATGGCAACTGGTCACTAGCTGTGATATTGCTTTAGCACAATGCTCTATTGCAAGAAACATTTTGGATTTGCATTTTTCCTTTTGTCTCACATGTTGACTTATTTTAGTTTTGAACTGTAACTTACAATAGTGTACATCTTTCATTTCAAAACATGTTCACATTGAAGTTCAACTTCTGGTTCATGCACAGACTGTTGAGTAGGGCTATACCACATGGCTGTGGATTGAGTTGGGGATGATTTTATCAAATCAGGAATTGTGGACTTTGACGGATGTAGGAAGCTCATTTTGTTCAAGAATTCTGTGTCTCATTAGGCTCTGGATCCCAACAAACTGGCTCCATGTAAAGGCATTTTATTCCCCTGATGACTATTTATTTATTTATTTATTTATTTGTGTATATAAAATATTTTTACACCACTTCTCTATTTAAAAATATTCGCAGTGGCTTACAAAATTTTTAAAACACAATATAAATGTATGTAAAAAATTAAAATACAAGACCCCAAGGGGGGGAAAAACCCTGCTAAGACACCTTGAGAGGAGGGACACGCACACACACAAACGCAAACACTAATAAAAGCATGGGTAAAAAGGGTGGCTTTAGTCTGGTGCCGAAACAATGCCAGCATTGGCACCAGGTGGATGTACTGGGAAAGAGAATTCCATAGCCTGGAAGCAAAGGCTGAGAAGCCAAAACCTTATCTTTGGAGCAGAGCCTCTCATGCTGACTTCAATCCCCAGTCAGGTTCATATGGGAGAAGACGGTCCTTCAAATACCCCGGTCCCAACCCATTTAGGGCTTTATAGGTCATAACCAGGACCTTAAATTGTGCCCGGAAACATACCGGAAGCCAGTGCAGCTGCCGGAGCACCAGCATAATGTGCTCTATATAACAAGTAAAACAAAAGGAAAAAATATGCAGCACTTTAAAGACTAACAAGATAGTTTATTAGGTGATGAGCTTTCGTGGGCCAGACCCACTTCTTTAGATCAGACGAACATGGCAACCTCTCTGTTACTGTGTAACAAGTGTTAGTTATAACTATTAGTTTCAAACTATAGTAAATACTGTAATAAAATTGTCAGACACATAGATGAACATAATTTGTTAGGGAAAAATCAGCATGGTTGGTGTAAAGGGAAATAATGCATTACTAGTCTCCTAGAGTTCTTTGAGAGGATCAACAAACGTGGTCAAGGGGGATCCAGTGGATATAGTGTACTTAGATTTCCAGAAAGCCTTTGACAAGGTCCCTCACCAAAAGCTCTTAAGTAAAGTAAGTTGTCATGGGATCAGAGGGAAGGTCCTCTCATGGATTGATAACTGTTTAAATGACAGGAAAAAAGGATAGGAATAAATAGTAAGTTTTCAAAATAGAGAGAGGTAAGTAGTGGTGTCCCCCAAGAGTCTGTACTGGGACCAATCCTATTCAACCTATTTATAAATGATCTGGAGAAAGGGATGAACAGTGAGGTGGCAAAATTTGCAGATGATACTAAACTGCTCAAGATATTTAAGACCAAAGCAGACTGTGAAGAGCTTCAAAAAGATCTCACAAAACTCAACAAAATGGCAAATGAATTTTAATGTTGATAAATGCAAAGTAATGCACATTGGAAAAAATAATCCCAACTATACATACAATATGATGGGGACTAATTTAGCTATAACTACTCAAGAGAGAGATCTTGGAGTCCTTGTGGATAGTTCTCTGAAAATATTCACTCAATGTATAGTAGCAGTCAAAAAGGCAAACAGAATGTTAGAAATCATTTAAAAAGGGATAGAGAATAAGACAGAGAATATCTTATTGCAAGTATAGAAATCCATGGTACGTCCACATCTGGAATGCCGCATGCAGATGTGGTCACCTCATCTCAAAAAAGATATATTGGCATTGGAAAAGGTTCAGAAAAGGGAACAAAAATGATTAGGGATTTGGAATGAGTTCCATATGAAGAGAGATTAAAAAGACTGGGACTTTTCAGCTTAGAAAAGAGGACACTAAGGGGGGATATGATAGAGGTCTATAAAGTCATGACTGGTGTGGAAAAAAGTGAATAAGGAAAATGTATTTACTTTTTCCCATAACATAAGAACTAGGGGTCACCAAATTTAAATTAATAAAATTTAAAACAAAAGGAAGTTTTTCTTCATGCAGCGCACAGTCAACTTGTAGAGCTCCTTGCCAAAGAATGTTGTGAAGAGCAGGACTTTAACAGCGTTCAAAAAAAACTAGATACATTCATGGAGGTTTAGGTCCATCGATGGCTATTAGCTAGGATGGGTAGGAATGGTGTCCCTAGCCTCTGTTTGTCGGAAGCTGGAAATGGATGACAGGAGAGGGATCACTTGATGATTTACCTATTCTGTTCACTCCCTCTGGGGCATCTGGCATTGGCCACTGTTGGACGACAGGATACTAGGCT
Organism: Rafetus swinhoei; assembly: GCA_019425775.1. Classification (NCBI taxonomy): domain Eukaryota; kingdom Metazoa; phylum Chordata; order Testudines; family Trionychidae; genus Rafetus; species Rafetus swinhoei. The sequence goes on along the minus strand of CM033430.1, from coordinate 50,032,298 downwards.
AGATGGACCTTTGGTCTGACCCAATAATGTATATTATGTATATACATTATGTATATAATAATGTATATTATGAATGTGCTTAACTGGGTGTAGGGCCAGTTTTTACGTCTCTAGCAGCTTCTTACAGTCTTACACACCACAGTTGTCAGTAAGTGTATACTGAATTGTTTGTTAATTTTGTTTTACTGTTTGAAGTTGTTTCTAGTAAAGCAAAACAAAAATCCCAGTGAGCAATATTTAGTTCCTGTGAAAGTTTGAATAAATAGTAGAGAGACATGTTTGCCTTAAAATGCATATTCTTTAGGCTGAATGAAATTAGAATGATGGAGTCCTAGATCCATTTTTAAGTGTCCTTTTGTTTTTCAGGTACTTCAATACCAGTGACAATAATCTTCAATACTGGGGCCTTGATTATCCACCTCTTACTGCTTATCACAGTCTCTTATGTGCTTATGTGTAAGTTAACCATTTAAGGATTATGTTAAATGTTCTCTCTTGGTGGAGAATGAAAAAATAAATGCATTATCCCTTTCCTTCCAGAGGAGAGAAACAAAGCAAATAGCAGAGATTTATGTCTTTGGCATAGTTTACTTATTGAAAAAGCATTATATGTGGCATTGTAGAAACACTAGACTAGATAGAGAATTACGACTTTAGCCCTCTTGCTTCAAACCTGATCCTGCATTTGTTCCACATTGAAATCAATTGGGGGGAGTTTTTCCTGCAACGGGACTGCAGGATCAATTCCTTAGGTATTCTAGTGCCTCCAGCGGTGCAGATTACATTTTAGCCTAAGCTATGGGTCATAGTTATAGCTTTCTGAGTAAGTCATTTAGGGTCAGTGATGCACATAGTAAGACATGTCAGAAATTGTTTACAGCAAATTGAAAATTAATCTTGTATTGAGAGCCCAAGTGGCATTTGCTGAGTGGGATGCTCTTCCCATATGGCAGAGGTGGGGAACCTCCAGCATGCTGGCCATGCATGGTTCGTCAGGGTTAGCCACTGGCAGGCTTTGTTTACTTGAGCTCCACAGCTCCCAGTGGCTGCCATTTGCCATTTCTGGCCAATGGGAGGTGCAGGGCTCTGTGCCTTTGAATGCTCAGGTAAACAAACCATCCAGTGGCCTACCAGCAGCTAACCCTGATGAACCCTGTGTTCCCCACCCCATGCTATTTGGTCTTTGACCAGTATTGGAACAGCTTTTAGAATGGAGTGTTATGTTCAGGGGGAGACAGAAAAAGGGTGTTGCAGGTCAAGTTAAGATGTACTAGCAGAGATATGTGGGGGAAGTTTGCTTCACATCTGTCTGCATTATGCCTACTTTCTGCTTAACGCTTTTCTTAAAAAAATCACAAGTTAGCTTTCAGTTTGAGAAATGCCAAACTAGTAGATGCAAAATAGTAATAGAATTAAATTTTTATCTGCACAAGGTAATTATTTTAAACTTTGGTATTGCTTATTAGTGGCTAAAGATGATAAAATAAACTGTTCTAGTGATGAGGAAACCCCTTTCCTGGTCACTATTGCTTTTTGATAAAGTTTGCCTCATTCATCTTAACCTTCTGTATGTGCCCTGTGCATATCATCTTTATTGCTGAAAAGGATGTAAAGGGAAATGAGAACTGTCCACATTTTGATGTGTCTATACTTTGTTTTACAGTGCAAAGTTAATAAATCCCGATTGGATTGCTCTCCACACATCCCATGGATATGAGAGTCAGCCACACAAGTTATTCATGCGTGCAACAGGTAGGAAAAATTGCGTTTCCGTTACTTGATCTTATAGTTTTTCTAGCTCACTAATTTAGCACATTTAATTTGGCATCACTTTTTTTTAATTCAATTTCTGCTGCAAAATTGATGGACTTTGAGGGTCCTGCAGGTCTGACATTGTTAACTGAGCCTCAAAGTGTATGTCTACACAGCAGCGTTATTTCAGAATAACTGATGTTATTCCAAAATAATAAAGAGTGCATCTACACAGCAAGCAATTATTTTGAAATAATGGCGAGCCGGAGGACTTGTTACTTCAACTCCTTGTAACCCTCATTTCACAAGGAGTAAGGGAAGTCGAAGGAAGAGTGATCTTCCTTCAATTTCCTGCTGTGTAGACCGCTCCAAAAGCCGAATTAAGCTATTTCAACTTCAGCTACACAATTGACGTAGCTGTAGTTGCGTTGCTTAATTCGAATTTTGCCCTGTTGTGTAGACATGCCCTAAGTGTCTCTTCAGCTCTGATCTCATTGTGAAAGTGGCAGATATTGTTAAATTGAATCTTTAAGCAGAATCTTTAAATTGAACTGGTCTTAGTAACAACTTTAAAAGCTTTTTTTTCAGTAGTTTGGATCTCAAATTTAAATTTTAAAGGTGAACTGCAAAGGATTTTTTAAAGTGGATTTGCAACTTTTCTAGTCTTTATAATGCCTGAAGGTTTTATTTTATTTTTAATTCTGCTTGCTTTTTATCTTCTAAGTATCAAGTGTATTAAGACTGGCCTATATTGAATTTGGAGAAAAAAAACTCTTAGGGGTTTCAGGGATATTTATTGTGAGTTTTCATATCCTAATTGGAAGGGAGGGTATTTAATCTTTATAACAAAGACAACCTTTCTCCAAAATGTTCACCAGCCACAAGCATTAAATAGGTGTTAACAAAAACATGGAAAATCAAAGTGTTTTGAACAGTGTGATTAAAAATCTCAAAATCACTTTCTGATCATATCAGCACTTTGAACAGCATCTATAATGAAAACATAATGTAATATATTTTAACTCCATTAAGGTAGAAAATAATTTCATTTCTTCTCATGAGCATGATAGTGGAACAGCTGCTGATATGTCCAGTGGCTTGTAGCTAGTGAAGAATAGTGGGAGCAGTGATGTGACAGTAGCCGTAAAGGCAGCCAAATCACCCCATTATTTTTTAAAGTTTAGTCATATGTTTTGGTTCAGATGGCAGTGCAGTCCCATAAAGTGCCTGTGTTGGGCAAGCATCCTTATTTTGCTGATTATATTGAGCACAATCTGATGCTCATCAATAGTACTTCCTTGTGTTGCCCACAAACCTTTCAGTGTGGTTTCTAGTAATTGATTATATTTAGAAAAAAATCACTAGGATGAAATTACCCTTGAAATGGTCTGTATTAATGTTCAAATCAGCACGCTTGACAAAACATTGATGTACAGACTAAGAAAATTGAAGTACGTCCTTTTAACAATAGCCATTAAACTAGTGCATCAGGATTACAAACTCAGTACAGTTCAATGTTGACCATTGATGTTATAGTCTTGTTTTGAATTTTAAACATGTACATTTGAAAACATTTTCTCCAACAAGTGACAAGTTGATAATGTTTCACAGACTGTGTCAGCCTTGTGGACTTGCTCATTTGGAGTTTGCTTCTTCAGGTTGCTGAACACTAGACTTCAGTTCCAGCAAAGCATTTAGAACAGTGGACTCCAACTTTTTAACCACAAGATCACTTTTTCAATTTAAATGTAAGATCTACCTAAAACTCAAATACCCTTCCTTCCCGCCCCTTCTTTGAGGCCCTGCCCCTGTTCCACCCCTTCTCCGAGGTCTCAGCCTGCTCATTCCATCCCTCTTCCTCCCCCATCCTCACTCACTTGCACCAGGCTGGGGTAGGGGGTTGGGGTATATGCTCTGGTCTTTGGCCAAAGGGTTTGGACTGTGGGAGGGGCTCCGGGCTTAGCCCAGGGTGGGGGATTAGGGTCTAGGAGGGGTTTTGGGTGCAAGCTCTGGGAAGGAGTTTGGGTGCAGGGGGACTTACATCTGGGGCAGAAGGTTGGGTGTAGGAGGATGTTCAGGACTGGGACAGGCTTTGGCTGGGCACTGTTTAACTGAGATGGCTTCCAGGTGGTGGAGCAGTGGGGTTAAGGCAGGCTTACTCTTGCCCTGGCCTTGCACCACTCCTGAAAGCAACTGGCATGTATAGTAGTGGCTCCATGTGCTGCCCCTCATTTATAGGCATTGAGCCCACAGCTTCTACTGGCCATGGTTCCCTGTTGTTGCACAATGGGAGCTGCAGGAGTGGTGTCTGCAGGCAAGGACAGCATGTAGAGAACCTCTGCTCTGGCTTTCTCAGGGGCTACAGGGACATGCCAGCCACGACCAGGAGCAGCAATTACCACAGGGATAATTACTCCAGCCATGACAGATTAGGCATGTTAGAGCTCACTACTCAAAGAATTAAATTTAAGTGTAAGAGAGAAATGAAAATTATGAAATTCACAGGCCAGTCAAAAACCAAAACCAACACACTCTGCAAGCAGTAACAGAAGTGACAATAACCCCCACGTGTGTGTTGGATTGGGAGATAAGAGTGAAGGACAGTGTGTGTTTGTGAGAATGACAGAGACACACACAGTGTGTGGACGTGGCAGATTTGCATTGCCAAGCTCCGTCTATCCCCTTCTCTCTGTGTGGAGATGGGGTACAGGAATGGAGGGAAGAGGGACACCCTGACATCAGCACCTCCCCTTCTCCCTCCCATGGCCTGCAAAGCAAGCAGGAGGCTCTCAGGGGGACAGCTCCAAGGCAGAGGACAGGAGCAGCATGACAGTGGGTAGAGGGGCAACTGAAGTGACAGCTCTTGAAAGCTTCCCGGCCAAACCAGTCAGGATAACCTGTCAGCGGTTCCAAGATCTACCGGTAGATCCTGATCTACTGGTTGGTGACCTCTGACTTAGAACAATGGTTCTCAAAGTGTGGTCCCTCTAGTGGTCTGTGACTGACTTGCAGGTGGGCAGCAGGCTCGGGGCTTGGTCTGCCATCTTGCTGTTCCAGCCCTGTGCCCCTCTCTGCATGGTTGAAGCGTCAGCGTCAGTTTCCCACTGTGTGGGGGGAGCCCTAAGCCACGCAGATTGGATCTGGCTAGTGGGGGTGGGAAGCAGCTTCACACACTGCCGCTCCCCTTCCCCTGAGCTAGGGGAGTGGCAGTGAAGGAAACCGCTCACGTGGAGGCTTTTCCTGCTGCTCCCATTGGCCAGAGTCATGGTGCCTTGGAGTGGCAGAGTGCACAGAGCCAGAGTGCACAGAGCCAGAGTGCACAGAGCATCTCCTAGCTCCCTCATGCCCAGGCGTACACCCCCATTGCCCTCATATAACTCTCTCCCACTAAGACCCTACTTCCCCACCCTGCTCCTGCACCCTCCCTCCTGCCCAGATCTTGCACACCCACCTGCACCTCACCTTCTGCCCAGACCCCCTACCCTCAGCCCTTTCCTGCACCCTACCACCCCTAAACTCCCACCCTGTTCCTGCACCCTACCTCGCACCCTCATCCCCTCCTGAACCCCACCTCCCGCCCGTACCCTGCTCCCCCATCCCTATCCTGTTTCCTGGTAGCTCCCTCCTGCACACTGAACCTCTCATTTTTGGTCCCACCTCAGGGAGCCCAAAACATCTACTGGCCCAGGGACCCCTGAAGAATTAATCTGGCCTGTGGGAAGCCCTGAACTTTGTCCTCCCTTCCTTCCTTCCTCATCCCCCATGGGGCTGGAGTGTGAGGGGAGCGAGGTATGTCAGCCTGGAGCCACATTAGTAAGGGTTTGGGGCTTTTGTTGGTTTTTTTAGTTGGTATGTCTTTTTTCCTTTTTGCTTCTAACTTTTGTGTGGCCCCGGTTTGATTTTTCTGTGGGTCAGTGGCCCCGATCCAAAAAGTTTCCCCAACCCTGCCATAAAGACAATGTTGAAACCTTTGGTTTTGGACATAAATTAATATTTTACTTTATTTAAAACAAAGTTTGATAAAAATGATAAAGTTAAAGCGCTTAATCTGTTTAATGGTTTTGATTAATAATGTTTCCTTTCTTAATGATTGTATATGCCCCTTTATGTTATATCTGAGTATTTGTTTTTATGCTCCTGTAGCCTAATACGAATAATTTAGTATTTAAGGTATTTAGAGTTAAGCAAAGGCATTTTGTCATCGTGGGTGGTTGGCTGGTGGTCCGCGGAAATGTTTGCATTGAGCAGGGTGTACCGGGGGCCAAAATGTTTGAGAACCACTGACTTAGAAGATTCTTATCACTAAGGGCACGTCTACACTTTGGGAAGAGCGACCTCATGTTGATCTTCTGGCATTCAGTTTAGTGTGGGTCTGGTAAGGAACTGTCAAATTAAATGCTGAGGGTGCCCCCATCAACCCCAGAACTCCTCTCCCTTGATGGGAGAGTTTCTCCTGTCAACCTCCTGCTGTGGGCCACCCAAGAAAATCAGTGCAAGGTACGTTGACTCCAGCTGTGCAATTCATGTAGCTGGAGTTGTGTATCTTGCATCAATTTTTTTTTTCTGCCAATGCAGACCTGACCTAAGCATGAGAAGTTCCATTGAATTTAAGCACTTTGCTGGATCATTCTGTTCATTCTAGATTGAAAATAATACAGCAACATAATTATGTTTTCAGAGAGAAACAGGCCAAGGTTTTCGGAAGTCAGTAGTGATTTTGGGTACCTCAGTTTCTTGGTGCCAGATTTGAGACACTTGAAAGGGACACGATTGTCTGAAAGTGCTGAGACATACACTTTCAGGCCCTTCAAGTTCTGAAAATTAGGCCCTTCAAGTTCTCTCTCGTTCCCCCACCCCATCTCACTAATGAATTTTTAAAATTTAGATCCCATTATTTGAAATTTCAAGTCCCAACAGTTTCATAACAGAATCACTACAAGGTACCTTGGAAGGCCATCAAATCCAGCCCACTGCACTGAGGCAGGACCAAGCAAACCGGTACCGTCTCTAACAGGTTTGTCCAACCTGTTCTTAAAATATTCAGTGATGGGTTTGCACAACCTCCGTTGGAAGCCTGTTGCATAACTTAACTACATTTCAGTTAGAAAGTTTTCTCTATCATCTAACCTAGATGTCCCTTGCTGCAGATTAAGCCCTTTACTACTTCTCCTGCTTTCAGTGAACATAGACAACAATTGATCTCCATCCTTTTTATATTAGCACTTACTATGTTATAGAGAAACAAGTCACAAAATTGGGATCTTTATTTTGCTGGTCTCACACCTTCCTTTCCTTAGAATAATGAAATCTGCCTTTCAAAGTCAGGATTTTTTCTTAAAACTTTATTTTCTTTGTCTATATTGTTTTGTAATATTGTTTCCTCTGATCAGAGGGCTGAATGCTCACACAAGATATTACTAGAGTATTTGTAAATTTCCTTTTATATGAAAGGAAATTTTGGGATACGAAAGTTTTGAAAAATGAGCCAATTATAGAAATATATCCAACTGTATATTAGGAATATAATAGGATAGCAGTTTACACAGTTAACCGATAAGCCAGGGTTTATCAATTACGGTGAATGGTTACACACAGGCTCCCATCCTGCTGCCATGGAGCTGGCTGCTGCCCCACACTGCTGCTTCTGTATTAGAGGCAGCAGTGTGGGGCAGCAGCCAGCTTCCCAGATGTGTGGTGGCAGGCCCACGCTGCAGGTGCGTGTAACTGCTGAAATTTTTCCCACAGGAGTTTAACTGTTAACAGAACCGATAAACATCAGATTATCGGTTAACTGGTTAAACTCTTACACCCCTACTGTAAATAGTGGGTCATCAGAACAAAGTGAGGTATGTTTGATTTTGGAAGAGAGACAGTAAAACCTGCCACGAGCAATCACTCTTTAGCAAAAGTGGTTGCTTGTAAGAAGTGGTCTCTTTTCGAAGGTTTGGTGTAAAATAGGTATTTTTACGATGCACAGAAAGGCTATAATTGTTACCAGTGTTTCATGTTTAATTTTAATTGATTTTTAAATGACATTACATACGATATGCTGTATTGTATTTAACATCTCATGGTAGCTTTAATACGGTATTGCAGTAGAGGTTGAAACTCTCATAACCAGGATTCTCTGGTCTGGCAATATCCATGGTCCGGCACGGATGTTGCAGGACTAAAGAACCCCAGTGGAGGGCCAGTGGCAAGGATCCCTGTGGGGCCAGCACGGCAGTGGGCTGCCTGCAGCGAACCCGCCATCAGAACATGGCAGCAGGTCTGCCCAGCAGGTTTGGGAGACACACACGTAGCTGCCGAGCAAGGCTGGGAGCTGCAGTAGTTCGGAGGGGCAGGGATCCACTGCTCGCAGCTGCCCAGTAGGTCTTGGAGTCCCAGTGCAGTGTGCATGGCTGCACTGTGGGACCCAGAAACAGGGCAGCGATGGCTGCCCAGTGGAGTCGGCAGGGCAGTAGGGCTAGCAGGAGGTGAGGAGCTGGCCAGAGGGGCTAGCAATGACCTCCCCATGTCTGGCAAAATCCCTCATCCGGGACCGGTTAGGTCCCGAGGGTGCCGGACCAGGGAGGACCAACCTGTATTTGTGTTACTCAAAAGAGGAAATTCAGTGCACTAATACTTATCTTCTACACTTAAGCCAAAAAAAAAATTAACGGTACATGTGTTATTAAAAAAAAGTCCTGGTTTCAATCTAAAGTAGTCTGTATTTATTTGAAAAAGTTACTTTTTCTTGTCTGCCTCTGTGATGATAGGAGCATGTTTATGACTACTTCTGCATCATTTAACAGCTCTACAAGTCGGTTGTTGCCCTTTAGATTGGCAAATGCTTTCATGTCTTTAATCATATTCTTGGCTGCAGGCACAGAAATGATATTCCTGGGAGTTGAGAGGAACCATTGCTATCCTTTTCATCATCATCATTATCATTAGTTTCTAGGAGTTTTGTAGCAGGCCATGACCAGTCTGTGACCTCTTCAGTTTCTGAAAGGTTCTCATCAGTCTGGTACGTCTTCTCAGTCAGTACACCAAAAAGACTGCGACATATTAACTACTGCAAGTGGAAGCTCATGTTCATCTTTTGGATGAACATCTTCATTTGGTGAATCTGCAGTTGACTTGGAAAGGGTGAATGACATTGAACAAAACATTTTTTTGACGTGCTTTGCTCAATCTCACTTCATACTTAATGAACCCCATGTATGGCATTCAAGAGAGAAATCTTTTTCAAAAGCTTTAGGCCCAGTGAAGTTACATCAGATTCAATTTGATGAAGAATAAATTGAATTTGCCTTTTCTGAAATTTCAGTTTCAGGGTTTGAATAACCCTGGCATCCATAGGTTACAACACAGAGGCGCTGTTTGGAGGGAAGAAGCACAGTTTAATGTTTGTGCATTTAACAGGGCAGTGGCATGACATTATTCACAAACAATAGAATTTTTTGTCCATTTACTAGCAATTTGTGATTAAATCTTTGTAATTATTTTTCAAAAAGCTCTGAGCTCATCTGTGCTTTTTTTTGCTGAATTCATATTCCATGGACAGCTCCTTGATACTCAGCTTGATAAAGCATCCTGTGTGTTGAGATTTACTGACCAGTATAGGCTTTTCTTTATCTCTATTCATGTTGGTGTATAAAGCAAGTGTCATTCTTTTCTTTGAATATTTCCTATTTGAATATTGCTTGCCTTTGACAAGAAGAGTTTTGTTGATGCCACTGCCTTTAAAAAAACAGTCCATTGTCATTCATGTTGTAGATTTCAGATGGTTGGTAATACTGGATGTGTTCAGGTAACTTTTGCTTCTGGTCTGAAACCACATCTTGCTTAACGTTTCTAGTCTTACCACATGCTGCCCCATCAGCTCCACTTACATGATGCAGTTCTGCAGTGACCTGGAAACCTATTTTCAGCATCTCCGACTGAAGGAATATTTCCAACACACCAATGAACATTGCACTGACCCACAGGATCCCTCCTACCAACACTATAAAGAGAAGAATTATATGTGGACTCCTCCTAATGGTCGAAATGACAGTCTGGACTTCTACACTGATTGCTTCTGTGAATGTGCACAGGCTGACATTGTGAACAAACAACATCATGTGACACATACATGCAGGAGGCTGCCAGGCAATTCGCCAACACCACATTCTACAGGCCTTTTTCCTTTGATCCCGCTGAGGAATACCAAAAGAAACTACACTATCTGCTCAGAAGTTCCCTGCTACCACATGGAACCAAATTTACAGATACACTCCCAGATCCCTGACCAGGAGCATTTTATCTGCTACTCAAGATCCATAAACCTTAGAATCCCAGACATCTCATCATCTCAGGCATTGGCACCCTTACAGAAGGATTATCCGGCTGTGTGACTCTCTCCTCAGATCCTATACTACCAGCACTCCTATCTATCTTTGAGACACCACCGACTTCCTAAGGAAACTACAGAGCATCAGTAATCTTCCTGAATACCATGGAGCATCAGTTATCTTCCTGGCTACCATGTCTGTAAAAGCTCTTTACATCAATATTCCACACAAGGATGCACTACAAGCTGTCAGTAATACCATCCTCGATGATGCCACAGCACACCTGGAGGGTGAGCTATGTGACTTTGTCTTCACCCACAACTTTTTCTAATTTGGGGACAATTTATATCTTCAAGTCAGTGGCACTGCTGTGGGTACCCTCATGGCTCCACAATATGCCAGTGTTTTTATTACTGACCTAGAACAACATATCCTCAGCTCCTGTCCCCTAGTACTCCTCCTCTATTCACATTACATTGATGACATCTTCATCATATGGACCCATGGGAAGGAGACCCTTGAAAAATTCCACAGGGATTTCAACAATTTCCACCCCACCATCAACGTCAGCTTGGATCAGTCCACACAAGAGATCCACTTCCTGGACACTACAGTACAAATAAATGATGGTCACATAAACACTATCCTATACTGGAAAACTATTGACTGCTGTTCTTACTTACGTGCCTCTAGCTTCCAACTAGAACACATCACATGATCCATTGTCTACAGCCAAGATACAACTGGATCTGCTTCAGTCCCACAGACAGAGACACCTACAAGATCTTTATCAAGAATTCTTAAAACTTAAATACCCACCTAGGGAAGAGAGGAAACAGATTGACAGAGCCAGACAAATACCTAGAAGTCACCTACTTCAAGACAGGGCCAACAAGGAAAATAACAGAACAACTCTGGTCATCACCTACAACCCCCAGCTTAATAGCTTCCAGCACATCATTGACAATCTACAACCTATCCTGGAAAATGATCCCTCGCTCTCACAGACCTTGGGAGACAGGCCAGTCCTCGCCTACAGACAGTCTCCCAAGCTGAAGCAAATACTTACCAGCAGCCACACATTGTATAACACAGATATGCTTATCCAGGAACCTATCCCTGCAACAAACCTGTTACCAACTTTGTCCACATATCTATGCAAGCGACACCATCACAGGACCTAATCACATAAGCCACAATATCATGGGCTCATACATCTGCACACCCCTAATGTGATACATGTCATCAAGTGCCAGCAATGCTCCTCTGCCATGTATATTGGTCAAATTGGACAGTCTCTGCACCAAAATATAAATGGAGACACAAAGCAGACATGAGGAATGGTAACATACATAAACCTGTATTCCCAACCTGTGGTCCATGGACCTCTGGGGGGTCTGTGAGGGTACTGCAAGGGTCCGCAGAAAGTTTTTAAAAGTAAGGATCGGGATCCTTACATTTCTTTTCCTTTTCTTCTCCCTTGCTCCCCTCCCCCCCGAAGCACAAGGGGGAGGGGGCAACAGCTGCGTGCACCGGGACATGGCTTGCTTTTGATCCCTTTTCTCCGGAAGCTAAGGGAGCATGGAGAAAGTGCTTGCGTGCCATGCATGCCTCTCACACCAGAGCTCCCTTTGGCCATGAGAGCCCCCACGCTCCATGGATGGGCTGGGGATGGAGGGGGACAGGAGCCGAGAAAGCAGCACGGGTGAACAGCAGCCAATGGGACCCGAGAAGCTCCGTGCCCTGCAGTCTGCACGTTCCTCAGCCCACACTGAAGTTGACAAGCTGCGACTGTCCTCTGGAGTCAGCTTATAAACGGGTCTGCCACTTTTTACCATTTTTCCCCCCTTTTTGAATACGTCACCCTGCTCTAACCATTCAAAAGCTATTAGAGTGGCAGGAAGGATTTGGTTGGGCTAGCAAAAATGGATTGCTTGGGGAGAGGGTGTTTGTGTAATTTTAATAGATTGAAAAGGTGTCCGTATCCTTGAAAAGGTTGGGAACCACTGCTGTAGGGGAACATTTGAATCCCCCTGGACATTCAATAATGGATTTAAAAGTAGCCAAAGGAACTTTATCACCCAATTACAGAGGGAGACAGATTAACTGGAATTCAAGATCAACACTGTTAACTTAGGCTTGAATAAAGATCTTAACTGGTTAACACACTACAAAGGCAACTTCCCTGCCATTGATATTCACATTTCCACATCACAGGTTATGAATGACACACATTCTCAGGGCAGCCAGCTCCATGTTGGCTAGGACAGCTCTGTACTGGGGTTAGCAGGGAAGCTGCCAGTGAAGCAAGTCTGTCTCCTGCTCAGATCTGTGGCTGCTTCTGGGGTGAAGTGTGGTACTCAAGGATAGGCAGGCACCAGGCAGCCTGCCATAGCACCATTGACCAGGAGCCACACAGGTAAGCCTGAGCCCCAACCCTCCACTCTGAGCCCCTGCAACTGAGAGCCACCTCCTGCACCCTAAAGCCATCATCTCCAGCCCCACCCCAAGTCCCACATCCGCAGCCCAGAGCCAGTACCTCAACCCCCAGCCCTGAGCCCCTCTCCAAACCTGGAGATGTGCATGCCATGATGGGGGTTGGGGAAAGAGGGTGAGAGCATGGGGTGGCAGACAGAGGAAAGAGGCTTCAGCAGTGTTATTGAGCATGCTTTGTACAAGCAAAGTATCAAATGTGTGGGGGGTAGTCCACCTCATCTCCCCCCCCCCCATATCTCTCTATCCAGGGGCTACTAAGGCACTGGAAAACTTTACTTTTTTGGCAGATAACTCAACAGTTAGCTTACGGGAGCACTGTATCTAATTGCTATATAAAAGAAAGAAAATTAAATAAATATTAAATCCATTCAGCTCTAACACTAACATATTCTTATATCTTGTGGCAAGTCACTTAAGGGATCTGAAAAGGTAACGCACAGAAACCTGTTGGGGAACATTTTAACTTGCCCGGGCACTCATTAATGGATCTCAAAGTCACTGTACTGTTTCAGACCAATTCCACAAGCCAAATACACAGGGAAGCCTTGGAACTTAATTTCATTTACAGGTTTGATTCCTATCACAAAGTATGAATAAAGACGTTGGCTGGATGACCCGCTACATTCTACATCCTAATGACATAAAAAAACCAAACAAGGGGTACTGAAGAACAATTTGCAACTTCGTTATCAGCTTCAAGTAGCATGGAGACTCGAACTGACTCTTTTTCTTTTTTCCCCTTCTCTCTCTCCCATCCCCTATTTATTTCAAAACTGGACCTTTAATAGCACCTTTCATCTGAAGAAGTGGGTTGTGCCCACGAAAGCTCATGAAACCATTTACATGTTTTGTTAGTCTTTTAAGGTGCTGCAAAACTATTTGTTGTTTTTTAAATTTTGTTAAGGGACATTGGTTAGCCTTAAAATTTTAATGTATATTCTTACTTTGTTACTAACTCTATGGAAAGAGACAGACCCTGTCAGGACTCCTGGTCTCTATCTCAGCTTTGGATATGTGGCTACATCGCTTGAGGGTTTTATATAGGCTAAACAATATGCAGTTATTGCTCCCATCTTGCAGGTGTATGTAAGTTTTAATCTTTCCTTTTTCTTAAATGGTTTCATAAAACATCAGATGAAAGCCATATAAGTTAGAAGGGAAAAATGGAGAATAAAGCCACCTACTGACAATCCAGAGACAAATTATATATTGATATAGACAATTTCAGTGAATTGTGATGAGCTATATTTAAAGTTTGAGGAGATTCTTATGCATAGTTCATCTTTTTGTTTTTCAGTTCTTATTGCTGATTTGCTGGTTTACATACCTGCAGTTGTCTTGTATTGCTGTTGTTTAAAAGAAACATCAATTAAAAAAAAGGCAAGTATAAGTCTATGGGGGTGTGTGTGTGTGAAAAAGAGTATAAAAATATAGTGAACTGGAATATAAATTTAAAAAGCTGAAAAAAGGTTAATTAATGTTACAAAACCACACAATGCTTTCTGTTTACATTATCTGGATGACAATCAGTATATGTTTCATTAAAGACTTTTCAGTAAGAAAACATGAGGTTATTTTACAGTAATTATTTTATGCCTTTCAATAACAAGTTGCACTGTTTTTAGTAACCATGATCTGCTGCATTACACTTGTCAAATTTATTGCTTGGGTAGTGTAAACAAGATTTGTGCAGTGACATGGGTGAATCTATGGACAGCCTTGGGTCTTTACACTTTAGATAGCAGAACTGAAATGCATTGGGAAAGTGACGTTATGCTCAGGGTTTTTGGTGCTCACTCTTCTCAGGCATCTGTGGTCTGTCAAGTCATGGAGCAGTTCCTAGGATTAAATTGAGCACAGTCATCTTTGTGATTTGGCTGGCAGAAGACACTGATGTTCCTTGTAATGCCCTTTCCCACTGGGGCTCTCTTCCTCCACTCCCACCCTTGAAGCGATCAGTCGGGGATGAATAACTGGAGGAAAAGAATGTTCTGCAGATGTCTGAGTAAAAGATCCATAGGAACTTGACTGGGCGAGGCTTGTTAAAGGAGAACCAATCATGTTCTGGTTCCAGGGTGAAATGAACTGTTATGAAATAAAGTGCCTTGTTTTTGTGTGTTTAAAAATTTTCTTTCTTTTCTCCCAGATTGCCACTGCTCTCTGTATATTGCTTTATCCTGGCCTCATTCTCATTGACTATGGACACTTTCAGTATCCTTGCATTTGCTCTAAAATGAAAGAATTTCAGTCCCTCCTATAACAGAAAACATCACTTTTAGTGGGGGGGGGGGGGGAAGGGAGGAGGGAAGTTGGATTTGTTAGCTGACAGTTGAGGGCCTCCCTCCCCCTGCAAAAGTTTTGAAAGGAAAACAGTAACCCTTAAATGGATTGGAGCAGAAGATAAATTGTGGGGGCAAATCCATCCAACATGGATGGATGGATTTCTTTGCATCTCAAGTCCACCTTTATGCCACTCTACTTTGTTTGAGTAAATGTTGTTGACAGCCTGGTTTTGAAAAGAATGGATACTCCTGTGATTTCTGCCTGGATGAGAGAACCATTGTACCTCTTGTTGGGGGGGTTGGAGGTGGAGAGGCATGTCAGACGCAGCCATGCTGTTCTGCTCTATAAAATGTGACCTTATCTCTAGCTTTTTCAACCACTAGCTGACTACAGAGAATAGGAGGAGATCATTTTCGAGTGTCTCAGATGCTTCTGCCCATTTTTTAGTAGCCATGATGCTTACACCTGACCCATTATGCAACATTAATAGTAAATTATACAACATTAGTAGTACATTAGAGTAGACTCTGCTTCTTGTATCCTCTAATAGCATTTGAACCAGACTCCCATGTTTATGGGTACCTTTGAAACAAATGGTGAATTTATAAGTTATAGGTAGAACTGAATAAGTTATTTGCAAAGAATAAATTATCTAACCAGCGTAGCAGATTGACTCAAAAATGTTAATATTTTAAAAAAATATATTTAATGCTTTTTAAAAATCGGAACTAAGTTTTTATAATAAAGCTTGTCTTTTTATCAAGCTGAATGTCACATTGATGAAGAGTAATGCAGTAATCCCCAGATTTTCTAGGGAAAATCCTGTTCTCCTTGCCACCCAGAATATTCGTTATTCTGTATCATACTTTGAGCCATTGGTTGCTTGTATATCATATTACCAGTATAAGTTTCAGAAGTCTTAAAGCCTCCATGCCAATGTTTAAATACCCAAAATGTAGGCTGAGATTTTCAAAGCCACCAAGGGAAATTGGAAGCACAATTCCCATTAATTTTAATGAGAATGGGGCATGTCACATTTGTATGGGAAGTTTGAAAATCCAACCCTAATGGTATTCATGCAAGTGTGTCCACTGTTCTAGCATTAGTTTTAAAAATAAGTAAATCTACATATTTAGCTTGTTTGTGACTAGCCATAAGTAAATGCACCAGCTGTTCAGTCCAAGCTGTAGCAATGTGTCCCAGGTAACAGAGATAGGAGTAAGTCCTGTGGCTGTGATAAAAGCTCCTGGGCCTTGGTTCTGCTCCTAGCTGCAGTGCTGGGCTTACTTCTGACCCTGGCCTCAGCCTCCAGGCTCCTGACATCAGCCTGGCTCCCAGCCTAGTCTCCTGACCATGACTCCTGGGGGAGAGACATGGTCAGATTACGTTATAGGTAAACGCGGGCACAACCAAAAAAGTTTGGGGTCCACTGCTGTAGAAAATTCAGATGTCCAGTGAGAAACAGTAGTAGAAACCAAATGTTTAAGAAACAGACTTTACTTTCATAAAATATATTAGCTATATTTACTGCTTCAATTTATCCTGAAGTCCTAATTTTGGCACGAATTATACAAAGACTTAGGCATGTGCATAACTTTATAAATTGTGACTAGTTCAGCTGAAGCTATTAGAGCTACTTAGAATGCACAAGTCTTTGTAGGACCATGGCCTTTTGGCATCGTAGTTAGTTGCTGTGGAAGTGACAGTATGACAGAGATAGGATTATGAGTTTTGATAAGGGAGTAAATAGATTGAGAAATGATTTATAAAACCCAAATATATTGTCTTGTAGCTATCTGTGCTGGCAAAGAGGAAGTAGAGAGAGAAACATATATTGTTTCAGTATTTCTTAGGATATCAGTGGCATCTCTCTCATTCAGTTTCTTTCATTATACTTTAATTGCTGCTTTTGATGCATATAGGGCCTTAGCTGTAGCTCAACAAGAGTCTCTTCATTGACTTCACTGGGTTTTGGATCAGGCCTCAAGTGTCAAAAGTAGATAACAGATTTGTTTTGTTGTAACTATTATTATTATTTATTATTATTATTGTTGTTATTAATTATTATTATTTATTTGTTTGGTTTCCAGTAGAGTTTATGGGCCCTGATCATGGATTGAGGCCTCTCTGTTTCTAGTATTGTACAGACACATAACAAGACAGTCCCTGCCCTGAAGAGAGTGCAGTTTAAGTATATTTAAATATTCCATACAAAGCTGTACTGCAAAAAAGTTTTAGGACTTTTGAAAATTGTATCCATTACCCTAGACTAACCACAAGAAAATGTGGAATTGCTCTTGATTGTATCCTGCTGAGTACTGTGTCAGTGTAATGTTTTTATTAACCCTAACTAAATGAATGTATTATACTAGTGTAGTAAAAGTCTGTACAACCATAAAACTCTCTTTAAGAAATCTTTCATTTTTACTTTCTGGATGTTTGATTAGGTTCCCAAACATAGAGTTACAGTTGGCTAATCTGTTGAAATAGAATTTAAAGTATTTCTGTGCATTAACAAAATGGTTGCATATTTGGCACTACATTTTTAAAAATGAAGACTAATTTATAAAACTTTTGTTTTAAAAATATTTTACATCTGTCATCTGTGGGATTAGTTCACTTTTAACTTGTCACAATATTCAGCATGTTCCCTTGTCTTGTACATTGTGTCCTTAACGTAAAAACAGATATAACTCTGTGAGCCTAGGCTTTGCTTTGTGGGGTGTACTTTGCCTCTCTTATGATTGGGACCTGTTAGGATCACTGGCATTTTGCTTGGCTATAAATTATAAACAAATGGAACTCTACCATTCACTGCCATTCTTTTGCTACCTTCTTGGAAAATGCTTCCAAAAAGGCCTTACAGGAAAGGGGTGAGTATCTTTAAAACTCAGTAGCCAAACACTAGCTCAAGAGTGCACTTAGACAACCTAGCCTTGGGAATTTGATTCATCCTATTTGCATTTCCATTTTTTCTCTGTTATGCTCCAAGGGAAGTTACTCATGTCATAATTTCCTCTGTTCTTTTAGAACAAGTCTCTTTCTAGCCATTAAACGATACACTAAATAGCTAACTAGCTCTCTGAGGATGCAGAAAATATAGCAAAATATATTAAATGTAGAGCTGGGTAGAATTTTTAGGCTGACTCTGTTCTCAGCAAAAAAGCAGACATGGTGTCACTGAAATGTTTAATCAGTTTGTCTGTTTTCCCAAATTGTTCATTAGGGGTGGAGCACCCTGAAACATTAAAAAAAGACTGAAAGACAAATATTTTGTTTTGACATTTTCAAAATGTAACATTTCAGTTATTTAATTCAAACCAACTGTCTCAGAAATTTCCTTTTATTTTTTAAAAAATTCAAAAATGATAAATGCTCAAAATAGAGAATTTCATTTTGGGATGAAGGACTATTTTGTTCAACCCCAAATTAATAAGACTTAAGTTGCCACAAATTTTGGAATATTTCATTTTTGGTTTGACCTGAAAATGTGTATGTTTCAGTTTTTTTGGAATTTGAAGTGAACCCAAAAAGCTGTTAGTCACATAGCTGTCATTAACCATCCTTTTTCTGAACACCTTCATCATGCTGGAATCAAAGTTAAATATGAACCAAAAGTAGATATCCAGATTAGCGAGACAAATGCTAGTAGATTTGACACAGTCGTAGTGGATATTCTGTGGATATTCTGTCGAGGGGATGACATACCTTTCCTCTTGGCAGCTCTCTGTTCAGATTTGTCACATTTTATGATCTTATGCACATTCAGTTATACACTGTAAATAGACTTATTGTTAGAAGCCCCAACAGTCTGATTTATATAAACAGCATTTTTGCATCTTAATATCTTGACTTAAACTCTTCTATTACAGGTTAGTGTTGTTAATTAAAATAGCATTTACAGTAGTTGCTTCTTTTGTGATTTGCTGGCTCCCGTTCTGCACAGAAGTGGAACAAATCCTGCAAGTACTCAGAAGACTCTTTCCCATTGATCGAGGCTTGTTTGAGGTATGTGGGTTGTTTTGTTTGTGTAAATGTTCTGTATTCTTAGATCCCTAGAGAAACCTTCATTGTGACCTTTAGGGATTTCATGTGGAAGACACACCACAGAACGAGTAATCTGAACTGCCTTCTTCAGCAGTCATTTCTTGCCAGTCATTTAATCCAGTATTTAACCCCTAGCTCAGCTGGCATCTTCTAGGATATTATATGAGTAGACAACACTTATCCTATCATCAAATCCATACTTCAGTCACACATTTTTCCATTGACATAGATTCCATAGTAATTGACAGTGTCAGAAGATGTAACTATATGGTTAACAGCTTCAGAGTCTGCCTTTTGTTAGCATAATACTCAGCTTTATTGAAAGAAATTATTTATACAGCTAGTAATGGCTGTAGTGTTTCAGGTGTAAATTGAGGCCTGCTTTGTATCCTAGCTGTTATTCTCAGTCTCAACTTTCTTCAAGAGTTTATTTAGACCATTTGTGCTTTTACTATTCCTAAGCAGTAGTTTGATTCAGCACAGTGCTTTTGGCCTTGATTCTGCAAGATGCTGAGCACTGTCATCCAGTCCAGCAGAGCTGTAAAGCATGTACTTAACTCTGAGCACACAAGTAGTCTCATTGATACCAGTGGGTCTGCTACATACATGCTTAAAAAGGCACTTCAGTAGATTGGGGTCAGCGTGCTTAACTCCTGGCAAGATCAAACCTCTATTGTACAAATTTAAAAGCAAATTCTGAAACCTTAACCTTCCCCAAAGTACAAACTAAGGCAAGGGTAGGCAATAATTTTTGAAGTGGCCCCAGGCCATCCTGGAAGGGGCGGGGCCTAAACCGGAAGGGACAGGGCAGTGATGCTTCTGGGCTTCCCCATCCCCAGACCATGATTGGTCTGGAGATGGGGGAGCCCCTTTGCGCCCTCCCCCCCATTCCCAGTAGGCACCCATGCCCCTGGCAGGGCAGGAAGAGGCTTCGCATGCTCCCCCATCCCCAGGTCAATCAGGGTCTGGGGCGGTGGAGCTGCGCGAAGCATCCTTCGTCCTGCCCCTGCCCTGCCTGAGTGTACAGCACTTTGAAGTGCTGTGCGCACCTCACAGGACAGGGGGAAGGTGGAGGAAATTTCACATAGCTCCCCCGGCCCCAGGCCAATCAGGGCAGGAGGAAGCTTCGCATGCTCCTCTGCCCCCAGGCCCTAATTGGCCTGGGGGCGGGGAGCTGCAGGGCCTCCGCGGGCCAGATCAACCCGCTTGGCAGGCCAGATCTGGCCCGCTGAGGCCCTTTTGCCCACCCTGGAACTAAGGGCTTGAGTCAGTAATGCTTCAGTGGGACTTTAGCTCATGCTTAAGTGCTTTGCTGAATCTGGCCCTGAGTGACTTGTTACTAAATGGTTTGCCTTATATATGTGGCTTCTGTTAGCAATTCTCCATTAGCTACTAGTGATATTAAAAATCGTTTAATAGGGTATCAGTATAACTGCTGAAAATCTTAGCGGTTACATGGTTACACGTGCTGCAGGCTCTGCAGTATAAAGCTAAGAGCCTGCAGTGAAGCCTCCCTGGGAGCCGGACCACCAGCCCCTGCCAGCCTGGGTCCCGGGGAGGAGGCTGAGTGTAACTGACACCACTAATCTTATCGGCTAAACGGTTAGTCATTTAACATCCCTAGTAGCTACAAATGATACCACAACCTGCAATATATTTGCCCTGAAAACCTAACATTCTGGACACACCGAGGGTGGCATTTAATTTATATTCAGCCATAGGAGTATTTTCGGAACATTCTCCAGCAGCTTGTTAAAAAATAATTGCAGCTTAAGAGATAAAGATATTTACAAACCAAAATACCTTTTGTCACTTTGCATTTTTTACCCATTGCTAAGTTTAAAAATAAAAGCTGTAAATGTCAACAAACAATGCATCCAAAAGAGCCCAAGGATTTTAGTCTAATATTAGACCAAATATTTTCAGACTGAATAGGGCAATGACTTACTTGGATACTAATCTGGATAAACTAAGAAATTGTCTACGTAAGCAATGCACAGTAAGTTTATACTCTGTTGCCTGTAACAGGTTCTTTGAATTGATTCCCATTTACAGAAACAGCAACAAATGCTGAGGGTTGTAAAATCTTACTGGCTATGAAGTCGGCATCTTATGTGTTTGCTGGTGCTGCCAAACCCTCTGTTCACTTGTAGTCCTCAGCAGATTTGAAGAGCATATTCTGTATTGCTAGTAAGCATACAAGGAAGCTGGGCTGGTGCTAGTAGCTTTCTTGCTGTTATGTCTACACAGCTGTGATTCTAGCAGCTGTTTAGGGATGAGTTTCATGACCATGATAGCTGTGGTTACAAATGTAATTTTGAAAGTGATCCTAGCACAACTGCTAATGTCTTTAGACTTCTTGATTTATTATGGTTAACTCTGTCATTGCTAGTAAGCAGATTTAAATACATTCAACTATGTAATAAAATGTGACAATATTTAGTATGTCTTCACATTTGAAAATAGTCATAGCTGCTATCATTTTGATGTAAATTTTCCTAGAGATGAATGGTTTCAGAGCTTTATTTTCACAGTGTGTGGTCTTGATTTCAGACTGATGGTCTCTTGTGCTCGAGAAAGTATTTCTCAGTTATTTTAATGCATGTTTTAATTCAGTTTCTTTTAGATTGTAATATTCTATGTTAGACCCAAAGTCATACTGACTCAATACTGTCTTTCATTATAGCATGAGGCACTGGGTATTGAAATGTGGTCTTTGGTGAAATATTAAATAATCCTCTTATTATCTGAACAGCAAACTAACATGGATACAACTCACTAAATATATTTTCAGGATAAAGTAGCCAATATTTGGTGCAGTATGAGTGTCCTTATAAAGATAAAGAATGTGCTGTCACATCAAACCCAACTTAAACTCAGGTAAAGGAACTGAAGACTTTTAGGTAACTTTCACTTTTATTCATATTGTGGGGGATTTTCAAAAAGCATTTACGTGTTTTAGGAGCACAAATCCTATTGAAAGCCAAGAGAACTTGTGCTCCTACGTCACAGAGACACTTATTCATTTTTGGCAAGACAGAGAGATGCAATTTTCAGAGTTCTTAATGAGACTTTTTTATTTATGGTGTATTTTTTAGTTCCAAGTAATACAAAGAAAATTAATTTTTTCCCCAGGATTGTGTGTTTAGAATTTTATGAAACTTTTTTCTGTGTGTGTTGAATGATGATTTGAGCCTAATAATTAGTTAAAATTAGAAAGCTAGATAAAAGTAACAAACGCATTAACTTTTTCCATTATTTTTTCTAAATGGCTAAAGTTTATATAATCCAAAATATTTCAAATAAGCAAATAATCCAGGATGAGGGTTCATTCAGCATGGAAGATGGATAAAAATTATTAAAGAGTAAAATTTTCAAAAGCACCTAAATCAGTTAGGAGCACAGACCAAACTGACTTACCTTGCTATGTGATTTGTGTTTTTAAAAATGAAACATGGGTTCCTAAATCACCTAGTTGCTTTTGAAAATATTTGAAAACATCAAAGTAGTTATTTACCTATGAAAGGATAAACTTATATCTTTTTTAAAATAATCTTTTAGCTTTGCTTTTACATTTCTGAGCCTACTTCCGGCTTGTATAAAACTAACCCTCCAGCCCACTCTCCGAGGATTTAAATTTGCTCTGGTAAGTGTATTTTTTAATTGTTTCTTATTTTAAATCTATCAGTGAGCTTTGAAGCATGGCTAACAGTTCTCCTTAAAATTGTCCCACTGAGCAGAGTTATGTATATTGTTAAATGTCATTTGGTATCTGCTGAAGAGACTGTTTAAAAAGCATATTACCAATAGAACTGAATATCAAAATTGTATCGGAGGACCTATCTAGTGTCTTTTAAATCTCAGGCTTTCCTCCTGTGTATACTTCTTTGTTTCTCTTATTCTCAATTTTCTTTAATTCTGTATTTTTATTATTTTCCTCTGAAAATACATTGGAAGATTCTCCACACAATAAAGCTTTGTATGGGTTTGAGATTTCCTTTCTCTTTAATTTTGTTTCCAAAGTGATAGTTTTTTTTTAATGCACTGGCTGCCAAATTCAATAAAAATTCCCACAATAGTCATTGCAGGCTCATTAGTAGTTTGAGAAGGGAATGATACCATTTTTTGGTTTTGTTTTTTCAAATGTTTGCTTTTCTCTCTGTAGCTTAATATCATTGAACATAAATTTAGGCATATCAACACATGAATGTAAAATGCTCCTTTTAAACTATAAAAGCAATTTTATACCAAGACCAATATCACTACAGTTTAAACATTAGTGGATTTATATGTTTAAAATAAAAATTGTGTGCTATTTGAGTTTATAATAGTGAGGCATCTACATCTTTTCTGAGAATTGACTTGTAGGTTGATTCATGCTCAATATATTTTTAGTTCTATAAAAAGAATAGACCTTTTCCTGTTACTTCTGAGGTGCTGATTGTTCGTGAGTACATTTGACCCAGCATAATACAGCCTACCTCAGGTATGGTAGTTCTGACTTCATATAGTAGGGCCCCAATCCTGCAATCATTCATACCTGTGAGTAATTTAGTTTACTTCGATGGGAATGCTCTTGTGGGTATAGTTATGCACTAATGTTTGCAAAATAGGGGCGTTATTACATGACACATTTTCTAAATACTCTGAATCAAACTTAGAAAAGGCTCGTATTTGCAGCCACAATCTGTTATAGGTGAGATCTGTGTACTTGTCTCTCTAATTTTATTGAAATATGTAAATTGCTCTGGAGTTGTATATATTTAATACAGATTAGATACTTTTCTTATATTGGGCACTTCATGCTGATGTCACAAATTTAGTTCAATTGAAAAACAGAAGCCTACTCTTTGCACAGGGGAGATATATGCTAACCTGTTCTACTTGACTCTTTTAGGCTAGTTGTGCATTGTCATTCTTCCTGTTCTCCTTCCAAGTACACGAGAAATCCATTCTTCTAGTATCTATGTAAGTCATTTATTTTTTATATAGAAACTATTTTGATACCCTTTCCCCCAATTTGCATGATGCCACAGGCTTCTCTCTCACATAGAAAGAATGTATCCATTAAAACAGATACTTTTTTTTAAAAATTGTGCATATAGTTTTCATTCTTTAAGAACATCTGAATGATAAGTAATGAAAGTAGTTCATTTCACAGGGCTATGAAAGTAGACATTTCCTTTTTGATAATTTCCATTATCTAAACAGGATGTACTAATGGGAGTTGTATTAGGGTCTGATCCAGCATACAATATGGGTGACTGTCCAGGTGATAGGGTGATTTTGGGGTGCGAAGGGTGACAGTGGAAATCAAAGAAGCCCCAGATATGTAGTTGCCCAGCAAGGGGAGAGCATATGTAAGGTCAGTAATAATGATGAGTGAAATAAGGTGAACACTCCCTCATTTCCCAATAATTAGATGGCAAAGGGACTCCGGTCTTGGTCATTCATGTATATAATCTCCCAGCAAAGGAAAGAGATGGAGAAAAGTCCTAAGGCAGTGGGTCATCTTCGCCTGGAGGGAAGTATAGCCATCATGTTAGAAGAATTTGAACACTGGAGCAGCAGTACCTTTAATATTCCTCTCCTAGGTTTACATTAGAAAGATCACATATAGGCCTACAAGAGGCAATTTTATCTAGACTGGTCACTAAACCATTGTTTCTAGCTTTCTGGCAGAACACACTTTACCATTCTTACTAAAGTGACTAGGTACAGATGCTCATAAACTGCAACCGTTGTTACATATTGTGCTGCAAATCAAAACACAGCGTAGAATATCTCTTGCACTAGACCTCTGCTTGGTGTGATCACAGCTTCTTTGGTTTTTGGGATCAGCCCATCACTGCCTTAGGGTATTCTACATAAACACTTAATGCATGGCAGCTGTGTAAAAATTTACAGTACTCCAACCTGTAGCATGTTTCCTTGTGTACATAGTTTGTGCATGGCAGATGAGGTAATGTAGATTTACACCTCAGCTTGTTGTGCACTAACTGTTGATATACAAATGCCCTAAGGCAGTTAGAGGTTGACTTCAAGAATCAAAGAAGCTATAACCAAGTGTTACATCAAGTATAGATCTCATGCAGGAGATATTTTACCTTGGTATATGCCAGTGGAAGATAAGCAGAGTGGAGTTCTGCTATGCCTCCTATGCTGAGTGAGAGGGTGGGAGGAAGGCAGGATAAGGGACCCGCCTGAAGGTAGGGCACTCTGTACTGGCACTCTGGCCCTGGGAGAGAGTTCTCCAAATATTTGCAGCTAGTGTCTGACTCCAGATGGCAAAAAAAGGGGCCAGATCACAATAGAGTCTCCCACCTAGAATAAATAAAACTTGTGTACAATAAAATGTTTGTATACCTTTTTTTCTTTCTTTCTTTTTTTTTTTTACCACAGACCAGTCTGTTTAATTATAAATGAAATTCCTTTTATGTCTACGTGGTTTTTACTTGTCTCAACCTTCAGGTGAGTAGGACCTTATTAACTCAATACAGTATTCTTGTGACCTTGATTCTAAGTACACGTTGAACCTCTCTTAACCGGGACTCTCTGGTCCAGCAATATCCCTGGTCCGGTAGGACCACAGATGTCCCAGGACCAGAGAGTTCCTGTGGAGGGCTGGTGGCTGGGAGCCCTGCAGCGGGGCTAGAGCCCAGTAGTGGGGCAGCCCTGTGGCAGTGAAACTGGGAGCCCAGCCAATAGGGCTGCTGCTCGGTGCCAACACTGCAGAGGGTGGAGGGGGGCAGGAGCCCAGCAGTGAAACTGCCTGGTTAGACGGTGAGGAAGTGGGGCCAACTGGCAGCCCCACTACTGCCAAGTGGCTCAGCTGCCCCATGGGGCCGCCCGGTGGCAGGGCCAGGAACCTGGGAGTGGAACTGCTCAGCTATGCAGCAAAAAGCCCAGCGGTCCCAGTGCTACCCGGTGGAACTGCTTGGTGAGGCCAGGAGGCAGAGGGGCTGCCCAGTCAGGTTGAAGCCCAAGTGGGGCTTGTTGCCTAATGGCGTAACTGTACTTTTTTCTAAGCATATTATTTTTCCCTCACCTTTTAATGTGTTACTTAGAATGTAAATTTATTGGAATGCACTTCTGTTTTAACAGCTTGCTGCCTCTTCTATTGAAGGATGGCTTGCTTCTGGCCTATGTAGTGACGACATTGGCATTCCTTACAGTGTGTGTGGCTTCTTTTTCAATATTTGAAAAGATGTCAGAAGAAGACCTACTGCTGAAATCACTTTCCCTTTCTATTAGAGGATATATTCCTTCATTTAAGGCATTCCCAAAGATTATTAAGAGTCTGGTAAGAAACTTTCAACTGTTCATACTATGTTGTTAAAGTCACAATAAACAAGCTTTATACCCATAGTTATGTACATTTGTTTGGCCAGTGGATTTACATACTCTTTATGGAATATACCCCTGATTGCACATTTGTTCTTAATAGAAATTTCATGTGAACAACTTCATGTTGAAAACCACACAAGAGACCCATTTGTCTTTTTCCAAACAGCATCTGTATATATAATGCTTTTCCAATTTCATCTCCCCCTTCAAGTTCCTCCTATAAGCCCAGAATAAGTAAGGCTTGGTCTACACTACCAAATTTTGTCAATTAAACTTTTATCAGTACCCAAATATTGGCTTAATAAAAACTGGAAATGCTTGTTAACACTCAACGGATGACAGATCACATCCATGTTGGGGATACCACTATGGACGGTAGAAAAAAATGTTATATGTCTGAAAACTGTAGGTACTGGAGGTACTTACTTTTTTTTTTAAAAAAGGGGCTACTTATAATTTTTTTAAGGGGTACTTTATAAAAAAGGTTGAGAAACATTGTCCTAGAAGACACCTCACTGCTGAGGTTAAGCAGGGAAAACAGGGTATACCTACTGTATGTTTGCAGTTTCTGTCATGCTCTATATGCAGCTCACAAATGTGCCGCTTTAGTCCTTGCACAAGTGATTGCAGAATGGCACAGGATAGAGTCCTACAATGGGGGAAGGAACAAACCTGCACCACCATGCAACCTGCAGCAGAGGTTTGGAGGATTCCCGTGAGTTCCCAGCTTTGCATCATCACCCTATTCTACTCTACTAATTACCTACAGAGAGAAATGTCCAGCTCAGAGAATACAGCCAGGCTCCCACTTTTCTATACTCTAAGCCTACCTCTGCAATACACAAGCCACAAACACTTACCCTGCATCTCATCTCCTGCTTCCTTTTCCCTGAAGAGCAACTGCTGAGACTGGCTAGGTACCTCAGGAGTGGAGAAGCGTTCTTGGTTGCCTGTGTCACTGGCAATTCCGCCATGAACGCCACACCCTCATCTAGCTCCACCTCTTAATCAGTAATGTCATCCTCCAGGTTAGGTCCTCTTTCCACCACCTCCATGCCCTCTGCAGGATCCACAGGACTCTTGGCAGTAGAAGCAGGGACATCAGTGAGGGTAGCTACTTATCAAAATGGCAGGTCTTAGATGCAGCACTAGAGCAACGGGTTGCCTCCCTCACCTTACGATATGTCTGCCTCAGCTCCTTTATCTTCAGTCTGCACACAAGCCTTGAGAAAATGTGTCCACAGAGATCCCAATTTCTACAAGCGCAGCTGGGATTGTGGACTCCTCTCCATATACTGATCAGCTCCAACATTCCCTGGTGGTCCAAGTGGGAGAGTGTTTGGTACAAGAGCCAGCCACGGTCATCGGGGAAGACATGATGAGATCTCACCATGCCATACCAGCAAGCAGGAAATGAAATTTAAAATTCCTGGGGCTTGCATAGGGGAAGGGCAGAGTGGATCATAGTGCAGTATGTACAAACTCATTGTTTTGTTGCCAAAGGCAGTTTTTGGTGACAAACTCTGGTCGTGTAGACAAAGCTAAGTTAGGAATAAAGGCGAGAGAGAGGAATCCCATCTAGATCCTTCCTCTCCTCTTTTAATTAGAG
Organism: Rafetus swinhoei; assembly: GCA_019425775.1. Lineage (NCBI taxonomy): Eukaryota > Metazoa > Chordata > Testudines > Trionychidae > Rafetus > Rafetus swinhoei. Next base: position 50,004,446 of record CM033430.1, on the reverse strand, counting down.
TATTGTTGGACCTTTAATTTCAAGCGCTGGGACTGTGTTCACATTTCCTTTATGCAGCTATTCTTTTATTAAATACTATCAGTGTTTAATAGTAATGAGATCACTCTTATTTGGCAGCAAAACATCAAAAGACCGAATTCCAAAATACTCTGTAGCATACTGAATATATAATACAAAACTATCTGGGGGTTTTTTAGGTCATCAGCTTGACTGTATTTATATCAGCTCAGAACTTGGCACACAATGTTAGTGAAAATATACAATATATTTTCTAAGGGGTCATCCATGTAGAGGATGAAGGAGGAGATACCTAATGAAAGTAACTGCTTATTCATTTGACTCTATAAATCAATGTTAAGTAATTTATCATTCTTTATCTTACAGTTTATCGTCTCAATAACTCTTATGGGCTTCCTCACTTTAATGAGTGCCACACTGACTCCTCCACAGAAGCTACCAGATTTATTTCCTGTATCTGTGTCTGTTGTTTCCTGCTTACATTTCTTATTCTTCTTGATGTATTTTAATGCTGTTGTACTGTGGGACTCAAGAAATGGTAGAAATCAGAAGAAAATCAGTTAACTTTTAACCTGTGAAGACTCAAGACTAAACTGTAAAGAGACATTATTTTCAGTGAAAATATCAATTACAACAGCATCTCTAAATCACTGATTTCCTACATTTAAACACAAAGAATAAATTAAGGACTCTTATTTTGACGAGTATTTGACATTTAACTTGACTTTTACAATGTTCAACAATGGAAGCTAATTTTGAGATTATTCTATTAAGTTTCAGATTTAACATCCTACTGAGATTAATTGAGCCAGTCTATACTTCTCAGTTATTACAGACAGTCAGCAGATGCAGGAAGACAACACTGCCTAAGTTTACAATGTTCACCTTTGCTAAGTTCCTGTTCATGTGATTAATGCTTCTAGGATTTTAAAAGTTGTATGTAAGCAAAACGTTTACTAAAAATGGAAGCTGAGATACTATAGCACACTTCGGAAGCAAGGAGTGAGTGGATTCTGCAGCAAGAACTATTGATGTGGAATAAGCCTGAGCTACTTGCTTAACTTTTTTTTCTGAATGGCATGCTGCATAGTACAGAAGCAGTTCAGAGTATGCAAACTAATTAATTAGTACAAAAGCAGAGAACCAAAATGGGGGGGCTGAATGGGGAAAAGGAGCCCTGGAGCTGGTATCAGAGATAGGTACAGCCTAGAAGCTGAAATTGGATTGGGCATATTTGAAAGAATAAGCCCTCTGAGCAAAATATACCATCTGCCATTGATATTAAAATATTCTAGAGCTGTCTCTGGTGTGTAGCATAAGGCATGAATTTAAGTATGTTGTTCTATGAACTTACTTCCACATGTATGAATTAAAAGCATCTACCCAATGAGTTTACATGTCATTAATTAAAAAAAGAACATTTACTTGTGGGTGAAACAACGTCTTAATCTTTTTAACAATTACCAAGACTTCTAGAAGGCAGTTTTATATTGTACAAAGTAAAAAATTCCATTGAACAAATAAGGCATTACTGACCTTCAGTTATATATGTAAACAGACTGAGTGTATGACAGTTGATTCCTAGCTGGGTAACTGTAATCTTTCCATAAGCATTTAACATTCTTCTGAGAGGGTGTTACCATGATAATTATCCATGTGCAAAGTATGCAAAATTTCCATACACAAAGTCTTTTCTTTCTTTTAAAAAGGAGTGGGTAGTTGTGTCAAACCATAGAAAGAAGAATCATTGTCCACAGTGACTTGGTCAAATAACACCTACAGAATTCTGCACAAATAAACTTAGCACTGCCAGAAGTTAAAACAGTGTGGAGAACCTCTATTTTCAATTTAAAAAAAATGTGTAAAACAGCCACCTAAGATGGAAGAAAGTGGAATGGTTTCACATTTCGGTCAGTCTCTTGTGTCATATTCATCACAAGATTAGGGCCAAGTGTTTCCCACCATATGAAAACATTAGTTTTGTATGTATCTCTTTTCTTTGTCCTTCAGATGGCCTCCAAGGGTGATAAAGCGAGAGTCATCTGATCTACCTTGTGTAGAATTGGGAAATGGCTCTTAGCAGACCCAGCTGTTTCTGAAAGGCAAAAGCTTATTATAACAAGGGGTCAAAGCAACAGTAATTGCTTTAACAGCATTAAGGTATACACAGTTAAGAGTAATACCTGGAGCAGGTGTAGGCAATAAAAAAAAGCAGCCCACAAGGTTAGTCCCTAGCAGCGGTGGCCTGCCATGTTTACCTGCTCCTCCACAGGTATCGGAAGATCACAGCTCTGGTTGGATGTGAATCACTGTTTGTGGCCAATGCGAGTGACAGGAAGTATCAGAGTGGGACACCGCTTCCTGTTGCTCGCATTGGTCACAAACAGTGATTCACAGCCAACGAGAGCTGCAATTCTCTGACACCTGCAGAGGTGCAGGTAAACATGGAGGTGGGGGCCTGCCAGGATCTAACCCTGCTGACTGGATCTGGCCTGTGGGCTGGAATTTGCCCACCCTGATCTAGAGGAAAACCTTAAAATATATTACCTTGCATTTTCTGTTTTTAATTAAATTTTCTAATCTTGATTATTCTGACATTATGGGGTCCAAGTAAAGATCATTCACTAACTTAACATTAGCAGTCAACTTGTCCCTTATCTAACTTGAGAAGTTTTCTTGTGCACCATTTTTTTTTTTTACCAGACTGCAGCTCATTAGGGGTGTGTCTAGATAGTGGCACTATTTCCTCAGATGACTCCGGGCTCCACATGGCGCTGCTGTTTTGAAACACTGTGGGGAGCACAGGGCCAACGGGGGACTGGCCCGCTAGCCCTATGCTCCCTGCAGAGGTGGCCTATTGACTAATCAAATAGTTGATGCAAATTGCATTGACTATTTGATTGGTCAGTTACTTGAAATTTAACATCCTTAGTTGTAGAGTATATAAAGCTGGCAACATCTCTGCACCACTCAATTTTAATTTTGTCTATCTCAAAACTTTTACTGTAAAATGTTGGTCACCTCCAGGTTTGAAAAGCACTAATCTGAAATGGTGGCAAGGAATAATATTCATACTCTTGCACCATTTTTTGTACATCTCCTGTACTTTTTACCCAACATACAAGAGAGGTCACAGCTGACTTTACAAATTTGGCAACTCCACCCTGAAAACTCTCCACCTTTAGGCAATCAGAAATATGCAAAGTGTGGCAGAAACAGACCCATTTTTACACCAACTGATCCCTTATATTACTAAGTATCTACACTATACTAAAGTAAACAATCATTCTTTGAGCTTTAGAGAGGTAGCCGAATTAGTCTGTAACAGGAAAAACTTAAACAAATAGTCTAGTAGCACCTTAAAGACTAACAAAACATGTAGCTGGTATCATGAGTTTTCATGGGCACAACCCACTTCTTTAGATGAGTACATGCATGAAAACAGCGAGGCCTGCCTCGAATACCTTTACAAAAGTTCAGTAATGACTTACTCTACAAACACTCTCATTGAAGTCAGTAGGATCCACGTGTGCAGTATAAATCTGGACCTGGGTTAGGGAGCACTGCTACCTATCGGAAAACAAATTGAACTTGTAGAGAATTCAGAATTAACTTCTACCACACGTAATTTCCCAGGTTATTTGATCACAATCAACCAACAAATATTTTGAAAACACCCACTTTGGAGTATGTGAGCATTTGCTGAAAATATCATGGAACTGCTACAATTTGTTTTGACTAGCATCTCACTAACTTTTGGGTGGGCTGATGAATTGCATCAACAAAGCCCTACCAACTGGCACTGATGCTCTTGGTGAAACTGGCACCCAGTCCTAGAGCTGGAGCAGATCATTAATGCAAAATTTTCAGTTTCTCTGAAGGCCTAGGAATGAATATTCATGCCTCAACATACAGATTCTTCCTGCTCAATGTTTTTATACCAAGACAGCACAACTACTGTTTGTAGTAATGGCACATAGCAAAAAGAGTTTATATTCTATACAACAGTAAATCTTGATCAGCTTGTAGACATAAACATGCATAAAAGAGCCATGAATAAATGAATTATTTACATGGAGATTATCTGGTTGTGCACATTGTAAAGTTTAAATTAGATACCAGAAATTTTATCTTTATGTGCACCTGCCTAGTGCAATGAGCAGTCCTTAATTGGTATTTGCTGGGGAGATAGATTTACAGGCATTTCTTCTCTCCTTTTAAGTACAATAAAGCAGATGTAGAACTTTGTGTTGATACGGAATGCATTTTTCACACAATGCCTGTGGGTTAAAAAGAATGACTGAAATAAGACATAATTAGACAACATTATTATATGCATACTCTGTTCACAATAACATATCTTTCTAACCCTAACTTCACTATGGAAAACCACATGGCAATACAACTGAAAATGAATAATTCTGTGTTTCTCTTACATTAGGTAAACTGTTTTTGATGTTAGAAGGATAAAGGGTGTTTTAAATTCATAATTAATTCTTTTCTGGTTCTGTTGAAAACTGAAGTGGACAACTTAATACTGCCAACTGCAGAAAGCTTTTCCCATCATCATTAGATTTTCTATTTGCTTTTTTATAGTAAGAAAACGGACTGTCACTTTACGTACGAATATATATATAAAAAAAGCAGGAAACAGTAAATACGCCTTTAGTAGGACATAACTGACACAGGTTGATATCACTGACTACCTATCAGAAAGCTTCCACAGTGTCCTGTCTTGAAGACAAAATTAAAAGTTAGCACTGTAGATTTGTGGCATTTTTTAAAAAAATATACATTCTATGAATATCTGTGAGCAAATCTCTTCTTCATACTATATTACGAATATTCAGAATAACATGACTTACTAAGGGGGGGGGTATATACTCATACCATCCATCAGTCCCCATTAATCTGCAGATAAGTCTGTACGCCTAATGATGAAAATATGTCTGACAAGAATTTGTGAAACATGACACCCTGAGCAGACAATTTTCTTATGCATAAGTGGTGTTATGCTGATTGACAGGGTCAGTCTCTAGTTGGGCTTTTTCTGGAATAGGGAGAACCAGCCACTGGAATAAGAGAAATTGAAAACCCACAAAGTTTGCCTTGTGGCTGCTTGTTAGCTTCCCAGTGTGAATGGCACAAAATAGAGTATAAAACAATAAGGCTACGTCTACATTGGCATGATCTTGCGCAAATACTCTTTAACGCAAGAGTTCTTGCGTTAAAGAGTATTTGCGCAAGAGAGTGTCTACACTGGCATGTGCCTTTGCACAAGAGATGTGCTTTTGTGCATGAGCATCCATGCCAGTGTAGACGCTCTCTTGCGCAAGAAAGCTCCGATGGCCATTTTAACCATAGGGCTTTCTTGCGCAAGAAATTCATGTTGCCTGTCTACACTGGCCTCTTGCGCAAGAACAGTTGCGCAATAGGGCTTATTCCTGAGCGGCAGCATCATAGTTCTTGCACAAGAAGCACTGATTTCACATATTAGAACGTCAGTGTTCTTGCACAAGAACTCCCCGCCAGTGTAGACAGGCAGCATGTTTTTGCGCTAAAGCGGCCGCTTTGGCACAAGATCACGCCAATGTAGACACAGCCTAAGTGAGAAGCTGGGAGACATGACATATCTGGCTTAAATGAAATTAGAGAAAGAAAGGCACTTTATTAAAAGGAAATTTTATCCAGCAAGTGCACACAGTAAATCACTATTAACACTGTCTATGAACAATTCAAAAATAGGATAGCAACAAGCACAGGACATTGCTAATACAAGTGAAGGTGGAGCGTGGGGAAGTGGCCATGTCAAGTGGAAAAGGTTCCAGACACAATTCCTCCTTTGAGCCAAGGAGATGATATTACTGCTCAAATAATGGACAATAATGTCTCCCAAGCAGCACAGGTCTCAGGAATAGAATAGAATAGAAAATGTATGTGTTCATGATAAGGGGTGGGCAGTCCTCTTTGAAACAGCCCATTACGAAAGTCACCCATAATATCAAAGAATGTATAACCTGTTCTGCCACTCAAATTATCTTACTCCTTACGTTACACATGCTCATTTGAATGTGAAATATTTGAAAAACCTAGTTATCACCTGACCGTGGCAACTTGGAAAATCCTTCTGTAATAGTCTCCAGGATGCTAGATTTCTGTAGATTCAACAGGCATCAATTTGCACAACAAATCAGCAGAATTTTTAAATAGATTTGTTTTTTATTATTAAGGTATTGCATTCATGGACAACAATTGTCTTCAGATCAAAATACAACAATTTGATCATGCACATTTGTACCTACTATGGTTGTTCTGCAAATGTATAAGTAATTTCAGTCCTTGTAATTACTGTTAGTTGTAAACATTAGTTTGTGTAGTCAACCCCTAAAGTAGGAAAGCTCACTTACCTTTGTTAATGAGGGATTTAAGGAATTCATAGCTGTTACCAGATTGTACACACTCTGTGGATGAAACAAAACCAAATTTTCACAAACCAGAATGTTTTATTTGTAAAATAAAAATCTCAAAATTAACATGCTGCTAAAGTAAAATATTCCAGGTCATACTTTGCAATATTGTAAACTGCAGCTTCTACAATGTATGTTTTGCTGTTTACATTTTCATTATTCTATTACTTAACTCTGATCACTTAAATACAGTAAGTTTTACACACACACACACACACACACACACACACACACACACACACACACACACGTAAAGATTTGGATAAACACCAGGAAATGTCAAATTAAGAGCTACTATAATTTAATGTGTATACTATCAGGGCTTGAGTGGAAATATTGACAGATAAAGAGAGACTAGAATTGTTCATTTGTTTACATACTTCTGCAATCTAGGCTTAAATTTTTTTAAGGGGAATCTTAAATTACACGCAGATGCACCGACAATATTAAACGTTTTATAGACTGTAGATATTATACATAAGGGGCACTGTGGGCCAGATTTCCTATTCCCATCCTCTTGGAAGGGTGAAATTATCAATTCTCCATTTAAAGGAATCCCACAATAGCATGGAGCTAGCACAGATGGCCTTATGTTAAAGGTGTGTCTGCAACAGGACTGGGGGCTACTGATGGTCTGAAATGTTGCTGTATCCTTGCAATGTGAAATGGCCACTTAGGGGTCTATGGGTATGTCTACAATTTGCTGCCAGCTCCAGCAGACATTCCGGCTCTCACTCAGATTGTGACTGCATGCTAACATTAGGGCTACGTCTACACTGGCGCGATCGTGCACAAAAACTCTTTAGCGCAAGAGTTCTTGCGTTAAAGTAGTTGTACCAGAGAGCGTCTACACTGGCATGTGCTTTTGCGCAAGAGATGTGCTTTTGCGCAAGAGCATCTATGCCAGTGTAGACGCTCTTCTTGCAAGAAAGCTCGATGGACCATTTTAACCATAGGGCTTTCTTGCGCAAGAAATTCATGTTGCCTGTCTACACTGGCCTCTTGCACAAGAACAGTTGCGCAAGAGGGCTTATTCCTGAGCGGGAGCATCATAGTTCTTGCGCAAGAAGCACTGATTTCACACATTAGAACATCAGTGTTCTTGCACAAGAACTCCCCGCCAGTGTAGACAGGCAGCATGTTTTTGCGCTAAAGCGGCCGCTTTGGCGCAAGATCGCGCCAGTGTAGACACAGCCCAGAAGTATAGCTCAAGCAGTGTGAGCCTCCAGCTGGGCTAGCAGTGTGTGTATTGCATCCTGGGCAGTTCGCATGATACATGGCTTGTGCTGCCACTACTACTCTTCTCTTTTTAGAATGCTAGCAGAGTCAGAACTAGCAAGAGTATGTCTACCTGAGCTTATGCCTCCAGTGCTAGTGTAGACACACCTGGAGACGGGATGTACAATCTCTGCTTTATTCATGAGCAGCTATGTGCTCAGGCGGGCCCATCACCACACCTGTGAAGCACACCTCAAAGGGAGAAACCCCGCTCAGAAATTCCTAGCCCCAGGAGGGGACAGATCTCTCATTCTCAGCTCTCCCAGAGGAGCAAGCTGCCTTTGGTAGCCCGTGAACATGGAGCAGTAGTACAAATGGCTGAAGGACCTTGCAGGACAGGACGTAGGGTTGCCAGGTGTCCGGTATTCACCCAGACAGTCTGGTATTTTCGGCTCCTGTCCGGTAAAAAAATTCAGAGAATACTGGACACCTAAAATGTCTGGTATTTTCTGAATTTTTCCCCGGCCAGGAGGCGAAAATACCAGGCACCTGGCAACCCTACGAACACTCAGCACCTGGCCTCCCCCTCCCCCTCCCCAGCCTCCCTCTAGCCCCCAACACCCCCAGCCCCCATGCTTACCTGGTTCACAAGGCTGCCAGCACAAAATGGCTGCGGGCCAAAAGACCTAGGGGAAGCAATGCTTCCCCTGGGTCTGAGTGCTCAACTGCTCCCCTGTTCCTACTCTGCACTTAAAGGGGACATGCTATTTTAATGCTGTTTTATTTTAAAACTTTTTTTTTGGCTTAATAAGGCCTTGGAGTCCTTTTTTTTTTTCCCCTCAACAACTTTGGTACTCCCCCCCTTTTTTTTCCCCTTAAACAGAATTTTTTCCGGGTGGTTTTTTTTTGGGGGGGGAGGGGGGAAGGTGTTCGGTATTTTTGTTTCAACCATCTGGCAACCCTAGGCAGGAGGAGTGGTGCCACTCAGTTTTGTTTTCTTTGCTTTGTTACACTGGGAATTGGGACCAAGGATTTGGCCCTCAGGCAGACTCCTGCCAAGAATGCAAGCCTCCTGAGAAGATAGCAGGCTAATGCAGGAAGTAGCCCAGGAAAGCAAGAGGCTTGACAAGACAGCCCGTAACTGCTTGTTACAGGGTGCCTTGGCCTGGGTTCCTGCACAGTGTCAATGAAGAGGTGAGCATGAAGAACCCAGACACAAGGGAGCAGCAGCACTACTGGGCCTAGATCTGGGCCACTGTCCTGCTGGAGGCTGGGGGATTTTGATCGGACTCCAAAAGGAGTGAGACTAAACATGACCTTGGCCAGAGGAAGGCAATCATCTGTGGATCTGACCAGTTGAGCTACAAAGACAAAAAACCCTACAAGGCAACACTTAGGTCCAGTGCTGTGCATTGACTGGTGAGTCACTTTGGCACAAAACCACTGTGACTGGGCAAGATTTAGAGCAGATCTGAGGCCCATAAGAGGATCGGTGTTGAAGTATTTTATGTGCTAAGAAATCTGCAGATTTGTTTTCTGTCCTCATTTCTGGCCATGAGAATGAAAGGGGGAGGGAGAGAGGAGATGCAGAGATCATGATTTTTTCAGCCAAACTGATGGAACCTGATTGCATTTGCTTCAGAAATGCACAAGATTAGATCTGACCACATTTGTGCTCAGGAAAAAATTTCCCCCTATATGTTTCCATCTTAATTCGGTCCTATATAAGTATTTGTTTTTGATGGTTTTCCACCTAACTCTGGGGGTTAGTGGCACCACCCATTTGTGTATTTACCACACAGCTTGGATACTGATTGGTTTCTGTTTACATCCAGTTGGGTATACTTGGGTGATGCATGATCTAGGAAAGCAGGGATGGAAAAGAAAAAGGGATAGAAAATAAGATGAAGAATATCTTATTACCCTTATATAAATCCATGGTACGCCCACATCTGGAATACTGCGTACAGATGTGGTCTCCTCATCTCAAAAAAGATATACTGGCATTAGAAAAGGTTCAGAGAAGGGCAACTAAAATGATTAGGGGTTTGGAATGGGTCCCATATGAGGAGAGATTAAAGAGACTGGGACTTTTCAGCCTGGAAAAGAGGAGACTAAGGAGGGATATGATAGAGGTATATAAAATCATGAGTGGTGTGGAGAAAGTGAATAAGGAAAAGTTATTTATTTGTTCCCATAATATAAGAACTAGGGGCCATGAAATGAAATTAATGGGCAGCAGGTTTAAAACAAATAAAAGGAAGTTCTTCTTCACACAGCGCATAGTCAATCTGTGGAACTCCTTGCCTGAGGAGGCTGTGAAGGCTAGGACTATAACAGAGTTTAAAAGAGAACTAGATACATTCATGGAGGTTAAGTCCATAAATGGCTATTAGCCAGTATGGATAAGGAATGGTGTCCCCAGCCTCTGTTTGTCAGAGGGTGGAGATGGATGGCAGGAGAGAGATCGCTTGATCATTACCTGTTCGATTCACTCCCTCTGGGGCACCTGGCATTGGCCACTGTTGGCAGACAAGGTACTGGGGTGGATGGACCTTTGGTCTGACCCAGTATGGCCATTCTTATGTTCTTATGAGACGATGGTGTCACTTGACTGAGTTTCTTCTTAGTGTGCACATGCTTAAACCTGCCACCTGTCACAGACTAAGCTTCACCTTTACAAAGGGTGCAGGAGGACAGCACACATATATGAAGGTCCAACGTTCCCAGTTTGGTTGTCGCCAGCCTCAGGCTGCCTGTCCCAGCCCATCAAAGAGTATAAGCAGCGGACTCAGAAATTCCAAAACAGTGCCTGGGTCTGGGCCAAATTTGACAAGGAATTCTGGCCCCACCTAGGTTTGATAAAGTCATTTCACAAATACTGCATCCAGTGGGACTTTACTCCATGTGTATTTGTATCTAGCGCCTACTACCCATTAAGTAACTTTACTGTTTGCACAAGTAGCCATTAAAAAGCAATTATACTGACAGTTACTTGTATTTAGAATAGGAAAACAACTGAAATCACAGATTGTGTCATCTGTAACGGATAGTAACAGACTGAGATTTCACAGTGAACACTGGATTTCCAAACTGCTGGGGTTTTTGTGCTAATTGTAATTTCTGAATTTAAAAAAATCCTCTCTTGTAAGAGCTTTTATTTGCAAGTAATTGCTTAAGAAATCAACTAGTGCAAAGACATGCAAATCACACAGTCTGTAAAAGTATATTGACAAAATGTCTAACACACCCTGGGTTAGACTCCACTACATTCATTGAGGTTTGGCCAAGAACTTTCAGTCTAGCAGCCTTTGAAGAAATATCTGTACTTATAGTTTTCTTTAAACAAATAGTATTAAGGATTACCTATTTAAATAGCCAACAAAGAATATGACCTATTATAACCTCCCTCCAGATGCTCACATGACTTGCTATACCTGTCCTAAGTTTGGTTAAGCACTTTTCTTCGTGAAGCTAACAAGGAGATGATCAAGTCCCTCCTATTCTCGGCCCATGGAATATAACAGTCTAGTCTCCTGTCTAGTCTGATTTCTGTTGTTGGGTTTTATATAGTTGGGGGCTTGTGATACACAAGAGGTCAGGCTAGATGACCTCTGGCCTTAAACATTATGGGTATGTCTATACAGCAGGGTTATTCTGAAATAAAGAGCATGTCTACACTACAAGCAGTTATTTTGAAATAATGTCGAGCTGGAGGACTTCTTACTCTGAGTCATGGTAACCCTCATTTTATGAGGAGTAAGGGAAGTCTAAGGAAGAGTGCTCTTCCTTCAACTTCCTGCTGTGTAGACCAAAAGCCAAAATAAGCTTTTTTGACTTAAGCTACACAATTGATATACGCTGAAGTTGCGTAGCTTATTCCAACTTTAGCCCTTTTGTGTAGATGTACCCTATGACTCAAACAATAATAATACACACTTTCATAATGTTCAACACCTTTACACGCATAAGTCTTAATTATGACCCCCCCCAATCTTTTAATAAATACAAACCTAGCAAAATTTACCCAACCTTCACCACTGTCAAATCCTGTCTTGGCCACTGCAACTAGAAAAAACGCTACCCAGTGCATCCCCTGCTGTGGAAACCCAGCAGGCCAGAGCAGAATTCTAGGAAGTTGGCCAGAAAAGCAGAGGTGGGAGGATTGTTGCACTCTTTGCTCTAGTAAAAGCTCCCAGCTAGCAGAGACTGCTTTCTCCAACACGTTCCCCAGCTGGATAAGGGAGCTAGACAAGAAACCCAAACTAAAGTCCTTGGGGTCTCAGCGCATAGGCGTGCATGACAGTTGTTTGAATACTGGGTACAAATCCTGCCCTGCAGCTTCTGTGGGACGGCAGAAGTTCCCAACTACAGAAAAAAGGGCAGGATCTTTCCAAGGCCTGTCTCCTGTCCCCTCCCACTCCTCAATTGGACTGCTCTGAAACATTTACACATCTAAAAAGAAGAGAGAAAAAATGTTCACCTGTCAGGTGCTATAAAACCAATCTTCTCCTAAATGTGCCAGAATAATTTTTCTTCACCTCAACCACAGTTAAAACCTTCAGTCTATTCATTACTGTCTTTTTATAGTATTTTTATTTAATAAAACCTATTAAGACTACCATACAAATCTCTTTACTTATGCTTTTATCTTTTAACTGATCAATTTTTATATTGCTGACATCCCTTCTTCACCACTTGCTCATTTAAAAATTCATAGTATATGAGCTATGTCTCTGGAGAAAATGTCTATAAAATTTGTTACAGCTGGCAAATGTGTATGAGTCAGTGATAGCACATGACTAAATGCTTCACAGAAAATAAAATTTGTTTCTGTAGTAAGCAGAACTGTTTAAATGTTATTTATTTTTATGTTTCAAAGAAAATATATTGTGAAGTGCTGCATTGATTTAATACACAACAATGTCTGTGTACACGCTGTACAGGGAAAATTTATGAAACCTTTGCACAACTCCTTTAATTGAATTTTCCAAATCTCTCACCACACACAAATAATCAATATCTTCTGCAGAGAAAACCAGTCAGAATTATTACAGTCTTTCTTTTCAATTTTGTTGTCATCAGCACATACAGAGCACCTGGATATTTGTAATGTCTGGATAGAAAGTTATTTACACCTCTTAAACGTAAGATTGCTATTAAGTGAGTTCAAACTGTTTCTTTATTTAAAATAATTATATTCCTAGGAGATTACAGATAGAGTATTTATAGCCATGTAGGAGTTGTTATACATATTCATATTGTAATGAATCAGTAGTTCTTTTTAATTTTTCATTAGGCTTCGTATTCTAAAGTCTCAATTGGCCAGATTATTTTAAAAATTGATTCTGAAAAAAGTAGATAGGAAAATAGGGAATAAACAAAGGTGTGAAAGTTCATGAATCCATATGGTTGATACCAACATAGAGAAGGTAAGTTGACAGTCCACTATATACATATGTCTGAAGTCTAATAGTTGTGTGTCTCATGTGCATTTTTGTCAGCCAACAGTTAATAGCTTAATATTTCATCTGCATAGCACAGGATGTTAAATCATTGGAGAAGTTTATAACTTACTCCCCAAAAAGTTCACGTCTCTGACCTCAGACTTTCATACTTTCCAAATTTCAAAATATATTTTATATTTACACTCTAAGGTGCACATGCAACACAGTAAAACCAGAGCCTGCTGGGAAATTTTTTTAAACAATGAAGAAAGAAAATATAATACACTGTGAGTCAAAAGAAACTGTCTACAATCTTACACATCAATGGTATTTCTCTCATGGACAAAGTTAGTTTCTCACTTCAACCAGGACAATCACTTGAACCTACAACAATTCAATGGCACTACAGAATTTGGACACTGGTCTAGACACTTATTGCCTTCTCCAGCCTGTAAGGCCATCAAATTTTCCGTAAGTATAATTCCAGACTAGGAGGACAATGACACTTGGATGGATCACAAAGAGATGTATTCAAGCTTCAGCAAAGAAACCACTTTTATCCACAAAATGCAAGTTACAATGAAGCAAAAATCTTTGTTGTGCATGAAATACATATCAGAAGTAGAACAGCATTAAAGACTTAACTATGAAAACAAACAAAATGAAGGGAAACTGATCTTGTTACTAAAGAAATCCCTTAACATGATGTTTAAGAATTTATGTACGAGTGACAGAAAAACCCAGTTGGAGCAGTTTGCACTGCTTGCATGCAGGAGCAGTTATTTGTTTTCTTGTCAGCCTCCTCTGGTATATTAGGTATAACTAACCAGAGACAAGAAAACTACCATCCACTTTGTGAGGCACAGCAAGACTGGAGGCTAACAGGAACTTGAAATCATCTAGACTGATATCTCATACAGTTTTAACTTCCTTAGTTGCACATGCCTGTTCCCATGTGGTTAAGTTAAAGAGTGACTTGTTCACCTGAAAACCAATATTGTTAGGGTTTTTGTAGGGAGAGGGGAAAATTGGTTCCATTGCCCTGTACAAAAAGAGGGAGGAGTTAAAACTTCCTTATTGGTGCTAGGGAAGAGTAATACCAAATTTACCTAACTTCTTGCAAGCATGAATACCTGGAAAATGGGCTCATTTCCCTATTTGAATGTAGCCTATAAATTAAGGTTCTGAATATAGTTTTCTTAACACTATAAATATATGATCATCTGAGAATATTTAGCCAGAAGACTCTCTACTGAGCCTTGCAGAACACAACAGACTCATTCATGGGCATGGTTCATGCTCATTTTAGTGCTACAATGTTTTTCTTTGCAGGAAATGTAGAGAAACTATTAATATTTTGTAACTGCCAGCTAAAGTTGCTTCACTGTTTTGAATTTTATCATCAGTCCTCTAAATGCTGAAACTGTTAAGCATTCTTTAAAATATGCAAAGTAACCTATATATTTATTCTCAACATGCACAAAGCATGTTTTGGACTGCAGCAAGCTGATGAGATTTCATCTCTTGGCAGCTGCTCTAGAGTTTGCTTACATTTTATTCAAAAACATTTTGTTTACTGTAAATGCTAGTCATGGACCAACAATGATGCCATTTTTTATGCTGATCACACAAAATGATATACTGAGTCCTACATAATGCTGCCCATTGACTAAGGAATTTTCTGTATTAAGTTGTTTTAAGCAGAGGTTGTTTATGTAAAGTAAATAAATTTCATGTCTCACCATGTGATGATAATGTGACATTCCAGCTGTATCAAGCCACAGAATAGTCATAGGTTTCAAGTCTTGAGCATAACTAATTAAAAATAATTATGAAAAAACCACATCCAAAACTAAAAGGGCAAAATAAAAAAAATTAAAAATCTCCAAATACTTTCTTTTATCACACATTTTCTTTGCTCCTCTTTTTCCCATATTTTTAAAGACAGCACAATGAAGCTTACTTAGTCCTTGTTGAAGTGGAATTAAAGTGATTAAAGTTGTAACTACGTTAAAGTTGTTTAACTTATTAAAGTGGTAGCTATGCTTCTGTCCTACTTTCAGACAACGAATTCAGATTCAGGGTGAAAAAAATGTTGTCTAATGAGCATGATAAGTTGGCATGGACTATATTCTGTAGCACAAATGGGCCCATACATTGGTTTCACTGTGGCAGCTAAAAAGCATTTCACAAGAGAGACACCAACTGCCTGTCAACAATAGCCCAAGATGCTCTCTATTGGTTTTCACTTTGCACAAATGGTTTAATCCCCCCCCCCACACAAACACACATACACACAAAAGGGAGTTGCAACTAGTTCCGTTTCTCTCTTAGTCTCTTCCGAGAGAGCAAGAGTGTCTTGAGTTAAGATTTTTTTCCACTGTAGGAGGAGAATTTGCTATAGCAGAAAGCATAAGGACCTGCAGCTAAGAAACAATCCATGCTGATTTGATGGGCTGGTATCTAGAACAGTTTCTGTGGGTTAGGAACTTAAGACAGACAAAAAGTTTAGCTTCTTTTGCAATCACAACACAGAATAGTAGAAATTCCCTCATTTTATTTTTTCAATTATACTTGTCTACATTTTAAATTAATTGAAACATGTCTCTCATGTCTTACATTTTATCAGTCATCAGAAAACAATGGATACTTGATTCGGAGGTGGAATAGGAAAAATACATGTAGGGGGCAGGCAGTAAGTTACTAATGGCTACAGTGTTTCATCAGATTATTTATCTACCAGGGAATTTCATTAGTCCATGAAACTCAAAGAACCTGGGTTCATATCTGGCTTTACCCTTCATGTTATTATAAACTACTACTCCCCTAGTGAGACTCCAATCATACCTGTCTGTAAGATGCTTAAATAGGAGGGCAGTAGGATTATCTCCATTTTACAGATATGAAAACAAGGCACAGAGAGGGGCAGTTACTTGCCTAAGGGCACCAATCCAACCAGTGGCAGTGCCCTGGAAGACAGAACCTAGATCTCCGAGTCCTAATCCAGTGTTCTATTCACTAGGCCACACTGAGTCCTAACTTAGACTGGAGTGAAAACTGACACATGAAGCGGGGCGGGAGGCTTGCATCTCAGGAGTTGCTCAGGGTAAAGCCTTGCAAATAGATACTGTTGTTGTGGTTTCCTTTCATCACTTGACTCAGTCACATCTTTCAGGATTGGCATAAAGGCCCAGTGATGAGATGGTAAATCACTGGTTTGCAGAGTGCAGTTGTTGTTACTTTGATGGTGCCACTACTGCTCCAAAGATTCCTGCTACATCAAGTGCCAAGCGCTTTCCAGAAAAGAAAACCCCTTAATTGGTCGTCATTTCATCTCCTCAAAGTTATGACAAGTTTGCAATAGTCCTATAGTGACACTTTTTCTCATCTTAAAGATGACATTGGTCTATTGCTATAACAGCCCATAGTCAGTGGTACATTAATACATACTCACTCAGTTCACACCATTTCTTTGCTTTGAACTCACCATTTATTGTAGTTAAAGTTCTTAACACTTTTCTTTCTCTACCCTACAGAAGTATTGATTCTCGTGTTCTAGGACACAATCTCATTCTTTTTCTGCTGTAGTTTCAATTGTGTTTTTAATCAGCTTAGTCAGAATTTTTATCTGCCAGAATAACAGTTATGAAATGATGTAATGTTTAGTATTTCAGTGTCCTCAAGAGTGTACTAGTAACCTCGTAATAGAGATAAAGTGATATGGTCTCTGAAACAAAAAGATGCAAAGAAAGTTGCGTGTGATGGAAGACAAGGATGAACAATGGCAACTGGTAGATAGTATGTTTATAAATAAAAAGGCTAAAGGGCATGATTAACTTCAATGGCCTTTAGATCAGGCCCCAATGCATTAATACTTAACTGCCCTCCTTATGCATTGTTTCTTCAATAAGAACTTCTGCATACAACAAAACAGTTAAAAAGAAACAAAGTTTCAAAGAACATAAAAGAAAAATTAGTTTAGCCTATATATAGGAAGGAAACACAAATCTGATATGGTTCTTTGCTAAAGGTTATTTGAAGACTTTCAAAAGGAAGTCAGTGAAAGGAGCCCAATGATGGCTATTAACCATCAAAGCAGATGCTACATAACAAATTTAAAAATAAATATTACCTCGGGCAGGATGTTTTGCATTACTCCTTTTCAGCAGCTCCAGTTTTTCTGCTTCAGTCACTAATGAATAAAACACATTTAAAGGTCAAGAAAACTTTACACTAAAGATTTTAATGAAAGCAGCTAAAGACAAGATACCTTTTCTTTATCCCCTCACGCAGATGGACTTTTTAAAAGATAATAAAACCAGCACACATTGTTGGCTAAAACTCATAATAAAAAATAATCTGAAAAAGCCAAGCACAGTGTCTCAAATTAGTGCTTCTGTTTCACCCATTATTTTTCTTACACTCTTTCACTTGATGCTAACATAACATTTTGTCTCAAGAGCAGAGAAATAGTTCTTTCCTTTTACTGTTAGCAGAAATGCTTGCATGCCACAAAGATTTGACATCTTGTTTGCCAAGTCCAGGAGGCTGATGTAATGCCCTATCCCAGTGGGTTTCAAACTGTGGGACTAGATTCCAAAGTGGGTCATGACCTCATTTTAATGGAGTTGCCAGGGCTGGCTGGCTGAGGCATGCTGGGATCCAGAGTTGAAGTCGAAGCCCAAAACCCACTACCCAGGGCTGAAGCCAAAGCCCCAAGGGCTTCAGTCCTGGACAGTGGGCTGAGGATGAAGTCCTTTGGGTTTGGCCTCCTGGTTGGGGCAGTGGGACTCATTCAGCCTCAGACTTTGGCTTCAGGCTCCTGTCCTGGGGTTAGGTAGTAATTTTTATTGTCAGAAGGGGGGTAACGGTGCAGTGAAGTTTGAAAGTTTGGGCCCTATCCTGAACATACTTGCTTTGGTTAGTAAAGTAAGCATAAAGACAGTTAAACACTAGGATCCTGTTTACAAAAATGCTATTTGTATTGCTGCCTCTAATATTAGTGACTGTAGTATTGTAAAATTCAAAATTAGCATATTTGGTATGAAATCTGATCCATGTTAGTTGTTAAATAATAGTAAAGGGGTTAAAACTGTTAAAGCTTACTTAGCGCTTTGGTCTTTTGCACTTCAGCCTTCAAGTTACAGGAAGAGTCTGAGACACCAAAAATATTTTCAAGCTCTCCACTGCCCTCTAGAGCCTGAAAGTAGAATTAAAAACAATATTACTGTAATTCTATTCCTAAACCCAGGACAACATACAGAGTGAGAAAAGGTAGGTGAAATAATATTTTCTATTGGACCAACTTCTGTGAGAGAGACAAGCTTTCAAGCTTACACAGAGTTCTTCTTCAGCTATTATCTCACCTACTTTGTCTCTCTAATGTCCTGGGACCAACACAGCTACCGCCCTGCATAATCAGTCTAACAAGCATTTTCAATTCAACTTATAATTAACCTACCCCAGCAAAGGGTGAAATTTTCATAAGCACCTAAGTGAATTAAGTGAGTGAACGGCACTGGGACTTAAGCTCCTAAATAAATAGTTCCATTTTCAAAAATGACCTTGTGTACTTTTGAATGAATTATTTGAAATCGTCTGTTATTTTTGCTTCATTTATATATTTTCAGCTTTTTCAATAGAGACATTCACATCTGATTCCCAGAAGAGCAATTCTGGTATGTGTATAAATGTGCCTTAATGTGATAGTAAAGAAAGAACTTCTATCAAGCTTTTAAGATTCTCTTCTACATGGTCTTCAACTTTAATAAAAAAAATCTAAAAATCTCCACTGTATCTATTACATTAGCAACAGGAATGTGAATGTTTAACTGGTTAACCAGGAAGGCTGTCTGCGATGGGCCTGGGTGCCTCGCAGGCAGGGGCTGCTCCGACCAGGACACTGCAGCAGCCTCTGCCTGTGGGGTTCCCTGGCTGCTCCAGGCAGGGGCTGCTCTGGCCGAGATGCTGGAGTAGCCCCTGCCTTTGGCCGGAGGGAAGATAGGGGGTTGCTCCAGCCCAACAGTGTGACCACCGCAGCCCCCCATCTGCTGCGTGACATCCCCCCATCTGCCCTCCCCTTAAAATGGTTAACCAGTTAAACAATACGTTTAACAGGTTAACCAATAAAACAGGGCTTTACATCCCTAATTTGCAAGACCAAGATTTTATTTTTAAAGGCATCTGTAAAAGCCAAATTGAAATACTCTTTAACTAAAAAGATTTAAAAAACAGTGCAAGGGTGGCAATCTAAATACATCTTTTTGAAACAATAGAGGCAGCCTGCATATGTTAAGTAAAATAAATCAAAACAATAATTTGAACAGGCTGAATTATTTCTGAGTATATTGACGTATGCGAGAGCTCTTTCATGAACTGATTCAGTATGCACAACATTTTACAGACTGTATCAAAAGCTGACATATTAACTGACATATTAACAATTAATTGAATTGTATGGTCACTTCAACCCAAACAGGTGTTTAATTTTTAAGTCCTTACAGGAGTAGGACTGGCAGGAGTTAGGATTAGATGACAAGGACTGGATCACCTGGTAATTGCCCACGTCTGTTCATTCCCACTAAACCAGTGGCCACTGTCAGAAGACAAGCTAGTTGGACCATTCTTATGGTCCAGATAGCAAATTTACCTGGTGTTGCTTGGGTCTGTAATTCAGCAATTCTATCAAGTGTATTTTGTTTCTTCATCACTATAAACTCCTATCATTCAATATGTTTTAATAAAAAAAGGACTAGAGTCAATTTGGTTTCCAATAACATTTTCTTCTAATTTTTAAACCTTAAGCATTGATTTAGCTGTTCCAAAACAGCCCATTACTCCAAATTAATCAGTTTTATCTCTTTTCTGTAAAGTTTATTGAGATGCAATCCTATTCCAGGTTCATCCTATTTTTCTTCCTCATCTTGGTTCAGTCTCTTATCATTTGCTCAGTTATGTCAATTTTGAGGACTGTGTTTCTGTCTCATTTCTGTTTGGTTGGATAAGAAGCAATTCCATTTCAGGCACATCCAAACCATGATGTTACTTTAAGTTATGATAAGAGGAAGCTGCACACTGAATTTGGCAGTCCTAGCTCTTACCGTTCAGTAGGGATGTTAGATATCGTATAATTAGCAGTTACACGACTATCCGATAGTCCCCAGGGCAGGGCTGGCAGCCAATGTGCTCCCGGCCCCACTCCTTGGGAGCCCCCTGCTACGTTGCGCTGCTGCCTCTGTACCAGCTGCCTTCTGCGTGGGGTGGCAGCAGCCCCTGTCCGTAGGGGGTCCATACTCCCTGTGGACAGAGGCTGCTGCCATGGAGCAGCCTCAGTCTGCATCTCAGGCCCACCACTGACAGAGGCTGCTTTGTGGCAGCCTTCCCTAACCCCCCGGTAGAAGAAGCAGTGTGGGGTTGGGGAGGCAGGTGGCACCGGGGAGCTAGTGCTGGGGGGAACTGGGTTTTAAGCTGGTTCCCCCCCCCAGCACCGGCTCCTGCCTGCTCTCCCCTGCCGCTGCCTCTCTAGGGGTGTGTTTAAACTACCCCCCTCTCCGACAGAGGGATGTAGATTAGGTACATCACTATTGCAAATGAAGCGGGGATTTAAATATCCCGTGCTTCATTTGAATAGAAATGAGTGCCGCTTTTTGCCGACGTGGCACTTTGCCAGCAAAAAGCGGCAGTATAGATGGGGATCGGTCGACTAGGGAAGACTTTTCCAACCGATCCCTTATGCCTCGTGCAACAAGGTTTACAGGATCGGTCGGAAAAGGCTTTCCTTGTTGACCGATCCCCGTCTAGACTGCCGCTTTTTGCCGGCAAAGTGCGCGTTGGCAAAAAGCGGCACTCCATTTATTCAAATGAAGCACGGGATATTTAAATCCCCGCTTCATTTGCAATAGCGATGTGCCTAATCTACATCCCTCTGTCGGCAGAGGGGTGTAGTTTAGACACAGCATAGGAGGCAGGAAGGGCGGGGGCAGGCAGGTCTATGGAGCTGGCACTTGAAAGCCGTCTCCCCGCACGTATTGGTTCCAGCCTATCCCCCTCCCCATGTGTGCTGCCGCATCTCTATCAGAGGTAGCAAGGTGGAGGGAAGGTGGGGGGAGGAGAGCAGGCAGATCAGGTGCTTGTGGGAAGGAGCATCACAGGCATGGGCTCCCACTCTCTCCCCTGCCCTTGCTGCCTCTGTATCAGAGGCAGCGGGAGGGGGGGGGCGGGAAAGGTGTGTAGTCAATAAGATTAACCGATGATTTTAGGCTTATCGGTTAATTGTGTAATTGTCTACATGATGACATCCCTACCATTTAGGAGGAGTTCTTGATCACCAGACAGACATACTCTCTAAAATATATAGTACATTAATTCTACACAGCAATAATTTACAACATTAACTGCCAATGCAAGTTAGTAATGACCTTATGCTGTGCAATTTGCATACAACCTAGACACCAGGATACAAGTTAAGAACAGTCGATTTGGCTCACTGGTTTGGAGGTATGAATTTTTCTCTGGCTGTGGGATTTGTTTCAGCTTCAAATTGTGGACAAGCAAAGATATTACTGTGTTATGCAGGAGGTCATACTTAGTCGGTGCAAGTGTACTCTGAAAAGTGACTTGAGGAAAAAAAAATTAAATGGTGCCATGAGCTTCTCTATTTGTGTCTCAATGATTTTCAGTCAAATCTGTTCAGTTTATATGTAGCTTTCTTTTCTTGCCTTTAAGTCTCAAAGACTACTTTATACAGCATTTCATTTTCTTCAAGTTTCTTTTTAAAATACATCAAGAAAATTAAAGCCAGTAGAAGACAGACCTGTAAACTTGTTAAGCTTTGTCTCATTTTCAGAAATCTCACCAATGATTTTTCAACTTCAGACTGCAACATCATAAACCTACAAAAAAGAAATAAAAGTGAAATGATTTAAATCAATGATATTGACATCCACTAGGAATAATCGTTTAAAATGTCTTTTTAGGCCCCCTTCACACACACACACCCGGAAAACAGTAATAGCACTATCTAAACAATAGTTTTTCCTAATAACTAGGTCTCTACCAAATTCACAATACATTTTGGTCAATTTCATGATCATAGAATTTTAATAAATGTCATGATTTCGGCTATTTAAATCTGAAATTTCATGGTGTTATCATTGTAGGGATCCTGACCCAAAAGAAATGGGTGGGGGTCACCAGCTTATTGTAGAGAGGGTTGTGGCATTGCTATCTTTACTTCTGTGCAGCTAGCGGGGCGCTGCCTTCAGAGCTAAGCACCTGGCCAACAGCTGCCACTCTCCAGCCACCCAGATCTGAAGGCAACAGAGAAGCAAGGCTTGCAATACTGTGACCCCCCTAAAATTACATTGCAATCCCCTGCAACTCCCTTTTGGGTCAGGATCTCCATTTTGAGAAATGCTGGTCTCCCCCCTAAAATCTGTAAAGTATAGGGTAAAAAGCACACAAAAGGCCAGATTTCACAGTGAGACACCAGATTTCACGTCCATGGTGTGTTTTTCATGGCCATTAATTTAGTAGAGCCTTACTGATAACACTAGCGTGAAGTAGGAAAATATCGTCTTTGATTTAAAGATGGGGATCTCAGGCCCAGAGAAATTAAGGCTATGTGTACACTACAGCTGAACAAGCTTCCACGCCTAGGTAGAGACACAATGTGGAGATGAGAGGGTTGGGTGGGCTTGCGAGCAACCGCCATACTACTACTTTTTTTTTTTAATCAATGTTTTTAAAGCTGTTTGCTTGAGCTTACTTGCTCCCAGCTCCAGTGTAGACATACCCAATCCATCTTGCCCATGAACACATAAGACAACTGTGGCACTGCCAGGAATTCAACCCATTTGGTCTCAGTTCAATGACTTAACCATTAGATCATCTTTCAGTCTACAGATGTGCTCTAATATTAATGCAAAGTCATATTTTAGAGGTTGATGAGCTTAGTAAAAAAAAACCCAAAGTAGTACACAACTGGATTGGGCTCTATATGGCAGATTAGTCAGTGTATGACTGAGGATGTGCACTGAATACTTATGGGGGGAAGTGTTCTTATAACAAAGATCTAGAAGAGTCTCTTTGTAGCACTTGAGCCTAGATATAAAATATGGACAAATGGGAAACCATCTATATGCTCCCCCAACAAAAGGACCACATTGGCACATGGAGCCTTACAAAAAAAATTAAAGTCTCTATTATTATATTTCTACACAGCAACAGATGGTTTACTATAGAAGAGGAAATGCCAGTACCCGGTATATTGTACAGTATATTCCCCCTTCAGAACATAAAGTGTATGGAAGTTCACAGCAAATGTTAGTATGCAGGTGTCTGCACATGTGTTTTATTGACAATTCCCTTTTGTCCCTTGTGTTCTCAAGTTTTGCCGTTATTTTTAAACATACTGAATTATTGAATACAAACATTTACATGTTGAAAGTGACTATGCTTGTGTGTCTCAGAGGGGTAAACTGTGTTAGTCTGTAACTTTAAAAACAATAAGTAGTCCTGTGGCATTTTAAGGACTAACAAAAATATATCTATAGTATCATGAGCTTTCTGTGGGCAAAACCCACTTCTTCAGATAAGATTATCTTAGTTTTGTACTTTCATGGTAACTATCACTAAAAAATAATAGTATATATATTGACAAGGGATTTACTGTAGCATAGGAATAATATTTGTGGATTAAGAGAGTTTTTCACACGGAAAACATGACAATTGTAAATATTTGCCAGAAGAGTTTATGACTATTCAGAAGGGTTTTTTAAGATCCAAAGGGGCCCATTATGATCATGAAGCCTGATCAAACAACCTTGCTCAAAAATTTCTGCATCAAGCCTGTAATTTCTTTTTGAGCAACATACCTTTTAGTAAGGATGTTAAAATGTGGTTAACTGACTAGTCTACTGGTCTCTTGTACTAGACGCTGGGGCTCTTGTACATTTCAAAGGAGGAATGCGGTACTCCGCATACAGCCCGGGGCCAGTGGGAAGTCCCGCTGACTCCGGGCTGCACGCGGGTGCCTGCTCTGAAATGCACAAGAGTCCGCAGCGGGGGCTCGTGTTCATTTCAAAGCCATGGAGCCCGCGATCAGCAGGGAACTCAGAGTCCCCCACTGACCCTAGGCTCCATGCTACTCTGCATGCCACTAGGAGCCCGGGGTCAGCTGAGGACTCCCCAGCTGATCTCAGGCTCTTCATGGCATTTCCCCAGAACCCAGGGTCAGCTGGGCTCCACTGCTGCCCCACTGAAATGCGTGGAGGCGGCATTTTAAAGGGGCAGCTGCTGCACAGCTGATCCATGGCTGTCCCTTTGAAACGCCGCCTTGGGGTGTCAAAGCAACAGTGCCACACAGTTGCATGGCTCTGCTACTTTGAAGTACCCCTTCTCCCCCCACCTTTGCTGCCTCTATGTTATAGAGGCAGCGGCCGGACGGGGAAATCGACTAGTCTTTAACATCCCTACATGTGACCAGCTTGCGGTTTATGACCTTTTTGGAAAGATGATGCTAAGATGGGGATATGCATTCCATCTATCACCCCACCAGTTAAGGAACCACATTGTGGGAAAGCCCTCAACTATGTCCTGCACGTTTCCCATAGTCACTATCCTTTATAGCAGAAGGGTATTGATTGCCTTGGCTATTTGGATCACAGCAGCCCTGTCACGTTACTGGATTTTAAGGGGGGGAGCAGCCAGATAACTGCTGCACCCGGGGGGGGGGTATTTGCCCCAAAGTGTATACAAAGGGGGGGCATGTGAGGTGTCAAACAAAAGCTTACCTTCTACTGATTCTGTAGATGCTGTTCATGTAATTGTATAATGTCTGTATGTGGAGTTATAAACATGTACTCCTGCATGGATGCTGGAAACTTCTCTGTCTGTGGCTGAGCAATGCAGAGGAATGCTCAGCCAATGGATATGCTAATGAGCGAGGCTCCAGGGACAATGGATCTCTAAATGCCAAAGACACACCTGGCCACTGACCATGTGACCCTCTCCAGCTTGGAAGAGACCAGGAATGGATATAAAATGCCAAGTGGCAGACTCCATTTTTGGTCTTCAGTTTTGCTCCGAATCCCAGATGCAGCCTTGCAGGGAACAACGAGCCGGAAAGAACCATGGACCCATCCTGACATAGGATGTACACCAGAGACTTTTAAGATAGCAGTTTATAACATCTCTGCTAAAAGCCTGCATAGAGGACTGGGTGATTCGATGCATGTAATGTATTATCCTTCAACAACCTTACTCTCATGCTTTTCTTTCTTTTAGTAATAAACCTTTAGATTTTAGATTCTAAAGGATTGGCTCAGCATGATCTTGTGGGTAAGATCCAGAGTGTAAATTGACCTGGGATCTGTGGCTGGTTTCTTAGGACTGGGAAGAACCCGTTTGGGGTAGGTGAGATTGGGTTCTATAACCCCTCACCTGTGTGCAGGCCTGGGACTGTTTGGGGCACAGGAAGAGCTGTGGTGTCGGAGGGGTTTTGCTCGTGAGGCTTCTGGCTGGCCAGATTGGCAGCTGAAGTGCTCAGTGCAACTGGTTTGTGGCCCATTTGGGAAGGGCCTCCAGTCTGGGTCCGTAAGGAGCCCCGAATTTGAGCAATTCGCCCTGAGCGGATGCCCTCAGCTGTGCCCAGACCCGGCCCGGTCTGTCACAAGCCCGCACTGTAGATTTACACACACCAAATTGATTCCCAACTGACCAGTAGCTGTCTGGCATTGCAAGCTTCCCCCAGGCTAATGACTCATTTTTCAACTGTCAGAGAGGGTCTCAGAGATGGTCTCATTCTGGTATTGCTGCACCTCAGGGTGGACAAAAGCGATTCACAAAGTTCCATAAAAGTGGCCTTATGCATGCAAAAGTTTTGCAGCCACTGCTGATTGTTCCATAACTGCGTAACTATGTGGTCCCATGAGCATGTGCTTGCCTGATGGCACCAGAACCAGCATTCCACTGTGTCAACAGGATCGACTGCTGCCAGCACTCTTGGTGTGAATAGAATCTCTGGCTAAAAATGAATGGGCTTCCACTAGGGTTCCACCTGGAACTGGGGTAACAGAGTCCTCTGACAAAACAGCCTGGGTTTCCTCTCACATGGTGCTGCTGTGACAAGCTCTTGACTGCTCCCAGTCTTACACATCCACCAGCATTTACACAGGCAGGGACACACCCAGCTGCAGTAATTGCAGGCTCTCTGACCAGCCACTGCATGAACCAACAATAGAGAAGCTACAGCCAAGACAATCCCCAGCTCTGCAGACATGCAGCTCCCCCTCCCTCACATTGGTGAATAAACCAAAAATTATACTATCTTGCACTGCACAGGGAACTGTATAGCATACATTCATAGAGTTCACACACACACCTCCTATATGGAGAGGACATGCAATAGTCCCTGCCCCTTGAACTAAGATTCCCAAGCATTTCATTCCAAACTTAATGGTTTAGATTAAAACATAAAATAAGTTTATTAATCACAAAAAGATAGATTTTAAGTGATAGCCAACAGATTTAAGCACAATACCTAATAAATGAACAAAAATGCAAACTAAGCTTGCCATACTAGAAGGATAGGACTTGAATTGACAATCTCTCACTGTGACTGATGACACAAGCAGACTTGCAGATTCTTAAGGCACAAGATGCACTTGCTTTGCATCTTGGGATCTCTATCCTGTTCCAAGTCCTTTTCTATCTAAAGTAGTAGCCATTATAGTGACTACTGCTATAGTTAACTAGCCACACTCAACCGGCCAAACAGCCACATGTGGCTAGTGTGTTGAACACCATGTTCTTAGCTGTTCGGTTATGGGGGAGTGAAGAACAACTGATGATGTCACTCTCTGCCTTAGATAACTGTAGCCTATTTCAGGAACCCTTTTCCACAAACTGAGCTTGGAACAAAACACCCAAGATGAAGTTCCATGTCATACGGCCTGGTCACATGCCCTTCCATTCCTTGCTGAGTCACAGCAGCCATTACTTACAGGCTGTCCGGAGCATTCCTATGTAGGGATATGCTTTTCCTAAGGTCTATTGTTCTTTCTAATGGCCCATTACATTGAATAAGCCCTTCACAACCACCTATCTAGACTGGAAGCAATGATTACATGTGAAATTCACAGTCATATTCATAACTTCAGATAAAAATGATACATCATATAAATAGGATAATCATAACTTTTCCATGACACCTTACATGACTTATCTTGTACAAAATGGGTCATAATTATACAATAATTAGATCAGAAAAAAATTACTAGGATGAACATGGGGTATAGTGTTACAGAGCTAACCATCAAATGTATGCAAACTACAATTTTTAAAAAGGTTTATAACATGGCCAAATCTGGATACATTTTTACAGGGGCAGCAAAAGTCACATTGCTGACACAAAAGCCATTCCCTGCCAAATTTGAAGGCCTTGCTCCAAAGCAAGGAGGCGACAGAAATTTTCAAAGAAAAGTTCTCCTAGCATTTACCATAGGCACAACATGTTTCTTCTCCAACTTCATTTTTGAAAACAGATGAACCATTTTGGATGAAATTTCCCCCCAGTATTCAACCTCTGACAGATATCTGGTATGGAAAATTTCAACCAAATTTTTAAAGTTTGGTAAAATTATAAGCAACAGAAAATAGTTTTATAATAGGCAATACCAGACAATTTTAATATGTATTACACTACCAGCCCAATCTATATATATATATATATATATATATATATATATATATATATATATATATATATATATTATCAATTCTGACTTCAATTCAGCAAAACATTTAAGCATTCCTTCCTTACAGAATCATAGAAGATTTGGGTTGGACGTGACCTCAGGAGGTCATCTAGTCCACCTCCCTGCTCAAAGCAGGATCAAGCCTAACTAAATGGTTCCAGCTAGGGCTCTGTCAAACCAAATCTGGAAGGATAGAGATTCTACCACCTCTGTAGGTAACCATTCTAGTGCTTTACCACTTTGCTAGTGAAATAGTTTTCCCTAATATCCAATAATAATAATAATCTTCCCCACCACAACATGAGACCATTGCTTCTTGTTCTGTCATCTGCCACCACTGATAATAGCTTAGCTCCGTCCTTTTTGGAACCCCCTTCAGTAAGTTGAAGGCTGCTATCAAATCCCACCTTAATCTTCTCTTCTGCAGACTAAATAAGACCAGTTTCCTCAGCCTATCCTCATAAGTTATGTGTCCTAGCCATCCTAATCATTTTTGGTGCCCTCTGCTGGGCTCTTCAATTTTTTCACATCCTTTCAGTAGTGGGGGACCCCCAAAATTGAACACAATACTCCAGATGCAGCCTCAACAGTGCTGACTAGAGGGGAATGATTACCTCCTCGATTTCCTGGCAATACTCCTCCTAATGCAGCCCAATATTTCATTAGTCTTCTTTGAAACAAGGGCACGCTGTTGACTCTCATCCAACTTCTCTTCTACTATAGTCCCCAGGTCCTTTTCTACAGAACTGCCGCTTAGCCAGTTGGTCTTCGGTCTATGAGAGTACATGGAATTCTTCATTCCTAAATGCAGGATTCCACACTTGTCCTTGTTGAATCGCAGCAGATTTCTTTTGGTCCAATCCTCCAATTTGTCTAGGTCACTCTGGACCCTATACCTATCCAACAACATATCTAATAGTGTCATCCATGAACTTGCTGAGGGTGCAATCCATCCCATCATCCAGATCGTTAATGAAGATATTGAACAAAACCATCCCAGGACCGACCCCTGGGGCACTGTGCTTGATACTGTCAACTAGACATCGAACCATTGATCACTACCCCTTGAGCCTAATGATCTAACCAGTTTTTTATGCACTTATAGTCCATTCATCCAAGCTATACTTCTTTAACTTGCTAGCAAGAATACTGTGGGAGACAATATCAAAAGCTTTGCTAAAATCAAAGTATATCATGCCCACCGCTTTCTCCACATCCACAGAGCCAGTTATCTTATCACAGAAGGCAATGCTGAGTATTCCTGATCACCTTCCTCTCCTCCAAGTGTTTCAAAATTGATTTCTTGAGGCTGACCAATCTAATTCCCTGGATTCTCCCATTACCCCTTTTAAAGGATGTGCACTAGATTTGCCTTTCTCCAATTGTTCAGGAGCTCCCCAGAATGCTATGAATTTGTAAAGATGAACAACAACTTTGCAATCACATCTGTCAGCTCTCTCAGCACTCTCAGATGCATTAGATCCGGCCCCACGGACTTGCGCATGTCCAGCTTTTTAAATAGTCGTTAGCCTGTTCTTTCACCACTGAGGGCTGCCCTCCTCCTCCCGCTACTGTGCTGTCCAATGCACCAGTCTGAGATCTGACCTTGTCTGTGAAGACTGAAGCAAAAAAAAACATTGAGTACTTCAGCTTTTTCCACATCATTTTATTACAGTAATCGCCTTATGCACTTCTTATGTGCCTTCCCTATTTAGCAAAGCACCTGAACAGCCACCTAACTTGACATATCCGCTTAAGTGCTTTGCTGAATTGAGGCCTATAAACATCCATTACTGTCAGAAGACACATGTATTAAAGTGAATTTGTAGCAAGACAAACAAGATTGTTATGGGAAAGCTTTAGCAAAACAAATATATATTTGAAGTCAGAGCCATGTCCCATTGTGCTGAGAGCGATCAAACACTAAAATCCGGTAATGCGTCTGTGCCACAAGCAATGCTTCCAGAAAAATCTAAAAACCTTGCACGCATGAAACGGTTTGGAAAATATCAAAACGCAATCCTTTGTGTACCTTAATTATAGTATTGCCATTATGGGTGGGATTTCTAATGATGGTACAGGACTTAGCTTATCAAATCCCATTGAAAAGTCAATGTCCGACTCCCTTAGCTACTTATGAAAATCCTACCTTGTACAATCTCAAGTATAAAAGAACAATCATTCTAAGTTTTATTTCTCTAAGGAAATAGTCACTTGTCTCATAACTGAAAATGATGCTATTTTATCACCACATACTATTATACTTACTTATCATCCTTTTCTGTTAGAGGCTGCCCTCTTCCGGATAAACTGATTTCTGAGTCATTCCGCTCAACACTGTCTCCTAAGGTAAATATTAAAGAAATAAACAATAATACAGATAAAAATGAAACAGATGTACAGTATAGACATTGTTTG
The DNA here is from genome assembly GCA_019425775.1 of Rafetus swinhoei. Classification (NCBI taxonomy): domain Eukaryota; kingdom Metazoa; phylum Chordata; order Testudines; family Trionychidae; genus Rafetus; species Rafetus swinhoei. The sequence continues at coordinate 49,974,122 of CM033430.1, read as the reverse complement.
AAGCTGTAGGAAGAAGAAGTGTTAGCATACATCCTGACTACTGAGAAATCTCTTGAAAATAGCTTGCTTGTGAAACAAGAGTGACTGTTCCATGAACCAACACACAACATATTTTTATTTGTCACCTCAGTGGCTTCTGTAACTTTTAGAAATAGGCAGCTTAGGACTTCAATATCAGTGACTGGAATTTGGTAGGGTTCAATCAGAAATTAGAAGAGCAAAAACTGTTGAACGTCTCTCTATATAAAAAAGTTTTTCCTGCTGAGAGACAGAATTATGTCATCAGACTCTCTGGCTGCAAAAGCGGCCAGAGGGGGAGTTGGCAAGGTAGCAAGCAGTGGACATAGCCCCCTACTCTTGTTTAAGAATAGTTTTCAAAATGCAGCATGTTGAAGAACAATCTTTGCCTATAAAGCATTGCTGTGACTGAGAAGTAAAACCTTCACTTTCTTTAACAAGAAAGCATGTGCCTGTACCCTAATCCCTGTCTTGTAACTAAAAGGCAACAATGAAACTTCTTTCCAAATGCTCTGATACAGTACATTGATATTATAGTATTCTAGCTGAGTGCCTGTCATACGATAGGGTGTGATCAATAAATCATATGCTAGTCGACAATACTGCATGCAAAGTCATATTTCTGTATTTCAATATATAGATTCTTAGAATGTTATATAGATTGTTAGAGTGTTTGCATGTTTCTGTCAGGAAATAGGAGGGAAGGGGAGGAGAGGGGGAAAAATCACCAGAAAACTCTACTTCTACTATGGCTTTGCTAATTAAACTTGAGAGCTCAGATGTGGTGCAAAGAAAACAAACTGCCTTTTGGGTGAGAAATCTGTATGGCTTACAGAGATGCCAGCTGAGCAATTATAGATCACGAGCTTTAGACTGTTGTACTGTACATTCAGATCAATTTAACTGGGAAAAAGTTTTTCAATTGAACAATCAAATAGACAAATTTAGAAAACTACTGTAGTACTTACTAATCAAGGAGGAGTAGATGTAGTTATCTGCTGGAGCTATTTTGGATAGCCATATACAAATGCCAAGAAACATACAGTATACTTATACTGAGTGACAACCACCCCCACCTTAATCAAATACTATATGTAAATTTCCTTTCAGTATATTTTCACAATATTTCTGCCAATACCACTTTATGAAAAAGTTATACCTGAACAATATTAGAAAAACATTTTGTACAATAAATCAATTTCTGCACTGGCTTTCTAAGAAGTACTACCTTAGTCTGAGCACCAGGAATCACTGAATAAAGATATGCCCTGTGAGATTTCACTACATTGATGGCAAAATATACAATACATCTTTGATGTGTTTAATTTCACTTCCATGCAGGTGGAGAGCAAGTAAGGAGCTGTATGATTATTCTCTCGCTCTCACCAATTATTTATTCTGAAGGTTTTATAGAAACCCACCATGATGCTTTCATAACAAAGAAATAATTGCATGAGTATCAAAAGTTCTCAAAGGCAGAAAGCTCTCAAACAACCAGACCCAATATAGTGTTATCTTTGAGTCACAGTCTCTTCAAAAATGACATTCTGTCCAGATAAAATAGTGTCTTCACTTCTGATTGTCCTCGGACTGGTGATGGGGGGAAGGGGATGGTGCTCCAATAGAAAAATTGTGCTAAATGGCAATAGAGATCTCTCTTCCCCCACCATTCATGTTCTTATGTCAGCTGACCTGACTGCTCAGACAGTGAATACATTTTATATAAATATGACTTAAAGCTCATTGACAAAAGGATAAAAAGAGAGCCCTTTTTATCATATCTTCAACCATATTAATGACTATCATCACTATAAACCTCAATTAACTTGTAGTTCAGAGATTTCATTTTGTTATTTACATACGGCCTTAGAAATACATAGCATTTTATATATGTGCAGGAAAAAAGTCCCTGCTCAAAGGATCTTATTGGGTAAAACAGATTGATACAACACAGATTATAAAAGGATTAGTGTGAGAGTGGCAGGAGACTGCCCTGGAAAGGATACTAGTGATACAAGAATAAGTGGAAGGATTAAGTTTTAAGGAAGGACCTCATAGAGGAGGAGAAGACAAAGTCATAAAAATAAGAATATTTAAGCTAAATTTAAGTTCAGGAAAAATAAGTTTGAATCCATATGACTTCAATAGGTTTTGATTCATGTACAAACTCAGATCTTCTATTTACAGGTTCAAATCCTCTTTTTTTTTCCTATTTGCCTAGAGAGAAGGGGAATAATAGGTTTATGGTGACTTGGGGCCCAAAAGCAAAGAGACTTTTTTTCTTGTTGAATATAACCAGTTTCCATAGTGGAAGACAATTCCTTCTCTCTACTGTAGTTTTCAAGGAAATAATTACTAAAAAAATCCTCCCCTTGGGGTTCATGTTATTAGGACTATGCCTCAAAAAAAGTGCAATATTGCATCTCTTATAAATCCATAAACTGTATATGTAGTCTCCATGTACTAAAGTCAGATTCCTGGAAAGAAACCTGAAGATATTTAGGATACAGATCTCCAGCAATGTAATTAATAAAGCCAGGATCCTAATATTTTGTGTGTGTCTCTCTCTCTCCATTTATAAACCCCTTACAGAACAGATGCCTTCTGGCAGGAACTAAAAGTGGTAATTCATGACAGCGGTGCTCTGACTAATACAGCCTACATAAGCAGCATCAAGTTAAACATTGCAATGGCCTAGATTCCAGCTACAATCACAGACCATCTTTTCCTCTATGTCCCTTTAGTCGCAGACTAGCAGAATACTTCAGCTGTCTGTCCCAAAGGCTGAACTTGAAAGCACTGTATCCAGAGCAGTGTCTCCTCAACTGTGAGCCCTCAGCTCTGGAATTTGCTCCCAACAAATATCCATCAAAGCCAATCCTTGTCACTTTTGGGTGCAATGTAAGATTTCTCCTTGTTTAGGCTCTCTCCTAATCATTGGACTTTGTCTTCCAAATCAACTGGTCCCCTGATTAAATTGTCACTTGGATCTGCCATTCATTAAGAAGTGATGATGCAAGGTATTGTTTTTTCTACAGGATAGCACTTATAAAAAAAAACAACCTAGTTATGTTATTGGTGCCTAGACAGTAATGGATGCCTTAGAAGCACCTGTTATGCAAGTCAAGTTTAATGTCCACAGCACTTACAGCTCAGCAGACCTGATCTAATACAACGCTTAGTTCTTCTATTTCAAAAAATAATAAAGATCAGCATTGTTTAACCCAAACAATTTCATAATTGTTTTCACAATTTTCACTTAATTCTTAAAATACCTACTCCCTCCTCAATATACACAGCTTAATTCCCAAACAGTACTGCAGTGTCTCATTGCCTCTGTGAGGTGCAATTCATCCTAGGGCAGAGGCTTGCAGCAAGCTGTAGGCCCTTAATGTGGGGTTTTAACAAGAGGTACATAGGCACCAGGGCAGGCCTTCTGCACTGGGGTAGATTTTCATCCTTAGCTATTATATATCACTTTTTTGATATTAGAAATGGCCCCACCTTTCTCTTGATTCAGTCTAAATGTTAAGTACTTTCATTTCTTTTCACTGGCTTTTAAATGATTGCATGTAAGTATTAACTCTGTAGGATGGATTAAGTTTTAATTTTAATGTTTTGTAAAGCGTTTTGAGATTCCTCAGCGTGACAAAGTGCTATAAAAGTTTAAGTTGTTCCACTACAATAGCTGAGAGCCCTAGCCCCAAGTTATTTAAAATTTAACTTTAAGTACTTGTAGCAAATTGGCCATCAGTTATAAGACTGAAATTACCACTGGTCCAGTGACGTAGAAGGGCTGAACCCTAAGTGCATTTGAAAATTAGTGAATTAATTTAAAAATCAATCTTAAAAATATACTAGCTATTAAGGAAGAGAAACTGAAGGAGAGATAATATCATTTATTTAGAATGTAATAAATGGGCAATGTACTTCAAGGTAGTCTGCCAATGCACACAGAAGTTATCAGGCAGCCCAACAGAGCATTGCAGCAATGAATTCTTGACATCATAAATGTGTACTTACATCAGGGCATTTAGATTCTGAAAAATACAGTATACTTTTAATCATCTCTATCCTGGGCTAGGCATTTAGACTTCTTGAAGGCTTTAGTCACTCTAATTCAAAGAAAAAACCATATTTACCGTGTTCTCAAATACAGAGCTTTTATATATGGAACTTCTTGTACTTTGTACAATGTAAATAGGAAAGTCTTTAAAGCTAAGATTCATTTTCTAATAACATTCTCTATTGTTGTATTCCTCATTACTTAGTAAAATCCTAAAATATTTAAAATAAAATTTAAAATGTCTTTAAGAGAAAGAGAGAAGCAGTCTGTTGAAAGGATGTAATACAGCAGTCTTTGCCACCATTTTGTAGCAATATGAATGTAGAAAAAAGGTAGTTACTGCTCCATTACTGAATAATTATCCATCGAAATGTCAGCTGTGAACATGTGATCAGTCTTTTTATGAGCAAAAAGAATGTTCCCTTATGTCCATATTTAATTTCAGTATGGAAATACAGTTCATGCTCACCTTTCCCATTGACATCTCAATACACAAGAATTCTAGTCCTTAAGGCATTTTTTTCCTTTTATAAAAAAGAAGGCATGCAATACAAGTCTAGAGTTTGTAGTTCTGCAGAAAACTGTTTAACACCAATAGTATATACAGACACTTTTAGGTATGAATTGAGGAAGGTACTGCCCACATCCAAATGAAAGAGCTTGCCTATACAATGGGTTAGTCAATAATACTGCATGTTTTATAAGTCCCAGCTGGTTAATTTTTGGAAGAGATCAAAGCTGCATATAATGCTAAAATCAGACATAAAATGAATGTATTAATCTTCTGGGGTATATATCCAACTAGGCTTAGGCACAGCATTATCTGCAGGCACACATAAATCCACATCTTGCCGCTCACAAGAACAAGTTCCTTTTTGTTAGCTGTCTTCTAAGATGTGGGAACACTGGTAGATAAATGGATGAGTCTTCCTCATCAATCAGTCTGCCAAGATGTAGCCAAGTGGGGACACAGGATTTCCCACCCATTTCCTTTTCCTCCCAGAATGCAGGCAAGTTTCCCATGTTGAGAACATCAAAGCTGGAGCATAATTATGGTTAGTTGGGGGCCCCATGCTCAGCAATTCCTCCCCTACCCTTCCAGAGCTTCTGGAGTGCCACAAATAGCTGATTTGCAGTGTTCAAGCTCAGAGAGGGAAGGCGCAGGGGTAGGGGGCACTCTGAGTATGAGGCCAGGGACCCTTGGCTGGGAGTACAGGTTTATGGCCAATGGTGGGGGTCAGGAGCTCAGCCCAGCAGTCATAGGGCTCCACCACCAGCCACAGGGCTTTTGTTCCTGGCCCTGGCTGGGGGGCTCTGCAGTTGTCCCACCTCTTCTCCCAAGCACCTTCCATCCCCACTCCATCAATGCTGGTCCCTCGGCAGCTGCTGGAGTGGAGTCCCGCAGTGGTCAGCAGCAGAGGGGCTAACATTGACCTCCCTTTGTCCAGTAAATTCCCTGGTTTGGGACTCATCAGGTCCCAAGGATGCTGGATCAGAGAGATTCAATCTGTTGTCACTTTGCCCAAAGCTGATTGCCTACTGGGTCATTCAGGGTTGGTGTACATGCTAGTGCCCTTACATTATGGAAAACAATTACCAAGGCATGAGATACCTGCTTTTCCATTAAATGACTACTGCTATTATGGACAAAAAGATCTAATTCAATGACCACACTAAGTGACAGAAGGAGTAACTAGCTAGCCCATTTTTCCTTCTCCATAAAGTGTCAAGAAGAAAGAAACTGGCAGAAGGAAGTTGGTAAATAACAACACTAGACAGAGCCTGTTGGGATGAGTAGACCTCCCAAAGGCTTTTGTAGAGCGACCTATCTGAAAACTTGCCAACGGCCTAGTAAAATCCTAAAACATTTGAAATAAATATGAAATACCTTTAGAGAGTGAAAGAGAAACGATCAGTTGAAAGGTTGGGATGCAGCATCAGTATTAGCCACCATTTTGTAGCTATATGAATGTAGAAAAAAGTAGTTGCTGCTCTGTTGTGTACATCAGTACAAAACTTTTCACATAACCATGTTAATATGGGAGAAACTTAATCAGGAAGGTTTCTCAAGTCTTGGATGTGATTAACTGACCAAAACCAGAAAGAGACCTACCTTACACTTTCCAAACAGCTTAGTGGTCAGGGTACTCACCTGGGGTGTGGAATACCCTTTACTTGATTCGAAGCAGGAGCTTGAATCTGGATCTACCACCTGGGCTATTGGTGACTCCAGGAGGTTTCCATATCTCATGTTTTTGTAACATTTCATGAGGGTCTTGGTTTCATCCCAATGAATGGGAATTAGAAACATTTTTGAAATTTCAAAAACTTTCATGGATAGGAAAAGATTTCCCCTTAGCTCGAACACAGAAATTACAAACCAAGACTGAGTTCCCCAACTCTCTAAGCCAAGTGCTAGCCACTAGAAAGGCTACCTTCCACAATATAGAAGAGATAGATAAGAATAGTGAGAGTGGATTCAAAAAGGGTCCAAGCAAAGAGCATTTAGCTTTAGGCTTCAAGAAGAATCAAGTAGTTAACAAAGGAAAAAAGTAATTGCCTTGAAGAACTAACTGGGTTACAATGGAGTAGAACTCCACAGGGAAACCTCCTATAGACCCTCCCCCCACCCCCGAGAGTGACCTGGACCTTACAGGGCTGAAGACAACCATTTTTCAAAGGAATTCTGGAAGAACTCTAGAAAGAAGGGACAGTGGAGATTCTATGGAATCTATACCAAGAAAACAGGCCACACCCTATAGAAAGCAGAGAAGCATCTTTTCAAGAATTGAGATGAGGAGGTCACTAGACTCTTAATTTTGATAGAAAAAAATGTTCATGAAGTTACGGAGCATAAAGGTCATGAAGGGCGGGGTGCCTGGCCTTTGGCTTTTGGAGGCATAGACCTCAGGACAGCTAAAGGTCAGTGAAATCAGTCTACTTTGGCCACTCAAACTATGAGAACCAGAAGGTACTGATGCCCTTCTGTTTTCTTCAAAACCTATCAGTCAGGGGAAGGGAAAGAAGGCAAAAGCTACATTTCTTTCTTAGGACATGGAGAAGTTATCCTGTGGCTTTGGGATCTAGGTATTGGCTCTTTGGATTTGGAGATTGGGGAGCTGCATATCAACATGAAGTAGTCAACGGAAGGACGTCAATTGCTTTGTTAAAGACTTCCTAGTCTTCCTAGAATGGGGACCATTCTCCCACAGAGAGGGCTCTGGCATAGACACTTTGCTTCAAGCGTGACAACTCAGTACAAGTGGATGTGGAGCTTTTATTCTCACGGGGATAGTGTTCCTTGTACAGATTGATGAATTCTGGGCTCCACATCCCCCATCTATTGATGGCATTTGTAGCTTTGTTGAGGTAATGGTCCCAAAGTAGACACTCATAGTGTGAGACCTGCACAGCCAATTGAGAGATGAAGTTACTCATTGAAGGGAAGGGACTGAGCTCTCCAGCTGCTCCTCTGTTGAGTACAGGGAGGGTAATAGATCTTTCTGCCTCATGCAGCTCATAGTCATTTGCTTGGGACAGGAAGCCTGTACTCGATAGATCTTTGGGGACAATGGCAGACTGACAGGTAGAATGTGGAGAACCTGTAGGTATGAAAATAAGGGTAGGAGGCGGGTTATCACCCTTCCAGATCTCAAATCACTACCATTAAGTAGAGAATACCAGAACACCATCACCCAGTTAGGAGCTGCTTCTGCTATTGCTTTGACCTGAATTCAGCACAAGCCTGTGAGGAGTGGGAGGGCTAGATATGTATGAGGGATTCAGCTGATAAAGGCTGCAAAAAAGAATTTTTTGCCTTTCCCTGGCTGTTTTTTTTTGGGGGCGGGGGGCGGAGGGGAGGATGTTTCCTTTAATTTCCTATTCCATGTTGTTCTGGAGGTCCACTGAGGCTTAAAAGGAATATGGTACTTCATCACAAAGACAGCAACTTTAGCTGCTTCCATTAAGGCAGGAGGACAACTGGGGAAGCGCAGCAGCAGCAGCAAGCTGAGAGGAAGATCTGCACACAAAAATCAAGCAACTGGATTGCCTGCCTGATAGTTAGGCGAGGTGGACTCAAACACTTGTCCATGCTAATGGCAGCAAAGAAAGGAAAATAAACTCAGTCCAAATAGAGTAATTGTGCTTCTGTCTAATTGGATAAAAAAAAAAAAGTTTAGAATAAGCAGATTTATAACCACAAAAAGAAGGCTAGCTTTAGAGTACTTAACCCTACAGTGATCTTGGAAGTGGATGGCTATATTATGTAGAGCTAATATTTATATACTCAAAACATAAATTAAGGACAACTGCTCTGATATGCTAATACAGTATCCAAAGATCATTAGCTAATTAAAACACAGTAAGTTGATATGCCTATGGAAACAATGACAAGCAGCAATAGAGCCACAGATTCCAAGATGAGAAGGGACCACTGTAATCATCTAGTTTGACTTTGCATATAACACAGGCCACAGAATTTCATCAAAGTAATTCCTAGAGCAGATCTTTAAGAAAAAAATCCAATCTTGATTTAAAAACTGTCAATGAGGGAAAATCTGAGGGGAGGAGGGAACAGACTAGATCAGAGTTTCTCAACCTTTTTTTTTTTAAATAAAGTACCCCCTTAAAAAAAATTGAAAGTACCTCTTTTAAAAAAGATTGTAAGTACCCCCAGTATCTAGTTTTCAGACACACAATTTTTTTTCTATCACTGCAACACATTTGTTTAAACAACTTAATCATAGCCGGGCAGGCGATGAAATTTTTGGGTGTAAAATGTACAAAAATAATAAAAAGCGCTGTAAAAATTAAAACAAAAATTCAGTTTTCTCCAAATTTCAGTTGTGTTGACATACCCCCCTGACATCTCTCGAGTACCCCTAAAGGTACCACTGGCTGAGAAACACTGGATTATATGACCCATACAGTCCCTTCTAACCCTATAACTCTATGAATCTATCAAAACCCTTGTAATGGCTAATGACCCAGGTAATACCTAGTTACCCTCACTGAAAAAACAAAAAGGAGTTCTTCACATATGTCAGATAAAAAAGAAAAGATCAAGGATGGTATGGGTCTGCTGCTCTATACAAAAGGTGAGCTGGTAACAGAAGATGATAGGAAGGCAGAGCTGCTCAATGCCTACTTTGCTTCTGAAAAAAACCCTCAACATGTGACCATACAACTAGGGAAATTACCATAGATAATAGAAGGGAAGGGATGAGGATCAGAAAAAGTAAAGAATATGTCTGATCTTCTGCGGGACCAGATGCTGTTCACCTAAGTGTACTGGAAGGATTGATTAGCTGAAGAAATTTCTGAGCACCACTGGCAAGAATATTTGCAAACTCATGAGTAAGAGAAGTCCCAGAAGGCTGGAAAAAGGCTAACATTGTGCCCATCTTTAAGGGGGATAGGGAAAAGTTGGAGAACTACAGAGCAGTTAACCTGACTTTGATAGCTGGGGAGCTACCAGAGCAGCGTATAAAACATTCAATTTGAGAATACCTGGAGGATGAAGGTGTAATCACTAGCAACCAGCATGGATATACCAAGAACAAATTATGTTTAGTTTAAAAAAGAAGACTGAAGGGAACATGATAGCAGTTTTCAAGTATCTAAAACGGTGTTACAAGGAGGAGGGAGAAAAATTATTCTCCTTGGCCTCTGATAATAGGACAAGAAGTAATGGGCTTAAATTGCAGAAAGGGAAGTTTAGGTTGGACATTAGGAAAAACTTCCTAACTGCCAGGGTGGTTAAACACTGGAATAAATTGACTAAGGAGGTTGTGGAATCTCCATCACTAGAAATATTTAAGAGCAGGTTGGATAGACATCTATCAGGGATGATCTAGATAGTGCTTGGTCCTGCCGTGAGGGCAGGGAACTGGACTCGATGACCTCTCGAGGTCCCTTCCAGTTCTAGAATTCTATGCCAAACCAGTGTCAGATATAGAGATAAAAAACCCTCTCTTCTCCTCCTTGAAATTCCCATTTATGCAACCCAGGATCACATTAGCTCTTTTTGGCCACAGTTTCACATTGGGAACTCACGTTCAGCTATTATCCATCATAACGCACTAATCTTTTTCAAGTCACTGCTTCCTAGAATAGCATCTCCCATATTGTCTGCATTCTTTGTTTCTAGATGTATACATTTACTTTTAACAGTTATGTAGTTTACTTTTGTTATGTTTACCAAGTGATACAGATAGTTCTAAACCAGTGACCTGTGCTCTTCATTATCTATCTCTCCCCCAATTATGTGTCATCTGCAGTGATGATTTTCTTTTAGGTAATTGATAATGATGTGGAAATATCATAGGGATGAGAATTAATCCCTGCAGGACCCTACTAGAAAAACATCCACTTGATGATGACTCCCCATTCACAATTACATTGAGACTTATCAGTTTGCCAATTTTTAATTCATTTAGTGTATGCCATATTAATGTTATATCATTATAGTGTTTTAATCAAAATATCATGTGGTATCAAGTCAAATGTCTTACAGAGATCTAAGTAAGTTACATCAACACGATAACTTTTATTGATGAAACCTGCAAATCTCATTTAAAAAAGATATTAAGTTAGTTTGACAGGATCTCTTTTCCATAAACTCATATTGATACGCATAAATTGCATTACCCTCCTTTAATTCTTTCTTAATCAAGTCCCGTATCAGCTGCTCCATTACCTTGCTCAGATCAATGTCAGGCTAGCAAGCCTACAATTATGCGGGCTATTATGTTTATCCCTTTTAAAAACTGGCATAACATTAGCTTTCTTCCAATCTTCTGGAACTTCCTCAGAGATGCAGACTTATTGAAAATCAACACTAATAGTCTACTGAGATAATCAGCCAGCTCTTTTAAAACTCCTGAATGCACATTACTAGGATCTGTTGATTTTACAATATCTAACGTTAGGAGCTTTTGTTTAATATCCTGCAGAGATACTAATGGATTCCCAAGTATAATAAACATTTTTACTGATTAAATCCTCTCTCCTAGCTCACTGGGCTCATAACTGTTTTCAGGTTTGTGAAATTGGTCCTATTAAAGCATCAAGTATAGCTATTACCAGTCTGGATTTTATTCTGCATGTACATTATGAATGTTACGGAGTCATGATCACTTGTACCTAAGCTAGGAGTAATTCTTATTTCTATGATCAGTTCCTTTTTATCTGTAGGAACAAGGACTAATAAAGAATTCCCCCCATGCTGGTTGCAACAGTTTTAGAGTTAGGAAACATCTATGAAGTTTGGAAATTCCAAATATGTTTTAATAATTTCAGAATGAAACCTACAAACTAGGTCTTTCAAATTCAAGTGCCCTATGATCACGCAGTTTTATCCCCTATGCAAAAGGAGGCAGTCATTCAATATTCTAGTATGACCCGATGGTTGCTAGGACACACCAATTAATACCCTATCTTGTACTAAAATATCAATGGTTAGTCTAGGGATATTAAATATCGGTTAATTGAATAGTCGAGTAACCTCATGAAAGTTTATTGGTTAGTCGACTAGTCTATAGTCCCCAGGGGCAGGGCCAACAGCCACTGTGTCAGAGGCAGCAGCGCGGGATGCCAGGTTGGAGCTGGTCCGTGAGGGGAGCCAGTTTAAAAACCAGCTCCCCTTGTGGGCCAGCTGCCTGTCACCCTGTGCTGCTGCTTCTGAGAAAAAGGCAGCAGCGTGGGGTGGCCACAGTCCCTGTCTAGGAGGGGTCTGAGCTCCCAGACCCAGCATGAACCAGAACTGAGCTGAGCTGCCTGCCCGCCTAACTGGCTCTTAATACACTTGAAGTGCAGAGGTGAAACAAGGATAAGTCCTGGACACAGCGTGAGCCAGGACTGAGCCAGGCTGCCTGCCCGCCCAGCTCCTAATACACTTTAAATGCAGAACCACAGCAGGGGTAGGTCTCGGACCCGTCGCAAGCCAGTACTGAGCCAGGCTGCTGGCCAGCCTGCTAAAAAATTTACTGACAGGGAGAGGGGGAAGAGGGAAATGTGTGTAGTCTGTAGCATTAACCTATAACCTTTTACTTACTGGTTAATCGACTATACTATTACATCCCTAGTGTAGTCAACTGTATCAGAGGCAGCAGCACACAAGGAAGGGGGCAGGTGGGAGCCGATACGCACGAGGAGCTGGCTTTTAAGTGTGCTGGCTCTGTAGAGCCACCTGTGTCACCCTTGATGACTTCCACAGAGGCAGTGGGGGGAAGGGGCATGCAGGAGCTGGTGCAGCTGGCTTAAAAGCTAGCTCCCCATGAGCATTAGCTCCATGGAACCACCTGGCCCCACTCCCTGACATGCTGCTTCTATCAGAGGCAGCAGTGTGGGGAAGAAGGCCAGGGGAAGCTGCTGTGGAGGAGCCTCTGTCCGCAGTGGGCCCAGGCTTGACATGGACAGAGGCTGCTCCATGGGATGCCAGTGCAGCCTCTGTCTGCGGGAAGCTCAAGCTCCCCATGGCCAGAGGTTGCTGTTGCCCTCTGGTGCTGCCTCTATTACAGGCAGTAGCGCAGGGTGGCATGCAGGAGCCGGTTTTCAAACCTGCCTGTGATACAGAGGCAGCAGCGCAGGATGGCAGGGGGCTCTCCGGGAGTGGGGCCAGGAGTGCAATGCCTTCTGGCCCCACCCCCCAGGACTACTGAATAATTGTGTAACTGCCAAGTTTTGATGCGCTTACACAGTTATTCAATTAATTGGTATCTAACTTCCCTATCTTGTACATGACCTGTTAGGAAATTGGTCCATTACCAGTGACTCAGAAACAGATATAGGTTGAACTTCTCTAAACCGGGACACTCTGGTTCAGCAATATCCGTAATTCAACAGGACCATGGGTGTTCCAGAACAAGAGAGCCCTGGTGGCCAAGAGTCCAGCAGCAGAAGGGCCAGTGACTGGGAGTCCTGCTAGAGCTGGTGGCAGTGGGGCCAGCAGCCCTCCCCCAGTTCCAGATCGCAGCATCGCGGTGGGGGGGGAGGAGGGGGACGACGGACGGAGGTGGGGGAGAAGGGGTCTGGCATTGACTTTCCCTGGTCCGGCAAACTCCCTTGTTCAGGACTGGTCAGGTCCTGAGGGTGCTGGACCAGGTAGGTCCAAGCTGTAATGCTATTTTTGACATATAGTGCCAACCCTTTCCCCTTTTTTGCCTATTCAATCCTTTCTAAGTGGGTGATAACCATTGATTTTAACTTTCCATTCATGCAAATAATCCCATCAGGCTTCAGTAATACATTTTAAAATCAAATTTATGCGAGTAAATGAGGAATTCCAGTTCCTGTTGTTGTTATCTAGGCTCCTAGCATTGCCCTTAGCACAGGCAATTGAGGAATTTCTTCTCTTCACATCCTAAGGCTCCTTAATTTTGTTCCAAGCATTTCAATTTTCTGCTGAGTGCTCTCATCTTCCCTCTTTTTATCCTCCCCGACTAATATTAGTTTAACACTCCTCTGAATGTTCTAATCTGTCTGTCCCCAAGAATATTGGTTCCCCATCTACTGAAGTGGACACCAAACTATACTGACTCCACTGCCCACAGAAGGTGGACCAACATTCCACACATCAAAAACCTATACTACTTACCTTGCCAGCAGATACAGGAAAGGATGCACAATAGCAGAGATAACTAACTGTACTTCTATATCATCTTTGATTGGAGGATTCCAAAGCATCTTTCATCACATATTCATAAAGATTTACAATCCCCACAAGAGATGCACACTCTACACCCATTTACTGACAGGTAAACTGGCATAAAGAAAGGTTAAACAACTTGCCTAAGGTCAGTGGCAGAACTGGAAATACAGCCCAGGAGTCCTATCTCCTAATCCTCTATTCTAACCACTAGATTACATTGCCTTCAAAATGATTAAAACTTGATTTCTTTTAACATTCTCAGGTAATAAGAATGCTGGGAGATGGAGAGAGACTGGGCAAAAGTTCATTGTGGGCAAAAGTTGGTCTAATTCCAGGAAGAATGGAGTCTCCCCCACACATGCTAGTGGTGAATTTGGTCTGGAGCAAAATAACCCTTAAACTAAAGGAAGAAAAGGAAAGCCTGTTACAGGATGGTCATCACAATGACCTCAAAAACTTACATTTATGTGATAAGAGCCCTACAAAGTGTTGGATTTTACCAGAAAGATCAAAACTCCTTAAGAGAAAAAAGAAACCAGACATACCAGATGAGACATAAATTACTAAATCAAGACCCTGATTTAACCAATAACAAGAATTTTTTTTGCAATAAGTAAAACAGAATGTTCAACTAACCATTTGATAGACCATTTCCAAGCTTCTGTACATTATGACTCGTGGGAGATGAAAATAGACTGATCTGGCAAGTTCCTGTTATCGGTGAATATAAGCTGACATTTTTCTTTCTGGTCTTCAAAGGTGTTACTTGATGAGGCTAAACAAAATTTAAAAAAAGAATAAATATATGTGTGTTCATAGGGAGACCCTTCCATATTCCTTACATAGCTCTGACAATTCCAATTCCTCCCTCCAACTTCAATTCTCAATGCTTCACAATTGCAGCCTCCACATTTCCTGTTAAGGTGACCTACACATGCTCCCAGAGCCAATCAGCATACAGTGTCTAAATAAAAGTAAATTAGGCCATTTTAAATAAAGCAGTATAGGCCAGTTGTAACAGTATTTTCAAAGACATTCCCAATTTTGAGTATCTCCATTTATGAACATCTCCAAATTGCACATAAACAGCACTGAAAATGCAAATTAAGCTCTTAGATGTCAACCTCTCAGCTTTCATACACAAATCCATACAGGCTACCTAAAACTATAGATACCTAAACTGAGTATCAAGTCCTCTTTTTAGCAGTTCATCTGAGGGTTAATTCTATTTTTCACCAATATGGAAAAATAAGTTAATTTGATGTTACTCTGGCATGCACTTTCCATTCTAACAATGATTCATTAGGATTAAAAATCATGGTCAGAATTTTTATTCTTCTAAAGCTTCTGCTGATTATCAAGTGTGTTTTTTCCTAAAAACAAAAGAAAAATCAGTGTTAAGAGTGCAGAGGTCCATTTAAATCAAAATTAAGTCTCTAGTTTAAAGTTATGTGATTACTGACCTAAAGGAAGCTGTGTACTAAACTATTAGTCAATATTTTTGCATATTTCATAAGAAAACATGCTGACTGGAATTCTGTGGTACAGCAGAAGCTCAGAGTTACAAACAACCTGCATTCCCAAGCTGTTTTTAACTCTGAACAAAACATTATCGTTGTTCTTCAAAAGTTGTAAACATTTTGAAAGAACAGTTGTGAAGATTGATTTAATACAGCTTTAAAACTTTACTATGAAGAAGAAAAAAATGCTTTTAACTAGGGATGTAAAATTCCATTTCATTATCTGGTTCACAGATTAAAGGGAGGGGAGCATGGAGCAGCCCCTGTCCATTGCTGGTTTGGAGCCCCTCCGTCCCCCAGGCTGCTCCAGGCCAGGTAGAGCAGCCCCTATATAACTCTAGCCCCACTGGTTAACCTTAACCAGCTTACCAGTTAAACATTCACATCCCTACTTTTAGCCATCTTAATATAAATGAAACAAGCACAAAACAGTTTCCTTACCATATCAATTTTTTTAAATTTCCCCCTTTTTTCAGTAGTTTAAATTTAACACAGTACTTTTGCATGTGTGCACAGGTGCATGTATGTCTCTGCTGCTGCTGCCTGACTGCATAATTCCTTTTCTAAGTGAGATGTGTGGTTGATCAGTGAGTACATAACTCTGGTGTTCGTAACACTGAATTCTATTGTATACATTTTGCTTGCTGGAGCAAATGTTACAATGCAACCCTGAAAAAAATTAAGCTTCACTGCATTAGCACTACACAAGAAATTAGGAACCCGCCTTTACATCAAACACCTAAGTTCTGATGACAACTTGCATCCTACTAAGGAAAAAATAGCAGCTTCAAGTAACACCAGTAATGACTAGGTCAAAAAGGAAACACACCATCAAAGTCAAATAAACACTAAAAAAAGAAAGCCTCCCACTTCACTGAAGCCAAGATTTTACCATATATTCTTTAGGGATGATCTAACCCAGCCACTTTCAAATGGTATAGCGACCATCAATTTTTACCTCTGACTGAATTTTAAATATTAAGCAAATGTATAATAGTCAATACACAATAGTATACTGACAATTTCAAAGTAAAATAAGCAACCAACTAGTTGAACAAGGGCCCCCCAAGAATGAAACATGGACACAAGTGCAAGGCCTACCTTCAGTATTTGCATAATAAGGTCTGCCTTACATCTAGCAGCTTTCATACCAAAGGACCTCAAGCTACCATGCAAGATCTCTCTATTGTACACACAGTTGGCACCGAAGCTAGAAATGGACTGGTGCACAAGAGGTACTGGCACAATAAAGAGAAAAGGACATTTTGGATATGGACATTTTTAAGGTAAATTTCTAATCCATTAAAAATACTACACCTAGTGATTTTACAGTTTTTTCCTCTCCTGAGTAACAAGAGCTTTCAGAAAGACATCCTCACAGAAAGGCAGAATAAAAATCAAAAGTGCTCTTCGTCATTTTAATTTTTTTAATTGTTGAATTTAGTTTAGCATGTTATGCAGCAACTTTATTAATCCACACTTTCTCAAATATTAAAACAGGAAACAGCCTTCTTTCCTGTAACTACAATCTACTATACATTTGAAAGAGTTTGTCTGTGTGCCTGTTTAAGAACTTCTCCTAAGCAGTAAGAGCTAACACCATCAAATATGGTATACAGCTTCTTCTCATCATAGCTTAAAGCAAGGTAAGGATATGGTGCCAGTAAAATGGGATGTGCCTGGAAAGGGATTGCTTCCCACTTGATGTGACCTAGATGCAATAAATCGACCCCCAATGGATCAATTACTGCCCATTAATCCAGCTTGTAGTGAAGACACACCTTTAGAGAAGAGGCTACATTTCAAGCAGTGGGTCGAATACATATTTATTTACATTATTCTAAATGTTTTTCAGAAATGGATTCGTTCTAGGGAAGAATACTCTTGTCATAAGTCTACAGAGACAAACATGAAAAAGGAAGGATGGATGTGTACCATAATGTCTAATGGTCAAGTATGTAGCAACCTGCACAAAGGAGAAGTTTCTTCCTAACTCCAGGCAACCCCATTTTTTTACTCTGTGCAGCTTTTTATGAATAGTCCCATTATGCATATAAATGCCCATTTATAAGTTCTCTGCCCGTAGGTGACACTACGAGTTCCACAGGTTAATTATTTGTGGGGTAAGAAAAAATATCCTTTTCAGTTTTAAATATGCTGCCTTTCAATTTCATTGACTGCCCTCTTGTTCTTGTATTAAAGAGAAGGATAAATAGGAATGCTCAAATTACCTTCCCAATAACAATATTGTTAAGACCTCTATTCCTTCCCCCCTTCATCATCTTCTTTAAAAATCCCAATCTTTTAATCCAACTTTATATTAAAACCTCTCTATGCCTCTCCTCGTTTTCACTGGACCCCTTCTATTCCTTCAATTCCTTTTGTAACAGGGTGCCTGAAAATTGACAATTTCAGATGATAGAGCACTGTTTCACAGAATAATCTCATATTTTAAGCAGCGCTTTCTAGCTCTGTCTTTATGCTTTCTAACATTTGTTTGCTTTGTTGTCTTTTGACCACCTTTGCAGACTAAGGGTACGTCTACACTGCAAGCTTATTTCGGAAAAAGCTATTCCGGAAGATATCTTCCAGAATAGCTTATTTTGAAATAGAGCATCTACACTACAGGGAAGCCTCAAAATTAGTCCAAGGGGGGCTCCCCTAATGTGGACACACTCTCTTGATTTAGAGACCCAGGAGACACTGGGGAGGAATAACTTAGAATGGCCCTGGTGAGGAGCTATTTCAACATAGTGGCAGTGGAGCATCCACACACACCCTTTTCCAAAAGAGCTTTTTTAGAAGAGGCGTTATTCCTTGTGGAATGAGGTTTACCAACGTCGGGAAAAAACCCTCCATTATTTTGATTTTCTTTCAAATTAACGCAATTGCTGTGTAGTTATTCCGGAATAATGGTACAGTGTAGATGCACCCCAAGTTGAAGTTGTCACTCAATTACCAACAGTGCTATACAGTTTTTTACTGAGCAGTTACTGTTATAGCAATGCTTATGAGTTGATCTAATTCAGTCTTACAATGTGCATTACCCTGTATTTATTAATACTGAATTTTGATTTGTTGCCCATTCATCTAGCTTTTCTATATCCCTTTGAAGTTACTCAATTTTCTCCATAGTTCTGAGTAGCTTAAATAATGTTGTGTCATCTGCAGATTTAATAATATAATATCATCATTGCATCCCTTTTCCCAGTTAATATTTTAAATAGCTTCTATATTAGTAGGAAACCGAGGGCTCCCCACTGTTAACCTTTTACCACATTAAGATGAACTGAGCTCATTACAGCCGGTTAACGGTTATTCAAGAAATATTATTTACACTAATCAAGGGTATGTTACCCTGGAAAAGGGAATTATATTATGGGTTTCTAAAATGGAGTTCAGTGGGTTCCATTTTAAAGAGAAACAGTTTGCCTCAAGCATCATAGAGGTTTTTCCCGCTCAAAACTGTTAATTTGCACATGGTACCATCTTGTGCACCCCTCCCAAACAGGCTGTGCACTCATAACTATCCGGTGCACTCAGCACCAAAAGAGGTGCACTCAGCACTAAAACGCTGCACACAGCCCCTTGGAAGCTGCACTCAACACCCAGGTTTATTAACATATTTTTCCCGCCTCGGGGCCAATAAAAGCCCTGAGGTATCAAGGGCTCGGGTCCTTGGATTTTTCTCAACCTTGGATCTCGTCACTCCTTTTGTTGTTCCCTCCTTACCCCCTTGTTTGTATATTGTCTGGCCTGAAGCTCGGATACCATCTTGGTAATCTGAGGCCTGGACTTTTGGACTGTGCTATCCCTTGTGTGGTGAATGCCCACAAGGTTTTTCTTTTTGCAACGGCCATTGGAACCGGGACTCTTTCTATTATCATCACTGGATTACCCGCCTACTGGATCAGACGGTGTTGCCGAAGGACAGACCAGACTGTTTCCAGAGGGGATTCCTTTCCGGATCGAGGATCCATATTGGGCTCGTCTCTCCACCGAGGACTCGCCACCGTGGGATCTCCCTGCTTGTCCTCCCCAGAGGCTTCCAAATAGCCCGAGGGTCGAAGATCGCAGGCATCGATCGCCTCAGGCTTTGTATACATACCTTGTGTATCTAGGGAACTGTTCTATCTCCTTTCTTCGGGTTAGGGCAGGCTGGATTTGTTGTGGTTTACTGTTAGTTGTGTATCTGTTCACTTTATTTCCATCAAATACATGGTTTGGCCCTAAAATTGTGTATGCCTGATTTGTGGCTAGTGATCCACCGGTGATTAGATACGGCTCCCAGGTCGGATCTCTCTTCTGTGTAGGGACTCCCTTTCCCCGTTTTATATCCTCACCATTGGCCATTTTAATTTAATTGCTTGTCCACGTCCCTAGGGCAACAGGTACATTAGGCATTAAACCTACACCCACTCTGTTTTACAACATGGGAGATCATCTGTGTCCCTGCGGCAAACTCAAAGAGCCCTCTCTGTTTAACCTTGAATGCCTGCATGACATTGCAGCCACTATATTTCTGGATATGAAGGAAGCCTCCTTTGAGCATCTACCAGGGAACAGAGTTACTGCAGCACATAACCAAAGCTCTATACCTCTGTGGCAATCAGAGTTTTTCCTTAGGGAAGCAGCCAGGCAAATCCTTACAATGTCATACCAATATTACACAGTTTTAACAACTCATTCCTGACTTTTTAAATACAGAAACAGAAGTCACATCATGTGATGCGATTGTGGCAGAACCTATGCATGTTGGGGCTAGGGAGATGGTCCTGGGACGCAAAGGAGAAGCAGTAGTTTGGGATAGGGATGCAATCTGAGGTGACAAATACATTACAACTTTATTGTATAGTCATGTTACCGTTGATATTCTCCCAGTATAGAAAACACTTCAAATGAACATTTTAACCCATCATATTCTGAGAAGCTGTTGTAGACAAGGGCTTTTATTTCAGTCATTTTGGTGCATAAGGAGAGTCTGGTCTGAAATGTAATTCTTCTCTGTTAAAATACCTTTGTTCCCATCTCAGAAAAATAACAGCTTTAGAGTAGGAAAAAAACCTGTGTTTAATTTCAAGCTGGACCACTCATCCACAAAAATGCTACTCCGACCAGAGAAACAGATGCAAAATTACAGTCACAGCTGCATTCTGTGCAGAACAAGTTGGGTAATGGTATACTAAACTGCTAATTAAATTGCTAATGATTTTTTTTTAGTGCCACTGCGGTATTTTGCTATCTTTATTTAAATAAAAAAGTATCCAACATATTTTTAAAATTGCAAGTTTCTATTTTACTAAACACCAATGAGACTTCTAAATATGTATCACATATAAACCAATCTCTCTAAAATGACATCGCCAAGCGGAGATTTACCGGAGGCTCATTTACTGATAAGCTAGTTTTTCTAATATACCTTTCCAATAATTTTCCTTCCTTTTAAGGCTACCATCCTCATGAACTCCTCCATGTTAGTGTTTGTAGCAACACCCACTGTTGATACAGATAGATAGTAAACTGACATATGTCATGACATGCTGGCAAAGGGAATATACAACGGCTGCATTTACAAAAATAATAGCAACAGTACAATTTTATTTTTATTGTGATAACTGCGGTGAAATTTATTGCAGTGTTAGTATTTTATTGTTTCATTATGCCAGATTAGCTAAGGGATGTAATTATATCCTTGACATAAAAATGCCTTTAATGTTTTCATTTCAATTTTGCAGCTTATAATATGAAGATTATAGCATTATCATAATTCCATATTGTTACATGTGCAATTAGATGGCAGAACATTTGCTTCCACAATTATGGAGCAAATTTTTAATAAATGCTTTCAACAAGGTTCCTAACTTATTCAGCTCTTGGACTAGTAGTGAAGGTAACAAAAAAATATGCCTATTTCTCCAGTTATAGTCAATTTCTTCATGCAGAAAAACACATAACTTATTGACAGGCAATGTATACAAAACACAATAATTTCATGCCAAAGACTTTTAGCAATCACTTCTCCTTAGTGAGACTTTTGTATATTGTCAGTCAATCTGCTACAACATAACCCTAATGAAATGCTATGTATTTATGTAAATTCCATATAATTTCAATCACAAAACTGAATACTTACATTTTGTTTTGGAAAGGTCTCCAAATTCAGTGCTCTTTAGCTCTGCAAGCAAAAGAGAGAGAAGTTTTACACGCCTTCAAACACAAAATATTTAGCAATAAGATACATTATCTGTGGTTTTAAAAGAATTATTTTTTCCTAGTTATGAATGCATGAATTAAATCGTCTATGCTACTTCAGGGAAACTGATCTCAGATACAGCAAATTGATTAACTGATTCAAAGAACATGTGACAAAAGGGTTGCTTTTTGGCAGCTGGAACACAAGTACTTCTACTAAAAAAAAAAATCCACCTCTCCACTTTATATATAGCAGCTTGAACCAAGATAACAGAATATATATATAAAAAAACGGGTGTTTGACGCTTTCATAAAAAATACCAATAATTAAAATAATTGTACACAAGTGCACTCCAATTTACATGCCTTCTGGGTAGGTGTTATTTTGACATTAGTAAAAATAATGTATTAAGTGCTTAAACCTGGGTTCAGCAAGGTGAAAAAAATAGTTCCCTCCCATCATTTTAGCTCTTAACATGATTGAATGCTACCAGACTATGACTTAAATGGGGAACAGATGCTCTATGTCTTTACAAGTCCCCAAACCGTAAGAAACTATTTTTTAGTCTTCTTCACCATACTGATTCAGGAACATGCCAAACTCTCTCTGTAAAATTTGCTCTGCTGAACTGGATGCCCAGCTGTTAATGGCAACACTAGGAAAGGAAAGCTGAATATTTATAATACTTTATATCGTACAGCTGTCTTCTAAAGAGCAGTCATCAAAATTTTATTGAATGCGGGCTAAATACTCAAAGGAAAGAAAGGTCAACATAAATTAAGACTATTTTACACAGAGGCAACTGCAACTTAAGTACTTTCTTAAATCTTAAATAATAACTTAAAGCATTACATAAAGTAACTAAAAAATCAGGAAAATTTTTATATAGTCACTATAAGTACTTTACAAATTCATTTCAGATTAAACAAACTTTAGAAAATGCACTTTATTTCAAACTGTAACTGCACACATTTCATCTTAAAAAAGATTGTTTTGATTCATTAGCAAGTAAGATGACCTCATTTAAGCTATCCTGTTGTATAGACTGTACTGTACCACTGTTTCTGAGATTCAAATGTGAAGGCATCCCAAAATAAATTAAAATGCATCTTTGAAATATTATTCATGTTATACAAGATAAGACTTGCTTAAAATTATCTGTATTTTTTACAAAATGTTAAAAAAGCCAAACACGTAAGATTTACATTTGCCGTATAAAAAAAAATTCTTGCCAAGGGACGTCTACAGTCCGATAGAATCTTTACAATGTGTGTGTGTGTGTGTGTGTGTGTGTGTGGGAAGAGAAGGAGTTGTTTTAATATAGTGGTCCATGTTGCTTAAAGAATGCAGACTCCATTATATCTCCCACCCCAGTGGCAGAGAAAAACATTATAATGCATTAATACATTTCCTCTGTTAAGATGCTCTGGGGGCCAATGTATTTGCATGTTATACTAAGGCATCCCTTCCAGCCCTACATTTCTAATGGAAGTTTTTTATGATGGACTTCAAAGGGCGCTGGAAGACAAAGTACAGCAGAATCTGGATTCGAGGTAACTTTATGATGAGGATAAATGAAAAACTGCATGAAAATACTAAATTAAAGGGATTTGGGAAATTTCTCAGAGAAAAAGCTATGGTGCGGTCAGCCCCATGTTTTTTAAAATATGTCAGATATTGTGTAGAAAGAGTTCCAATTGACCCAAATTTGCCTCTGTTGGTCTATGGAACCTCTGTAAGCCCCTTAAGCTATACAGCTGCAGAGGAAGATTCTCACATAAGTACTTCTATATCTCAAATGGCTGAATAATGATCATTTTGTGATTATTTAAGTCTTGCTTCCTGTGATCATTTAAGTCTTGCTTTTTCCAGTGAAAACATTAGATTTTATCCCATCTGGCAGGCAAATCACTAGTCAACTATCATTCAATCAGGATCATATCGGGGTTGTGGTCTTAAAGTACAAACTAGGGATGTAAAAGTGTAGTTGATTAACCAATAAGCAAAAGCTTATAGGTTAATGCTATTGACCAGGCTACTCAACTTTTGAAGCCCCGGGAGCCACAAAGATACTCAAAGCACACACCGAGGGCTGCAACTTAACTGTGGTTGCATATATATGCAAATATATACAAATAGCTTCTTTCACAGTGACAGGCATGAATACAAAGATTAAGGCAAAACTACACAACATGCAGGCCCCATTTAAACCAGTTCTGCTGATATTAATTAAACGCAATATTTACCCGATTTCCACCCATATGACAGCACTTTTAAGGAGCAATGCCAGTCAAGGAATTTAACCACTCAAAAAACATATCAACAGAAGACCATTATATTGACTACTTTTTTGTTTTGGCTCCCACCCGTAGGCCGCGTGTTGAGCGCCATGTGTTGAGCCCCGTGTAAACCCAAACAGCACCATGGGCCGCAAACAAACAGGCCACGTGTTGAGTAGCCCTGCTACAGACTACATGCATTCCCCCCTTCCCAGTAAATCTTTTAGCAGACTGGCCAGAAGCCTGGCTCAGTCCTGGCTTGCAACGGGTCTGGGACCTACCCCCCGCTGCAGTTCTGCATTTAAAGTGTATTAGGAGCCAGGTGGGCAGGCAGCCCAACTCAGTTCTGGCTCATGCTGGGTCTGGGAGCTCAAACCACCCCTTAGACAGGGGCTGGTGACACCCCGCACCGCTGCCTCTTTATCAGAGGCAGCAGCAGAAGGCGACAAGCAGCTGCTCCAAAAGGGGAGATGTTTTTTAAACTAGCTCCCCTCATGAACCAGCTCCCACCTGACACCCCACACTGCTGTTTCTGATACAGAGGCAGCAGCGTGGAGTGGCAGGGGTTTTCTCAGGAATGAAGCTCGAGCACACTGGCTGCCGGCCCCAGCGACTATAGAATAGTCAACTAACTGATAAGAATTCATGAGGTTACTGGACTATTCAATTAACTGATATTTAACATCCCTAGTACCAACTACTGTCCATGGCTAAAAGTTCTGAAACAAAGTTCATTTGAGAAATTAAAAAGGAGCCGCACTGGGCCACAGGAATTTTACTCCATCACTCACTCCCACATGCATTCAAAAAGATGCATGCAGGGAGAAGAGAGAAACCTCAAAACAATCTAAAGTGTGGAAATCAGAACCTCACATTAAGGGTACATCTAGACTACAGGCTTCCGTCAACAGAGAGAGTCCAGACTACATCGCTTTGTCGACAATGCGATCAGCTTTGTCGACAAAGAGCGTCCAGACTGCGCTCTTTGTGTGTTAATTTGGCTTTTTTAGCCATGGAGCCTGAGCTGCCCCTGGGCAGGTGATGGCCCCACACCGTGCTGCTGGAAGCTCTGCTGCATGCTCAGGAGAGCATGATGACCTTAGTGGCAGAGCTAGATTCTGAGCCCAGCTTTGAGCCCCTCGCTCAGGCTGCAGCCCTGCTGCCCTTGCCCCCCAACTTATTCCTGGAGAGGCGAGTTTGGAGGCTGGACACCAGTTTGGACTGGTGGGACCAGCTAGTGCTGCAGCAGTAGGACGACGACCAGTGTCTCTGACACTTCCGCATGCGGAAGGCCACCTTCCAGGAGCTCTGTGTCTGGCTCACCCCTGCCCTGCAACGCCAGGACACCCACTTGCGGCCTGCCATCCCCCTGGAGAAGTGCATCACCATTGCACTGTGGAAGCTGGCCACCCCCAACAGCTACCACTCCATGGGACATCAATTTGGGGTGGGGAAGTCTACCGTCGGGGCTATCTTGATGGAGGTAAGGCACTTTTGGGGGAAAGTCCAGGGGGGCGGGCAGAGAAGGGGGATGGTCAGGACCGGGCACAGGGACCGGGGGGATGGGGTGGGAGTGGTGGAAGCCTGCCTGGTCTCACCCCACGGGAGTGCAGGAGCCATGGAGGGGTTGCCCGAGGGGGGACTCTGGGAGCGGAGGGGTGGGGGGGGGCACCTCTCACCAGCCCATGCAGCTCCTCCCATGTCCCCTTATGCGTGCTTCTGTGTGTCCCTTTCTGCAGGTGGCGATAGCCATCAATTCTGAGCTGCTCCACAGGACCATCCGCCTCGGAGACCTGCAGACCATCCTGGCTGGATTTGCGGGGTTGGGGTTCCCAAACTGCAGTGGAGCACTCGACGGGACCCACATCCCCATCCGTGCCCCGCCCCATCGAGCAGCACAGTACATCAACAAGAAGGGCTACTTCTCCATGGTGCTGTAGGCCCTGGTCGACCACAAGGGACAGTTCACCGACGTTTGTGTCGGGTGGTCAGGCCGGGCACATGATGCCCGCACGTTCAGGAACTCGTACCTGTACCACAGGCTGCAGGCTGGGGCATTCTTCCCAGAGAGGAACCTGGCAGTCGGGGATGTGCAGATGCCTACGTGCATCGTGGCTGATGCAGCCTACTCTCTCATGCCCTGGCTCGTGAAGCCCTACACCAGCCACCTGGATGCGAACAGGGAACTGTTCAACTCCCGCCTCAATAGGGCTCGCTTCCAGGTGGAGTGCGCCTTTGGCCGTCTGAAGGGCAGGTTTTGGTGCCTGCTCATGCGGCTGGACATGGGGGAACACAACATCCCCGATGTGGTTGCAGCATGCTGTGTGCTGCACAACCTGGTGGAGAGGAAAGAGGAGGCTTTCCTCCCTGCATGGGAGACATGGGCTGATGTGGAGGGGAGGCACTTTGAGCAGCCCAGGACAGCTGCCATCCGGCAAGCCCAACAGCTGGGCTTGCAAATCTGAGAAGCCCTGAAGGAGCAATTCTCCCATGGAGGCCGATGAGTTTCCCCAGGGCCTTCCAAATGTAGGATTGCCCCATGCTCCTGGTGCCTTCCTCCCCAAAACCCCTCCTGGCCCCACAGTCACTCCTTCCTCACACACTGAGAACAGAGACAGGTGTGGGTGAAAACATTTCAACTGTTTATTGCACTGTTGATTTTTTGACAAAATAAAATAGGAAACTCTTTTGTGCAGAGAAAATAAATAACTTTTTTTCAGAGAAAATACAAAACTCTTTTGTGCAGAAAAAATACACTGTAAACAAAAGAAAGTGCTTCCCTCAGTTACTGTCACTGGTGGGAAGGGGGAATGTCAACCAGAAAGGGGGGAAGGAAGCTCAGGGCTGAGGGAAGAGCCCCTGGCAGATTGGCTCCGGAGGCCTTCTTGCCTCCGGCTGCACATGCAGGCTGCCACAGCAGGGGGCTGGGCAGGAGGTGGGGCTGGACCTGGGTCTGGGATGGCAGGGGCTGAGGGGGAGAGGGGCAGGCTGAGGAGGAGGGGCAGGACCAGGCACAGGACCGGGGAAGGCCATGGCCTCCTGGATTGCTGCGCAGATGTCCCTGCACTGCTGGGCGAATTCAGCCAGCAACTGCCGGCTCCACTCAGCCTCTGCCTCCAACCTTCTCTCCATTGAGTCCTGCATCCTTTGCACGACTCCAACGTGCTGGCGCACCAGGTCTAAGTAGGTGCGCCAGTGCCGCCAGGTTCCTTGCAGCCATCTGGGTGGTGGGGCAGGTGTGGCGCCCCCCTCCTGGTCAGCTGGTCTGGCTGTGGAGGACAAAAGGGAAAAGTCATCAGTCATGCATGCTCACCCTTTCCCTGAGAGGGTATGCCCTCCTTCTTGTCAGCAGGCAGTGCCTGTCCTAGGGTCAGAGGCTGCTCATGTGCATCTCAGTAAGGCATGGTGTGGCCTGGCCCACAGCCACGGTCTCCCTGGAGCCCAGAAGATGTGCAGGCCACCATCCTGCCCCCCCTCGCACACATGCCCCATGGCCCAGCTGCACAGACAAGTGTCAGGCCATGGTTGGGGTTCCCGCAGAGTACTGAGAGGCCTGCAGCTGTGAGGCAATCCTGGCGTCCCAGATCCATGCCTGCCCCTGGCATCACTGCCTGCAGGAGCAGGTGGTGCCTAGCAGCCGTGAGGGTGCAGGGTATGATGGCCCTCCCTGAGGGCGGCCATGGGTGTTTTCTCCCTTCCCCCCAGGCTGTGATCAGCATGACATGTCACAGTACTGCACCATGCGCTTTGCTCCCGCCTGCCCTGCCCTGTGTGTGTTGGACCCTCACCTGATGTTCCCTCCCCAGTGTCCAAAGTTGCCTGGGAGGCCTCCTGCACCTGGGCGTCTGGCTCCTGGGTGCTCCGGGTGCTGTTCTCCTCCTCCTCTAGGAGCTCCGGGTTCTCAGGCTGCTGTTGCGGCCGCTGCTGAGCAGGGGTCTCTAGCCCAGACTCCACCAGCTGCTCAGGAGGCAAGGGTTCCCCTGGCCCCAGGATCCTGTCCAGCCCCTTGAAATATGCACAGGTGTGTGCCATTTTCCCGGAGCGGGAGCTGTGCTCACGGGCCCTGATGTACCCCTGCCTGACCTCCTTGACTTTGGCCCTGACCTGCGGTGCCGTGCAGGGATGGTGGCCTTTCCTGGCCAGGTTGTCAGCCATTTGGCCGTAGATGTCAGCGTTCCTGTGCCTGCTCTGAGGGAGCTGAAGAGCCTCCTCCTTGGCCCACAGCTCCAGGAGGGCTTTCATTTCTGGCCCTGACCAGGAGGGTGCCCGCCGTTTGGTGCCCCTGGTTTCCCGGGAGGATGAGTCCCTGGAAGGGTCAGGGAGGGTCTTGGGGGGCTTGTCCCTGGGACATGGCTCAATACACAACAGAGCTGCTCAGTCAGGGTCCTCTCTGGAGGTGGCTTGTTGCCAGATTGCCGATCCTGGGTGCCTGTGCCTTTTAAAGATGGCTACAGGCAGGAACAATAGAGTTGAAAGCTGTGGCAGGAGTGTCCACCAGGGGTTCTTCCTGGAGGCCTTTTCTGTGGACATAACTTCTCCCCTGCGTCCACACCTGCCTTTTGTCGACATAACTATGTCGACAAAGGAGTTATTCCTTGTGGAATGAGGTTTACAGCCATTGACAAAACTGCTGAGTTATGTCGACATTATGTCGACATAACTTGACGGCAGCGTGGACGCAGGTATAGTTTTGTTGACAAAAGTGGACTTTTGTCGACAAAACCCTGTAGTCTAGACACACCCTAAGATATAAAGGTCAGCAGCATTACTTCGGTTAGTTCCAACTCTCTTCTTCCCATGGCTGGACAAAGTTACTACAGCACCAGGACAGTAAGGGCACGTCTAGACTTGCTTTCACTTTTGAAAGAAGATATGCAAATTCGCATCAAATTTGCATATCTTCTTCCGATTGCTTTTTTGAAAGAGGTTCTTTCGAAAAAGAAAGTAGTCTAGACGCGGTTCTTTTGAGAAAAAAACCTTTTTTCGAAAGAACCGTTCTTCCTTAAAAAATGCAAAAGGGGTTTTGCGCAAAATTTGCTTATCTTCTTTCGAAAGTGAAAGCAAGTCTAGATGTGCCCTAAAAGTCACAGTCTTCACAAGTAAGGAAGAGGAAGGAAAAAGCTAGCACATGAAACTACAGTGTCCAAGAGGGCTCATTTACCTGAGTCCCCTAACCCCAAGTTGACCTCAAATCTCCAGGGACACATCTCATTCTGTTTTCTTAACTGTGCACAGTAAATGGTGGTGGTGTGCGTTTATGCAAGTACAGGCATACTAGCAACTTATACTTTACACATAATATTTACCAATCTAAAAAAACGTTAACACTATAGTTTGTTATAACATATTGAAAAATTCTTATAGGCCAGATTGAAAGTCTCTTACTTACAAAAGTACTCCTATTTATTTCATGTGAGTAACTGCTCAGAGTATGGGTTTCACCATCTAGCCCTTTATAAGGAAGTGATATTTTCCAGTCTCCTGGTACAAAAAGATGCCCTTTAAACTTTGCATGTATTTAAGCAAATTATATTAAAAAACGAGTGAAGAAAGGTATTTACGTGAGGTGGTAGTAAGTAAAGAAGGAGCATGTGGCTTGATGAAATGGCTGTGTCCCTTAATGGAGAATTTATTTTGAGCAGATCACAATGCATTTATAGATGCCACTGACACACAGTTTCAACCTTACTATTTTCTAACTCACTTTATAGACATTAAGTTTTACAAAAACATGGTGATTAGTATTGCAAGAAACTAAATATAGAAAGGGTGCGCAGCAGATCAGAGGCTGATTCATAAGCCAAAAGTGTCCTATACCATATCCTATTATAAGCAGGGCTCGCCGAACCGCGGCGAGCCCCACTCGCCAGCCACGCTGTCCGGCGATCTGCGCATGCGCAGATCGCCCGAACCCAGCTCTTCCGGGTTACAATCTACTCGCCACAAGCGAGTAGATTGTATAATTTGTCGAGCCCTGATTATAAGTAATGACAGCATGAAGACTGTAATAAGGAAGGTACATTTAATTTGAATACATTTCTCTCATTGTTAGTAGAAATACAAAAATGTACCCCAAAAAGAATCTTTAGTTTCCACCCGATAGCAGTGTGAAAACAGCATTTAAATTGAGAAAATGTGTATGTCATCTTTTTGTATAAATATGGGTTATGCATTTTCAGCTTAATGCAATCCGATTTCACAGTTAAGACAACATAACAAGACTTCACAAAGTTTTTAGTTGCAATTGACTTTTCAATAGGCTACATTACTAAAAATCTCTATTTGGCTCTTAGTAAAGAAATAATCAGCAGGTATTTACATGTTAGAAAAACAGGAAGGGAAAATGGCATATCAGCAGGGAAAATCTGAAGAAAAAACATTACTATTTTCCAGCTTTGAACTGAAATATAAAAGACAACACAAGTAAAATGAGGAATGTGCTCAAGTACTGCAATCAAGTAAGGGGCTTGCTCTGGCATTCTGAATCAAAATCTCCTCTTCCAACCCTGCTACCGTGCAGTGTGATGAGAGCTGTCTAGAAAACATACTAGCTGAATTTTGGTGGCCCTCTAAGTAGAAATGCTTAACATTTTCAAATTGGGGTAACTTCACATTAAGCCAGTGGTGGGCAATCTGCAACTCAGCAGGGCTCTATATGAGGCCCACAAGATATTTTGCTTATCATTGCCCATGTTCAAGGTTGCTAAATTCTATTGGTTTCTGTCTGTTAAGGTTTTTTCCCACCAATATTGCTAAAGTGACACTTATGTAAAGCAAGGGCACATAAAGTGAGATGCATGCTAAATCCACACAACACTGTGAGAGCTAAGCAGGCCCGCTGCATCCAATCAAAGATATGTTAGGATTCAATTGCCATGCCCAAATTCTAGGTGCACAAGTGCAGTTAGCAAAATTACCCTATCCCGGGACACTGTCTTGGCTACAAGAATCTTGCAGACCACTGAGATGAAGGAGGGTCACTCATGAGACTCCCTAGCATAGGTCGCATATCACTGTTTTCAGCACTGAAATAGGTGGAGGTGCTTGAGGAAATAGTCCATTATTTAGTTGCCAAACTTTAAAGCAAATTTGAAAGTCTTGCCATTACACAGGCTGGCATCTGTGATGACTCAGAGACTCTAGGATGTGCTGGCAAGATACAGCCTCTGGGCTGGATCTGACTGGCCAGGCCTTTGGATCTCCCTGCCTGAAGGTCCTGCTGGGCTATTGGCTGGGAGCCACCTTAGTAAGCACCTCCAAGCCAGAGCCAACTTCTGGCACCCCAGTCCCTCCCTCCCCCTAACTCCCTGCTCCAGCTTCATCCCTCCCAGAGCTTGCACTCCCTCCTACACTTCTCCCCAGGCCAAAATCCTCTCCTGCACCCACACCCCCTCCTGGATCCTGCCCCAGGTCACAACCCCCTCCTTCACCCAAACCCCCTCTCAGACCCTACACCCTCTCCTGCACCCCGAGCTCCCTTCTGCACCCAGCCTCTCTCCCATGACCTCCTGGAGCGACCCACCCATCGGAAATTATTGCCCGCCCCTGCCCTAGGAGAACTTGCACTTATTCAGCGGGGAAAACTTAAAAAAAAAAAAAAAAAAAAAAAAAAAAAACAACCAACCGCCTAGCAGCGCCGTAAAGACCCACGAACCAGTAGGCAGCCCCAAGTCTCACAGTGCGGCCACAGCCCGCCCCGCCCTTTCCAAGCTAACGGGCAGATGCAAGAGCCGGCTCGGGTTCAAGTCAGTGGTCGCGTCTCCGGTCGCCCAGCTCCCACCCCCCAGCGCCTACCCCCTAGCTCCCTTCACCCCCCCATGCCCCTGGCCCGCCCTGCCCCCTGGCCCGCTACCTACGGCATGACGGCAGCGCTCCCGCCGCTCCTGCGCCTCCGGGACTTGCCGCTTCCCGCCCGGCGTGTCCCACCCAAACCCCGCCGGCTGGAAACACCGCCCAGGGGAAGCGGCCGGCTCCTGGTAGGCCGGGGGCGGCCCGTGCCCGAGGCAGCGCGGGGCAGGGTGCGCAGCGGCGGCAAGCCCGGGCCGGGGAAAGGTACGAAACAAGGAGCCGCCGAGGTCAGCCCGGGGAGGGGGGAGCCCGTCCACCCCACTCGTGCTGCTGGCTGCCCGAGTGCGCGGGCGCTGGGGGAGCCGCCTGCCCCGCTCGCTGCCGGGATGTTCCTTGGGTGGGAGAAGGGGGCAAAGTCCCCTCAGCTGGCAGGAGCAGGCGGCCCCCGCCGCCCCTTGGCAGCAGCCTCCGAACGCCGAGCTCTGCCCAGCCCGGGGCGCGCTGCTGCGGCGCCTTCCACCAGCGAGGGGCGCGGGAGGGGGGATGCGCTGGGGGCTTGATCGCCTGAGGGGGATTTTGTTAATTGCCCTAAACTGAGGTTGAAATCGCCCAGAAACAGGCGTCTGCGCTCGGGGGGCAGTTTAGGAAGAGGCTTAATAACGAGAGAGCTTCTTGCTCCCAAGTGGGTGGGACCTGCGAGGTTCGCCTTTCCTATGGTGGCATGGTAAGAAACGAGACTATAGACACCATAGAAGTGATCAGATAGGAAGGGAAAGGGTGCGCGCTCATCTAGTCCAGCCCGCTGCAGCCAGGCAGGGAAAAAGTAAAACTAGATCAGGGGTTGGCAACCTTTTCAAACCAAAGAGCCAAACTATTCAATAGTGATAGAAATGTAGCCCTGTTAGTCTGGTGTAGCTGAAACAAAATACAGGACTATGTAGCACTTTAAAGACTAACAAGATGATTTATTAGATGATGAGCTTTCGTGGGCCAGACCCACTTCCTCAGATCAAATAGTGGAAGAAAATAGTCACAACCATATATACCAAAGGATACAATTGGATTATATGGTTGTGACTATTTTCTTCCACTATTTGATCTGAGGAAGTGGGTCTGGCCCACGAAAGCTCATCATCTAATAAACCATCTTGTTAGTCTTTAAAGTGCTACATAGTCCTGTAAACTATTCAATAGTAATAGAGATGTAGCTGTGTTTTTTATATGTGTTCACTTTTTTTGATTGTATCCCTTTGGTATATATGGTCATGCCTATTTTCTTCCACAATTTGATCTGAGGAAGTGGGTCTGGCCCGCGAAAGGTCATCACCTAATAAACCATCTTGTTAGTCTTTAAAGTGCTATATAGTCCTGTTTTTTGTTTCAGCTAGACTAGACTAACACGGCTACATCTCTATTACCAAACTATTCAAGATTCAGAACAAGTGGCCTACAAAGAGCCATATAAGAATGCCCATTTGAATGACGGAAAATATACAACTTAATATTATTGATAATTGACATAATGATTAATAATAGCATAAATGAAACATTGTACTCAAGGACTTTATTTAATGGGACTTCCACTGCTGCCTCTTTTCATACATATCTTTGAAGTTTACATCATAACTGGTCAAATCCAGCTTCATGCAGGCTTTCAGGATGTCTTCTGTCAATCTTACGGTGGGGGCTGGGGATGTGGGGTGCAGGAGTTTCGGTTGGGGTGCAGGAGGGGCTCAGGGCAGGGGGGCTGGGTGTATGATGGGCTCAGGGCACAGGTTTGGGGTGTGTGGGTGGTGCAGGAGTGTTATGGCAGGGAGCTGGGGAATTGGGATGCAGGATTTTGGGGCTATGGGGGTATGAGGGCAATGGGCAGGGGGTTGGGTATATGATAGGCTCAGAGTTGGGGTGTATGGGGGGGTGCAGGAATGTTATGATGCTGTGGCCAGATGGGGGCTGGGCCTCAATTGTGGGCTTGTTGACCTGGCTTCATTTTCAAATAAAGTAAAATATTATGTCCATCACAAAAGGTTTCAACATTGTCTTTATTTATGGGGTGGGGTGGGAAACCTTTTTTGGGTCAGGGGCCAATGTCCCACAGGAAAATCAGTCGGGGACTACACAAGTGAGAAGCAAAAAAACAATCCCTCCAAAACCATCCAACCCTCACTAATGTGGCCCCCAACTGAGACACCTCACACCCCTGGTGCTCCAGCCCCATGGGTGGGGGGGAGGAGGTCATGGAGGACTGAGGTTCAAGGCCCCTTCTGAGGTTCCAGGGTTGGTGGATTTTGTGGCCCCCCTAGGCTCTGGGGTGGGGCCAAAAATGAGGGGTTCAGTGTGCAGGACAGAGCTGCCAGTAAGTGGGATAGGGATGGGGGTGCAGAATCTGGGTGGGAGGTAGGGTGCAGGAGCAAGCTGGGGGTAGATGTCTGGCCAGGGGGAAGGGGGCAGGAGCAGGGTGCTTGCTGGTGGGTGTCTGGCTGGGGGCAGGAGCAGGAACAGGGTACGGGTGGGTGTCTGGCCAGGGCGGAGGGAGCAGGGACAGGGTACTGGTGGAGGGAGTAGGAGAGCTCCACTGGTATCTGCTGGTCTTCAGCGATGAGTGGCTTTCTGGCAGTATCTGCAGGCAGCGCTGGCACATTCCGCCCCTCTAGGAAATCCATCCACTCCTCGTTCCCAAAGTCTGGATCCTCCGCCGCCATCTTAGCTCCAGCTCCCTCTCCCCACAATGCCTACATGCTCTATGTGCAGCACCACCACATCCAGCTCTCTCGGGTGATCACCAGGCAGAGAGGACTGCGCAGCTCCTTTGTCCTGCCTCCCCCGGAGCACAGGGGAAGGTAGGATGGATAAGGAAGCGTGTGCGATGCTGTGGGGAGCGGAGAAGCAGCACGTGTGCTTCCCCGCAAGCTGGATCCTCGGGGCTTCCCCTCCTCCAGGAAGCTGTCGCTGGATCCAATCTTGTGGGGCGCGCAATGCTGGATTGCCAGCACGGGCTCCTCATTGCGGGTTGGGGGGAAGTGAGGAGGGGGGAACTGAGCTCAAGCCGCTAGCCTTATTTGGCTCCTAAGTGAGCCATAGGTTGCTGACCCCCTGAACTAGGCCATGCCTGACATGTGTTTGTCTAACCCATTCTTAAAAACTTCCAAGGATGGGGAGGCCACAACCTCCTTTGGAAGACTATTTTAGTGCTTAGTTACCCCGGTACTTAAGAAGTTTCTTCTGTCATCCAATTTAAAGCACCCTGGTTGCAGATTAAACTGATTACTTCTTGTGCAACCTTTGGTGGGCCCGGAGGACAACTGATCACCATCTTCTTTGTAACACTCTTTAACATATTTGAAGACTGTTATCAGATCCCATCTCAGTCTTCTTTTCTCAGGAATCTTGGGGAGAACTGTAATATCATCTGGTCCCTCCCATGTCCTCTGACACACAATGGTTCTTTACTGTATATATATATATATATTAGTGCTGCATCATCTGTCCAGTTGAGATTTTAATGACCCAAGCCGTGGAGCTTCCCCCAGTTCAGTGGGAAACTATTTCACACTAGACTTCAAAGAACTTTGGCAGCACCTTTGTGCGTAGCTGCTGTGCCAATAATAAATTGGTTGGTAATGAGTGGGCTGAGGGGCATAAACAACAGTTCATATTTTATAAAGCTAGTTACAGGAAAATTAACATTTATTCTCCTTTTCCTCCTTGACTTTAACCCACTTCCACTTTGTGAATGTAACACTGGTGCTTAATTATAGTGACATCCGTTTGCAGTAACCAGACTGCATCACTGTGTCCCTATGGGGTCCTTCTAATGCCAGTGTAATATGAAAGTGTCAGGCAGGCGGTCTGTGTATTACAAATAGGGTACTTCATCCATGATAAGCGATTATTATCTTTCTTTCCCAAGTGGAAAAGACCTATATAACTCAAGAAAGTGCAAGTGATTTAGCCCTCCTGAGTAAGAATCCAATGAGTCCTGAAGGGGACCCTAGCTAGGCCGTTATCTTGTTGTTGAACTTGAGGTATTCAATTTATTATACAGGAATATATTTTCAGAAGTCAACACTGGGTAAAATAATGTTAGAGGCTGTTAGACCAACAGTACAGCACAATTTAGTGTCCCTCCGTGATGGCCTTCTAAAAAACCTTAATCACCTTTGGTAAAGACGAAAACAGCTGTTGAAGTTCACTGGCTGTTTATGAGCAAAAGGTGTTATTGCCTTGAATTATTTCAATTATTTTAAAAAAACTTGGACTTTTCCCCATTCTGTTTTGTGCATTTTTGTGGGGATACTGTTGTAGTTTTAAGGTCTTAAATGCTGCAAATACTTAAGCCGTGGTTAATTTTCAGTATCCAAATAGTTCCATTGATTTGAATGGATATGCTTAACTTTATGTGTTTGAAAGATGGGTGTGTACAATTTTAATAGTTTCCACTGATGGACATGCTTTTTAAGAAATTATAGCTAGGGGAAAATTCTTCCGAATATGGGCTTTAAGCCTGACAAATGACTTTATTAACTTACATTTTTTAAATCTTGAATGCAAAAAATATTTTTTCTAGCAGATTTTCTCTGCTGAAATAGTGTGGAACTGATCAGTCTAATGGTTTCTAATCTGCTGGGTTTCAGATTTGTGAGGATGAGTAAAACACAGTAACATAAGCAACACAGAGGCATCAAACCATAATCCTTTAGTGCCCCGTTACTCTTACAAAATATGTCTCCAAATTAGGGATGTCAGTGGTTACCCAGTTTATTGGTGGCCCAGCTGAGCTGGAGCAGCTCACCGCCCACAGTGCAGCACGGTGAGCATGGCCTGGCCAGAGCAGCCCCCGCACCGTGCAGTGGAGAGGTGAGCCTGGCTTGGCCTGAGCAGCCCAATGTGCCACGGGTGGGGTGCATTCCCGGCTGGCTAGGCCTGCCACGCCGCAGCAGGGGGCCCACTCCAGCCCAACCACGCCCGCCAGGCTGGAACAGTCCCCCGTCCACTCCTGTTTAAGCGGTTAATCGGTTACACTTAACCGTTAACCAATTAACTGATTAAACAAGATTTTACATCGCTACTCCAGGTACAACTAGTCTGTAGTAATAAGACGCTTGCAAAGAAGCCAATCTATATGCCATACAATATGAGGACTTTTAACATGTACGTTTATTACAGTGCTTGTCTTATAATTATTTCCTACCTCCCTGATAAGGATGTTAAGAGGCGGGTAATTGGGTAATCATGTAATCAATACAATTTGTATTGATTACACGATTAGTCAATAAGGGAAAGTGCTAAGGAGCTACCCCCGCTGCAGATCTGCAATTTAAATGTAGTAAGAGCAGGGTGCACAGGCAGTCCATCTCCTACTACATTTAAACCGCAGAGCCGCAGCAAGGGTAGCTCCTGGACCCGGCACAAACCAGGACTGAACTGGGCTTGCTCCGTCCTGGCCCATGCCGGGTCCAGCAGCCCCTCTGTTCGTGGCGGCCGGGGCTGGCCGTGGACAGGAGCTGCTGCTGGAATAGCCTCTCCTGGCCCCACCTACGCTGCTGCCTCTGATATAGAGGCAGCAAGGGGGGAGGGAAATTCGAGTAGTCAACTCGACTATCCGATAAGCCTAAGCGTATTGGGTAGTCAGCTAATCAACTACTCTTTTACATCCCTACTCCCCGGCTTTTTCAAATATGTTTTACATCTCCATATTGCATTTTGAGTTAAATCCGTTAGCTTTTTGAGTCTGAGATTGTGTCTTACTCTGTATAGCGCCTAATATAATTGTGGGGGTTCATCACTGGTTGGGGCCTCTCCATGTTACCGTTATACCTGTGCATTGTCACTGAGGTCTGTCAGACTCACCTGACATCACCTCATATGGTATCTGAAAATTTGCTGCTATGTTTGCATTCAGTATAGATAAATAATGAATAATACTTAGTACCTACATGGTTTAAATGCATGGATCTCAATGCACTTTACAAAGGAAGTTCAGTAGCAATACCCCCATTTTACAGCCAGGGAAACAGCTTCACAGATAGTTTAATTGAATCTGTGTGTGAGGGGAGAAAGCAAAAGTAACAAACTTTAAATATGTTTGTATTATTCACAGAATGGCCAGCAGTCCTGGAAGTAATGCATCCCTCTCCAGTCAGAAAATCGTACTCTCAGAAAGTTCTCAAGCAAAGAAAATGCAGTATTCTGAAGAGGAGACCTTTTATATGAACTGCAGAGCAGCCTATCTAGCTGTTTTTAAAAGCAGCTTAGAAAACATTAAATCAAAAGAACAACTGTGTTTAGGTAATGAGTAGGAGATAATTTTCTTTACTTGAATTTTGAGTGCAAAGATTACAGTGGTAGATGTTCAAACCAACAGCCAGCATTTCATTTGTTGGACATACCCTGGCACTTGGAGCTCAGTCACAATAGTTTCTTTTAATGATTCAGGCTGTTCTTGGTGAGGTTTGGTTTTTCAAGCATCAGTGGCTATATCCATAAAGACACTTCCAAGGTTTATACCTATTATAAAATGTATAATAGTTTTTCACATAGTTTGTAAAAATATTTTTTCTCAGTATTTTTCATTTTCTTCAAATTCTTAATCTATGTTACTAGATATTGGATGATTCATGGAAGTGGGAACAAGATATAGAGCCTTTCACTTCTAAGGCCCTCTGTCATTCTAAGATACGCAACTTCAGCTACGCAAATAGTGTAGCTGAAGTCAATGTACTTATGGTGGTGTCTTTCATGCGGTAAGGTTGGTGACTAATGCTCTCCTGTTGAGTCCACATACTCTTCTCATCTTGGGGAGTACTGGAGTCAACAAGAGAGTGCTCCGAGGTTGATCTATGTGTAGCGAAGACAAGCCCCTAAATTGCCACTCTGAACGAACAAAAATCAATACTACCTGACAGCTATTGGGAGACTAAGTGAGTTATTTAACAGCACCACATTTGATGGCTGAATATGTTTTGTGCATAAATGAATGGCCTCACTGTTTTATAAGAATTACATTAATTTTTCACAATGAAAATGTACCTTAAGTACTTTTCAGTTTCCTAAATTTCAAGACAGATGTTTTTTTCTTTTATCAGTATTATTCAACTTTGATGTGTTTTCCTCCTCATTCCAGCAGTGTATCTTTTTGGTTTGGTAAAAGTAGTTAGTAATAGTAATATGAATATTTGATTGAAAATTATGAAACTTAGAGTCTACAGAAATAACTGGAAGATCCACAGCTAACTGGGTGGAACTATGAAAATGACAATTTACACAGTAAGTTGAGGGGTGGGAAATGATTTCTAAGTTGGGCCAGGGACTGGGAATTGGTTTACTTCAAATGTTTTCATTAGTTATTATGTTAAATGGATATTTTGAATAAGTTTCACAGTTCCATCTAGAAATCTGTTAAGCTAATGTGGTGGTGGTGGTGTTGCCAACTCTTGCAAATTTACTCTTGCATGTATCATAGTATTTGGTGTTTTTCTTAAAGCCCCAGTATGTGGACTCCTATGATTAAGAAAAAAAATGTAACATATTTTTTAAATAAAAGTTTCATGGTTGTAGAGAGACGCTTGAAAACATGTATCCCAGAAAAGCCTAAAAACCAGGAGGCAAATAAAAAGAATCCAAATCTATTATTTTAAAAAAACAAACAAACCCTCTCATGGTGTTACAGCTAATACGATTTTTGAACCTTTCGAATTGGAATTGGCAATACTGTGGTGTTGCTTGCTATGGGTTTATCAATAGTAGATTATGACATCAGGGAATGGCATCTTTGTATAAGATTGCAGAGGTCATGAAAGCACAGAGCAAACAAAAATTAAAATAAAGAAGCATTCTGCCACACTATGGTCAGGCATAATATTTAGGGGCACTGTACTTCTCTTTTCCTCAGCACAAAACTCATTATCTCCAGCTATTCCCTAGGGATGTAAGAGGTTAACCGATTAACTGGTAAGCAGGTGGTTTTTCGGCCTACTTACAAGGTAACCGGTTAACTGGCCTGGCCTGCTGGACTCTTCCCATGGACATGGTAGGCTTAGTAGGAGTAACACCCCCCCCCCTCCCCCTGCCTGCAGGCCAGAGTAGCACCCGCTTGCCCACGGCTGGGGCACGGCAGGCTGGGGCCGGAGTAGCCCTCCTCCCAATTAACTGGTTAAACAAATAGTTTAACCAGTTAACTATTTTAGGCAGTTTTTTATATCTCTAATTTTCACTCTCTTTCATCTTAGTACAGTCCATATCTACAACAGCTGAGTTTTCTACCAGGAAAGCCAGTTAGCATGTAAACTGATGTGTGCTTGCTGAGGTACTCTGATGGTTTCAGGTTGACAGCTTCTGTCCAAATACAAATGCCAGTACTTGAAATACCATTCTCTAACAAGCATACTCTTTCTGCATGTGACTCAGTCTTATGCAGACTGTCAGGGTTAAGATAGGAGCCCCTGTATAACATCCTAATGATGGTTTTAAAATAAGAGTGGTGTGAACAAATGTCATCCCTTTTATATACGCTGTGCCTTTCATCTCTATCCATGTGCCACTTGGGCACATAGCAAGTGTTTTGGCATTTTGGTTTCAAGGTCAGCTAAGAAAGGGCAATTACTAGTTCAGGCTCCCAGTCTTCTCAGAGCTGTGTGTGAACTTTTTTTTCTTTTTAACTTGTAAGTGTTAAGAGTTATTATAGGCTTATGTAAAAGCTTAGTGTAAATCCTGGCAAAGAATCCAGTCAGAGGTGTGAATATTGAAGCATCTGTGGTTATATGATGTTTGGTTAATAACACAAACT
Source organism: Rafetus swinhoei (assembly GCA_019425775.1). Classification (NCBI taxonomy): domain Eukaryota; kingdom Metazoa; phylum Chordata; order Testudines; family Trionychidae; genus Rafetus; species Rafetus swinhoei. Next base: position 49,933,821 of record CM033430.1, on the reverse strand, counting down.
GTGCTAGTCATTTAGAGCCTGTTCTGGCAAAACCTTAGAGGAGCTGTAGTTGCTCACTGAATGCTCTGTAATGTCCTATCTTGTTACTCAGGCATTTAGCAGAAAGCAGTTACTAAAGAAACATAAATAAAAGATGCAGTCTAAACAGTCTTTCAAAAATATGTCTTGGGAGATATGTTTGTAGCAAGCACTGATCTCCCCGGAATTATAAGCAATACAGGTAGCAGCATCTTGCAGTATATCAAAAAACATATACAGCCATGTGAATAATCAGCTCCTGAATGGTGCTAGATTGACAGCTCAGGATACTGGGCTATCTGCATAACAACACACATTAAGACTAGTTGCCCTTTCTTAGCTGGCCTTGAAACAGAAATGCTAAAACAGTTGCTATGTGCCCCAGAGACCCATGAATAAAGACACAAGCTACCCCTATTCACCAGCCTCCATGGTTGTCTAAAGGAACCACCTGCAGAGGAGCATGGGCAAAAAGCTCTGTGCCCATTTGGTCCTTGTGGGTCACACTTTAGATTAGCAACGAAGGTGCCATTTATGAAAAGGGTTTTTGGGGGGATTTTTTCTTTATATGGCCCATATACTAAGTATTGTGATCATATGACTAACTCATTTCAGATAGGCTACTGAACAGCTCTGAGCTGGTAAAGACTAGTCATTGCAGATCTGGATGAAAATCAAACTACTGACCTACTTAACTCTCCTAAACTATCTAAATACTCTGAAGTGAGGGTTATGACATCTTATGAACTAGACATCATATTTGAGTTTAGCTTGAATTTAAGATAATACCATTTTCCCCATTATAAACTAATGAAAGCAAGATTTCTCAGAAACTAGCTAGAAATAGCTAGTCCATCTTCTGCAACTGCCATGCACAGGAGCAGTGGGACTTATTGCAGATAGAGTATTGTCTAATTTATTATTAATTATTATTATTATTATTTTATTTATTAATTGTTTTAGTTTACTATTTAATGGTTTACTAAGAATTATTTTTCTTTGCATTTGAAATTCATGTTATATAATATGAACTATTTGATAGATACAGAAATAATTCTACAGCTTATTTATGGTAGGCTCTGCACTGAGAATCTGACCCATTTCTATTAAAGTAAATATAATGATGGTTGTTGACCTCAGTACACGGATCTAGTCCAGAATATGCAGCTTTACAAATAACAGATTGTTTGTAATATTAAAGCCTGTGGATTGCATGCAGTGGGCCAAATCCCACACTTGCTACTTGTGTGTGGAGGAATCTTCCTTATCAGTGGGTATTTTGCCTAACTGAGTATTGAAGGTGTGATCCTGCTGGTCTCAACTCAATGGGACTACTCACATAAGTTAAGCGGTTATATGCACACAAGTAAGAAATAGTCATTGACTAGATCATAAGTGCTAGACTTTGGCTTTGCCACAGTACTGCTAAATTGTCCTCCCTCCTAAGCATGATAATTATGGGGTCCTCGATCTCATTACAGTCATGACAAAAAATACTACATTACTGTAGCTATACTCTTGAGTTCAGGCTATTACCTTATCAAGTTGCACAATGTAAGCTGTGACAGGGCTAGAAGCATATAGTTCTAAAGACTTTGACTCTTTAAGTGGAAGGAGGGAGTGACAGGAGTGTACCAACCCTGTCTTTGGCACAGTGTACTTCCCCAGGATGCCATTCAGTGCATTGGGAGAGAAAGAAACCAAGGCACTGCTTATTTCCACCAACATATAGTACCCCTTTGGAGGCTTAGGCTTCACTGTTGTACATGCTGCTACCAATGGTATGGGTAGCCTTGCACCTTCTTCCTTCCCAGTGTGGGTGCACAGGATGGTCCACCATATAGCACTAAATCTGGAACCCAGGATTGCGTCTACCTCTATGTCATAGCTATTCAATTAAGCAAAGGTTTATCATTCACACCTACTACTTTTGCCTGTGACTGGATTAAATAAACCTGTTTTAACCTATGAACTCATTAAAGTCTATTTTGAGGAAACCATATATATTGTGTCTGTCAATTGTGAAGTGTTGATATTATATTTTATTGTACAGTGCTTCAACAAGCTGGAAGAAATCCATCTCAGAAGGTGATTAATAAATACTGGACTCCCCAAACTACCGCACTAAATTTTGATGATTTTTGTAATATCTTAAAAAAAGAAAAACCAGCTACAGAAACCGAACTGCTCAAAGCATTTTTAAAAGTAGATGTAAATAATGATGGATATATTTTGCACACTGAACTTCATAAAATTCTAACAACAGTAAGTATCGTGGAAGGTAAATTACAAATTTTGATATAGAGTTATAATTTGCAGAAAATCAATATAGTAGAAGAACCAATCTATTTAAAATTTTAAGAATCACAGAAACAATCCCAAATAGTCAAAATTTGATTTTGTAGGGGGGGAAAATCTGCATTTTTTAATTATTTATTTAAGTGTCATGCTCCCTTGGTTATCTAAATTCTCTCTCTCTTTCTTATTTTTGTCCCCTTTCAGTCCTGAAGTTGAGTGGCCACCCAACTATTTCTTTCAATTCCAGTCTGTATAGATTAAGATCACCAGGAAAATAATTAATTTACTTAAAAAAAAAACAGAAACACTAGCTGTCCTGCATAGCTGTCCTGTGCTGCTGCAGCAGAATTGGCAGCACATAACCCTTGCTAAGTTTACTGCCTAGTTCCTTTTTGTTCTAGCAATTTTCTATACAACTCTCCTGCTTTGGAAAGGGCTTTTTGCAGCCCTTTGGGACTGTTTCATTAACTTAGTGAAGTTTGTTCATTTACTATCCTCCCTTCATGCATTTTGTCTCATTGATGCATGCTCAGAAATAATTTCCCTTCCTCCTAAACATGATAATTATGGGCTCTTTGATCTCATTATAGCCATGACAAAAAAATAATACATTGCTGTAGCCGTACAAGAGTTTAGGCTCTTACCTCATCAAGTTGCACAATGTAAGCTATGATAGGGCTAGAACCATAGAGCATAACAAAGTGCAGTGTGAATTTACAGTGGAATAGCTTCTTGCTCATTAAGTGGCCAGGCCACATAGACTCTACTGCCACGCACTAAAAGTCCATAGTATTATTTGATTGGCAGACTATGGTGCATTTTATGTACAGTAGCAGGGTCCACATGGACAGATGGCAGAATCCTTAACCATCAGGCACTGAATGAGCATAAACATTGATAGTAGCAACAACAGGGATCTCAGATCTCTGTATAGCACAAGATGACAGGAGCTGGTCTTGAATGTAGCTATAGTCAACACTATGAAGAGCTTTAAAATTAGTAGGTCTAATTTAAAGTAAATCCACCATTTTATAAGGAACTAGTGTAAAAGAATGTAGTATGGACTTAATAAAACAGCCTAAATAAGTGACTAAAATGTAAAATATTAAATTAGCTCTTGGTTGTAATATATTAATTAGAGTTTATGTAACCCTGGTATTGAACCTGGGAATGAACCTGGAGCTAAATGCATGAGCCTTTACAGCATGAACTAAAGCCACCTCTCTGTTAGTTAAGGTTATAGAGGACTCGTTAATCTCTAATTGGTCTAGTTTCCAATAGAGGAAGACAGAACACCACACTAGCAGGTAGGGGATCCATATAAATGTTAATTTAATTGACTGTAAGTTATGATGCTACAAATCCTCAGTGCATGGAATGCCTACTAAAGTCAGCATTACTTCCACACATGGAAGGCTTGTAGAATGGGATCTTGAAATTGCATGAACTTAGTTACCAAGTATTCATCTTCCAAGTATTTAGTAGTGTTTGAAATATATTAAAATATTATTTACAATCTGATCACTATTTTGGGAATTCAAACTCAGACCAATATAAATGTGCTAAAGATAAGATTTCTGGAAAGAATGTTAAAGTATACCTATTTCCTTTGCTAATCTTCAAACCAATGATGTGCATGAATAGTGTTCTTTAGCAGGAGCTGACATTTAAACTGTTTATCACAGAGAGGTGAGAAGATGACTGTAGAGGAAGTGAACGCCATCACTAAATTGGCGGATGTAAATAGCAATGGCAAGCTTTATTACAACAAGGTACGCTAAACAAGGTGACAGTACTTTAGTGTGAGATGTTGGATAAATCAAATTCTGCAGATACGTCCTAAGCCACATTAATAGCTCTTACTGATGTTAGTTTGAGGCTTGCAGATTATCAAGGGCTGGAGGGAGGGCTGGTGTAGGTGATATGGTCCCCATTGTGCTAGGGAGCACTATTTCCTTGGCTCCATCCCACAATGCACTTCCAATATCCTCAAACAAAGGTCACTTTGTACTGGTGAACCTAGTTTTGTTCAAGGATACAACCTGGTTCCAGTACTGGCAACAAACAGTAGCAAGTCAAGGGTGGCAAATGAAAGCAAGCCTGGATGTTCAGTATGGATTAGCACTGAAATGCCTTTTAAATATATATTATAATTCTTTCATGGATAATACGCAGTTTCTTTGGTGTGGGAGGTTATTGCATGTATTTGGCATTTATTTTTTCAAAGTAGAATAGCTCTTCATTTTTATGTTATTTCAAACTGCACCTCTTAAGCAATGACTAAATTTTAAACAATCAGCATTCCACAAAAGACTTGCACCATAAACACAGTTTTACAGAAAAAGAACAACTCTCCATTAAAAATTAGACATAAAAATGAGTCCACAAATGTCTAGTAGATGATAAATCATCTGTTGGAATGAAATTCATATTTTATTTTCACTTTATAGTGTGACCTCTCCAAGGAATCATGGCTCCATTTTTACTATGTCACTTGAGAGTGGTCATTCTGATTCATGAAAATAAAATGAGTATTGTGCTTCAAGAGAAACTAGATTCCAGATTTATCCTGTGCTTACTAATGTGTGTGCTTCCCCTAAAACTGTATTAAAGAATGTTTCACTTTTTCATTGTGAAAAGTTTTGTAAATTATATACGACAACCAATGAGCAATGTCGTAAAACTGCACTAGAGAAACTAGAAGATAACAGTAGACTGAGGCGTCAGCAGTTTGGAAGTCACGTTGAAACCCCCTCTCAAAGCGCAGCATCATCAATATCAAAACCGTCATCAAGGACCACAAGGAAAATTGATCACAAGACGGCACCAAAGAGAGGTATTTACTTTTCATGCAGGGAGGCTTCATTCAGGCTCTTCCAAGTGACTCAGCAGATTGAGTAACTTTAAAAAAAAAACTTTTCTCATACTAGCACAGATTTAGTTGACTAATAATCATTTTGACTGGCCACCACAGAAATCACTAGGATTTCTGAGCCTCTTGCTCAAATGGACTTTGGCTGCATCTCTTACCTAAGGCCATCAAATTTTCCTTTGGATTAAAATCAATTGATTGTTGTGAGACACAGTCTAGAGCAGGGTTTCCCAACCTATGGGTTGGGACCCAAATATGGGTCACCATTATATTTCAAAAGGGTCACCAGGTGTCTTCCCAGGTGGCTCTTAAGGAGCCATTCACACATTTGAATTGCCCTCACCAAGTCTTCCTGAATTGTCAAAATGGGTCCCCATCTGAAAAAGGTTGGGAACCGCTGGTCTAGAATATATCGGTCACCTTGGTTGCCTTAATTCAGGGCTTAGGGCTGGTGCAGGGGATTGGTGTGCTAGGTTGGGCACGGGCTTACCTTCAATGACTCACAGTCAGCAGAGCAGTGGGGATTCTAGGGCTGGCTTCCCATCTGTCCTGGTACCTCAGACCATGTTGTGCCCCAAAAGCAGCCAGTAGCAAGTCTGTGTCCTAGGCAGAGATGCACAAGCGGCTCTGCATGCTGCTCTCACACACAGGCACTATCCTCCCCAGCTCCCATTGGCCTGGAACCAGCCAATGGGAGTGTGGAGTTAGTGCTCAGAGGGAGGGCAGTGTGTGGAGCGCTGTGGCCCCCTGCCTAGGAGCTGGACCCATAGCTGGCCATTTCTGGGGTGCAGTGTAGTTTGTGATGCCAGAACAGGCAGGAAGCCTGCCTTAACAACCCGCACTAGTCACCTGGTCATCTTACAGACAAGCGACCCAGTGCCTTGCACTCCACAACCCAGTACTAGGTCGTGACCCGTGCTTTGAAAACCACTGGTTTAGAAGGAGCATAAAGAAAAGTTGCTTGATGTGTGAAAGGTGGTAGATGGTGGCAGTGGGACTAGCCCATGGTCAGTGACTAAATAATCATAGAGAAATCAGTTTGTTTTAATGAAGTTAAAGTTATTCTTTGAATGTAAAGATATACAAATAAATATGATTTGTAACATTCTGAATCAATGGAAAGCAGACACTGTAAATAAATAAATGTCTATGTTATAGGTGATAACAGAACTTCAAGGCCTTCGTCAGCCCAAAATTGCAAAGCATCCATTTCTTCCAGTATCATCATGGGCGCAATCAGTAACACAAATTCAGAGCTCATTGAGCCAAACACATTAAAGGTACTCTGCATGTTAGTTCTGTTTAATTTATGCTGTTTTCGTTTAAATACACACATTGTTGCATTTTTAATAGATACAGTTTTTCTCTGATTTTTTTCTTTTATGTTAGTAGATTGTCAAAGACAGCTATACACGACAAAGAGATTTCATGATGCAAAATATTATTTAATATTTTTATATATTGTTGGTTTTTCTGACATCTAGTTACTGAAAATAATTTTTCAGGTGTGAAGGTTTAATAGAACAAAGTGTATTTTTATAAATGAAACTACTGTTGGATAAAAACATATAATGACTTTTTGAAAAATTTAAAATTGAATAATTTATTGGATTGGTGAGAACTTTAAATGCTTAAGTAGTCTGAAAGATTTGTATCATAAACCTTTATAAGAATGGTAATTGGATATAAATAACACAACTCCAGATATATTCAGTTCAATGAACATTAATTTGTAAATATATCCTGTAGCCTGAAAATATTGATTTTATATTTAGACTAATATGTTCTATAAGTATTTTTGTTTAAATAAATCACTCATTCAATATAAATTCCTGTGGGAGAAGACAACAAAGTCACTTTGTTAAGTCAATATTTGTAGAGTGTTAATATTGATCTTTTTCCTTTGTTTTCCCTTCCTTGACTCAACCTTTACTAGTTTTCTTTCAACAGAAAATAATAGCTACAAAAATATAAAACATTAACTAGAAACTGCTAGGATACATTAAAAATGTGCAACTTGAGACCTCTGTGTAAAAGGGAAAAAATGGTTATGACCACATAGTATAACTGCTGCTAGAAAACTGAACTGATTGTTCTCATGAGGTACATTTTGTTTCAAATAACAACTCTGTATTTGTTATTGAACTCTGAAGTCCTTTATATCTTTAACATGGCTGGATAGTGACATTTGTTCTATATTAAAATTTAAGAACATGATCTCCAAGGAATTTTTTTCAATCTGTTTAGGTATCTGCACCCCCATGCAATTTAACCTCAATTCCAGCATGCTCAAATGTGATCTATAGTGTGTAAAATCTTATAGTGTTCCAATATTGGATGCCTCTTTCTTTTTCACAAGCAAATAAAGTTGTAATGAAAAGCAGCTTTAGAAAGTGACAATTAGTGATTGCCACCATATCTTTTGTCAGAAATTAGACCAAATATTTGTCAATAAAAATAAACAGATGTAACTGGTACAGCTAATTTTTGAATCCATTCTAGCTATGGGTCCATTCAAAGCCCATTGAAATGAATGGACAGACACACGATCATTTCTTGGGCCTTGGATCAGGACCTAAAATCATACATCGGCCTCATTCATTTTATATGCACTTTTCTTTTTCTCTATAATTCAGCTGTTTTCTGGGACAGTTAGTACTATTTTAGTGGACTTGCACCATTACCATCACTGGTGTTTACAGTTCTGATAGCTGAAAATAGTATAATTCAGAACATTTTGAACCTTTATATATTAAAATTGCCATGGACACATGTAGCGTATACATGTGTATACATGTGCCAATGCACAGTGTAACCCTTTCAATTACTCTTTATTCAGTGAAGCTGTGTGACAAATTCAAAGAAAGTCATGTTCAATATTTTAAGGCTCTCATAAACTATTTTAAGGAACAGAATAGATTCCCAGCCATTTATCATCTGTATCCATGGAAAACTTTAAAAAGGGGCTCTTTTTTTTTCAGAAGCAAACTGTAAAGATAAGTTTTCCCATGTGGCTCCCACTTGGAAAAGAATAGCAAGGATTAGGCATCAAGTATATCCAGGTCAAAACAGCTTTCAAAAAATTAGATATTGTTAACTCTTACGAGGGTTGAGGATGGTCATTTGAATCAATTCTGGCAGAAGTTAAGAGTCAGTGTCGTGTTCCCTGCTCTTCCAAAGACTACTTGTGTAACCCTTATGCAACTCATTTCTCTCTATGCCCTGGCTTCTCGTTTGTAAAAAAAAAAAAAGATAAAGATGCTTTCTTAAATCACAGGCATGTTGTGAAGCTGGTCACATATAAAGTTCCATTTCAGAATAGTTCGCAAAAGGTAAATTAATAATCTGTCATTGTGAGCATACTTCAGACACAAACAGTATTATATATGGTTATGAGCATATTAGTGGAAGATATACAGATGGTGTTAAGCCACCTGTCTTTGTGTACACATTACCTCTAGGTGTGATTCCCTTTGCAGGTAGACAAAGTGGGTTATGCCCATGAAAGCTCATGATACCAGTTACATTTTTTTTCAGTCTCTAAGGTGCTGCAAGACTATTCTTTATTTTTTTTATGTTTTTTTCAGTTCCAGACTAACATAGCTACCCTTCAAACTTTTGCACTACAAATAGTTGTGTAGTCTTTGGCATTGATGATGGCTCAGGCTAGTCAAACCCCAGGCGACTGAGCAGGTTTATATTCAGATGACTAGCCCAAGTCACCAGTAATGCTCCAAGGTCTGCACTGCTATTTTAACACATTAGCTCAGGGGCAGGCAAAAAAATTTTCAGAAATTTTTTAAGTGGCCCCGGGCCACCCTGCAAGGAGCTGGGCCTCAGGCAGAAGGGGCGGGGCCAGGACACTTCTGTGCTTCGCCACCCACAGACCCTGATTGGTCTAGGGGTGGGTGAGCGTGCAAAATCTTTGCCGCCGCCCCCCCCCCAGAGAACCGCTAGCTGTTCTGAACAGCTGGCGGTTCCCTCTAGGTACCTGTGCCCCAGCAGTGGGAGGAGACTTCACGTGCTGCCTCCAGGTCAATCAGGGCCTGGGGAGGGGGGTAGCACGTGAAGTCTCTTGCTCCCTGCCCCCACCCTGCAAAGGAATGCCGTGCTTAGAGTAAACTGCCAGCTGAGCAGCAGCTGGTGGTTGACTTTAAGTGTGGAGCCCCTTCCCCTGTCCCCAAGCCTTGATTGGCCTGGGGGCAGGGGGGGCACGAAGTCTCCTCCCACCCTGCCTTCGTCCTGCAAGGAGTGCGTGGTACTTCCTTGCAGGGCAGGAGGAGACTTTGTGCGCTGCCCCCTGCCCCCAGGCCAGTCAGGGCTTGGGGACGGGGGGAGCATACAAAGTCTCCTTCCGCCCTGCCAGGAGCACACAGCACTTCTAAGAGCTGCACACTCCCTGCAGGCTAGGGGCAGGGAGGAAGGAGACTTTGTGCACTTCCCCCCGCCCACAGGTCCTTATTGGCCTGAGGGCGGGGGGAGTGGCAGGGCTTCTGCGGGCTGGATCAACTCACTTGGCAGACTGGATCCGCCCACGGAGGCCCTTTTGCCCACCCTTGCACTAGCTGCAACTGAGCTAGCACAAGTCTGTCTACCCATGCTGGGAATATCACCTCCCAGCAGCAGTGCAGACACATCCTACAACAAAGTATAACAACAACTGTCGAGTAAAACATTTCTTTAGTTCTATGAACCATTATTAATTTAGTTCTCAGTGCAGATTTAAAACAAGACTAAATAAAAAGACTTAAAAAAAAAAGCATTGTATCCTGTTTTCATATTGTACAGGTGCATCTGGCAAGTGAATCACAGAACAAGGTTCTCCTGCCAAGAATGCTCATCTTCAGCATTCTGCTCTCTCTGTAGGTGAGAATCTCTCCACTGACATCAGTGGGAGATCTGGACACATAGCAAAATAAAGAAAAAGAGATCTGAGAGGAGACTTGTGCCCCAAAGCAACATAGTTATATACCTTTTTATGCAGTTCATATCCTGCATAGAGATTTCATGGGGAAAAACAAAAAAATAAGCGCAGCCAACTCAATTCCTAGTGAACTGTATGCTGAGATATTGCTGTGACCTGCTCCTGAGGGATAAATCCTGCTCCCTCTGTGTGGAGGGGCATCTTGCAGTGGAACTAGTGAGATTCTGTTTTTCAGGATAGCAGGGATAGGATAGATATTGGTAGTTCAGGACTGGGCAGTGATCTAAAATTTGGCTTGAAGCGTGTGAACAGTCTCTTGCACTAAAGAGGCTTTTTTACATGTAGGTGTAAGTAACTGTACATTCACAATAATTCCCATGACGATTTAGAAGTGGAATGCCAATACATAAGACTCACATACAAATGAAGTATTCTACAGTAATGGGTACTGAAAGCATAAACACTTTTCTGATATTTCTCACATTCACATTTCACACATTTTTGATAAGATATGTTTTCTAATTTACTTTATATTTTCATATTCTCCATTATGAATTGGAATAAAATACACTATTTGTAGGCTAAAAATCAAGCCAGGCAGGAATTCTTTAAGTGTTTATAATGCACATGGTTTTGCAATGTGATATTGTTGATAAATGAAAGAGAGCATAGCACCACCTCATGCTCTGTTTAAGCATAACAAGCCAGTATATGAAATCTCAAGGGCTCTCAAACTATTTCATAGTGTTGACTGCATCTTAATGGGGGGAAAAATTGTCTCAAGAACCGCTTACCCCTGCATTTTGGAATTATAGCACATCCTTAAGTTAACCACCTAAATTACTTAACATGGAAAAAGTAATGGGAGAAAAGTAGTACAGGTTGAACCTCTCTAGTCTGGCACCCTCAGGATCTGACAGGTGCAGAACCAGAGAATTTTCCATGTCACAGGAGGTCAGTATTGTAGTGAGTGGGTATCTTTATTTTTATTTCACTGAGGCAAATTAATGGAACAATGTTTGTAATGCTGCTTAATAATATATGACTGTACTGATCTATCCTATATAAACCTATGCCTAGCCAAAGCTTATCAGCCCTCTTCATAACAAAGTGTTAATGTTGTTACACAATTTTATTATATTGGCATAAGGAAACAAGTAGGTAAACCATAAAAGCCATGTTTACGCTTAGCAGCATTACCAGCCTTTCCATTGCTTGCTGGGCTCTTAGAACACATTTAGGGGTAATTTAAAGCTAAATAACAGCACAGAACACTGAGATCCAGGACTGGTGGCTATAAACAAACTTTATGGGACCATGGGAAACTTGGCCACACTCATGGTAAGTGGATATCTGGCTAACTAAAATCATGCCAGAGCATGGATGTTACTGAACCCAGAGAGTGCCAGACTAGAGAGGTTCCATCTGTAGCTGTCTTTAATTTGATATAACATTTGGAATCAAGGAGAACCATCAGATATATGGTGAAGGAAGCTCCTTGCAGACCAGCAACATTCAATGTATCACTGTGGTAACCTCTGCCATAGTAAGAAAGGGGAGGTAGGAAATTATTTATAAAGAGGAATTTTTGTATGTGATGATTTACTGTATCTTTTTGAAAAGCTACAGCACATTTGGGATGCTGTTCAAACAGTTTACTGTACACCTTTAAATCTCTTAAAACCCAATCCTATTTCATTAGTTTACCCCTTGAAATTCATCTAGCCTGAAATGTTGATTGTTTTTCAAACATTTATGTAAGTTATTAAGTTTAGAGACTAAAGTGAGTTAAACAAAGGCTTTTGTTTAATGTCCTCAGCTGTGTCAAATTTTAAGGGCAAATCTCATTTTGCATCAAGGATTTTAGGGTAAATGAAATGTATGTGTGTACGGTACCAACAGTTCACCTGAGAAGAAATATTCTCCTCAGACATGCTATAGGGTGCTAACTTGCATATCTTTTAGAACTGAATTATGTTACTCCAGCCTTAGTATCCTATTAAAACGTTAACCCTAACTTCATCTTTTATTCAACCTCAACCTTTTCACCATTGATCTCCAGTTGTTTTTCACCTCTCTCTCTCTGCCATTGTTCCTTGCAGGTTAGGTGAGTTTTACCCTTCACATTTTTAGGGGACAGAGTTTGTTTGGTAAAGGTTAGTGTGAAACATTAAACCTGTATTCAGGTGTCTCATTGAGATCAGGTCTTTCTCTTTCTACAGGCAAAAACCAAATAACTAAGAGTATGTCTACACTGCTTGCATATTTCAAAATAAGCTACTCTGGAAAAGTTATTCTGAAATAACATGTCTACACTGCAGGGAAGCCTCAAAATTAGTCCGAGGCAGTTTTCCCTAATGTAGACGTGCTATCTCGATTTAGAGCCCCAGGAGGCACTAGGGAGGAATAACTTAGAATTGCCCTGGTGAGGGGCTATTTCAAAATAGCAGCAGTGGAGCGACTACATGCGCCTTATTTTGAAATAGCTATTTCGGAATAGGCCTTATTCCTTGTAGAAAGAGGTTTACAGATTTCAGAATAAGCCTTCTGTTATTTCAAAATAACAGGATGGCTGTGTAGACGCTCAAATTATTTCAAATTAACGCTAGTTATCTCGAATTAACGGTGCAGTGTAGATACACCCTAAATGCCTCTTGTCATTCCTGTAAAAATGATGGGTAGAATTTTGCAATAAAGATAGTAGGTAAAAGAAAGAGACTTGGATACCTACTTCCCATTAGGGATTGCATGTCAAGATACCTATGCTCAGACACAATGTCAATAGACTAAAATGTCAGAGGATAATGATCTTCCATTGCTAGGAAAATATTCACAAAAAGATTAAGGGATTTTCAAAAACAGACAAAATCAATCATTCCTTTCTTCCTTCAAGGTTGGAAACATCCAGTGACAATGCTCCTATAATGACTTTGTTTCTGTTTTTCCAAGTGATAGCTTGTGGGAAGTTTTGGAACATGCCATTTTTTTAAATATAATTGTTGTATCTTGGCAATAACAACATGACTTCCCTAGAAACCTTGTATGCAAATAATGCAGTCTTCCCTTTTTATGTTTCCAATGGCTTCAGGAATAGCCAAGAAGAAATTGTTTTCTGTAAAAAGAGGGAGAAGAATTCATATTAACTTTAGCCAAATTCTGGCAAACTATGTATCATAGTGTAGGACTGTGTTTCTCAAAGTTTGCCATGGGCTTGCTTTGGGAAAGCTGCTAGCGGGCCTGGGCCGCTTCGTTTACCTTGTGGCTTCCATTGGCTCTGGTTCACTGTTTCCAGCCAAGGGAGCCACGAGAAGCTGGAAACGGTGAACTGGAGCCAATGGGATCCGCAAGGCTATGGACCCTTTAGTTAAACAAAGCGGTGCGGGCCCACCTGCAGCCCGCTTTGAGAAACACTGGTTTAGGGCAACTGCACTTGTATTTTCCCCTTACTGACTTAGGAAGTGCACCCATTTTCAGGCCCAGTCCCTTCTAACCTTTCCCTAAGTAACCCTACCCTGGACTGAAGGACTTGTCCATTTGCTGGATCAGGAAGAAGGCCCTGAACCACTTTAAAACCAGACTATCCAAAACTCTTTGTTTTGTCTGTTGGTCTCTGAAGAATCTAGTTTGATCTAGCATATGCGTCTCTCTCCAGAGGGATGGTTTCTCTGGAGATGTTACAACCTGAATGAATTTGCCTAATCGTCCCCTGTTGTCCTATTTATCCTTTCCATGGATGCACATATAGTTCCACAATACCACATAAACAATTGCATTTTTAATACAATGGACCCCAAGAGATTGATACAGTTTAATTTAATTCAGCCAAGTTCATTCAGGATATTGCAGAAAATTGTTCAGTTTGCCACATCCTGAAAGAAGTGTGTCTATCAGGCCAATTTGTGTTAGATTTATGTGGATGATAAAAACTACATGTTCTCTGGTTCAGATCCCCTAAAGTTATTTAGGTGCCTAACAACCATTGAAATGAATAGGACTTAGGAGCCTTAATATCTTTTGAGGACCTTTGCTCAGGACCCAGTTCAACAAAGCACTTAAGCACATGTTTTAGTCCCAGTGAGTTCAATGAGACTTCTGCAAAAGCTCAAGTACTTTTCGGAATTGAGATGGATTTAAGTTCATGCTGAACTGGGTTTTCAAAGAGTGTCTTTGGTGAATAATTCATGATTAATTTATTTGACAAATGTTACCTGCTTGTGACTTGTCTGAACAAAGAATTCTTGGTTGTTCAGCCAGTTCATTAGGTTCCCAGATTGGATGACCTGATGGAACTAATAACAGCCCAATTTTTAAATTGCATATTCAAGTATTAAATTCTCAATTTGGAGTTCACATAACTGGTTAGTTATGCAGCTCAAAAATCACTTTCTGCAAATATTTCAGCATCCGAGAATAAAATTTGTGAAGTGGGTTTGCCAGAATATCTGCAGAAGTGAATACAAAAGAGGAGTACATGCTGCCTAAGGGAATTCATTTAAAAATTCAAAGGAGTATTGCAGGAGATTTTATGCAGTATTCACCCGGCAGGAGGTCAGACCAAAACAATTTTTGAGAGAGAAGCATTAAAGACCAAGATGAACTTCTAATATACACATTTCTTTGGTTTTGTTTCCAGGATTGGCAGTGTGCACAGTCCAAAGGATGCTTCTTTTTAGAGGAAGATGGTGAAATCATTACACATAAATATAGATTGTACTTACCTCAAAGGTCAACAGTATATATCACCATTAAACCTTTAAACCTTAGCCAGTTAGAAGGTAAGCATATTTATATTTTGTTTGTTTGGAGAATCAGCAGGGAGGTCTGAGAAACTGACATATCCTGCAGAATACCATATGGAAGTGCATGTGCTTTTTTCGATTGGCTCTTTTTGCGCAAAAAAACCCGTTCCCGTCCCCACACACCTTTTTGCGCAAGAACTCTTGTGCAAAAAAGGAATTATTCCTCGTAGAAAGAGGAATACCTACACCACAAAAACCCCTCTGTTCTTTTGATTTACTGTAAATTTATTTGCGCAAAAAAGCACTTGAGGTGTGGATGCTCCACGGGTTTTTGCGCAAAAATGGCCGTTTTTGTGCAAAAACCCTGTAGTGTAGACGTAGCCTAATGCAATAGTGGACACCCATAGTTGATGGTCATGATTTAGCCTTGGATTTACCAGCAATGTTATTACCTTTTTACCTAGCAGTATGGTGTCTGGTCATGTACAGGTTAAATCCTCCACTATCCCTCTGCCAAGTTAGGATCTCTTCCCTGGGTTTATAGAGAGTTTCCTGTTTAATCAATAAGGATATGATCAGAAGTTACTGGGTAAGTAACTGTTGACTACAGTATGTGTTATATCAGGCCCTAAAGTTTTAGCTTTTTCTGACCTATCCCTGTTGCCTGAGTCTTTTTCATACACTGGATAAGGAAAGGTTTGTTGTGTGTCTTTATACATACGTATCAACCATATATATCTATGTATAATGTGGCTGATCAATTTGAAGCATCTTAAAATAGCCTATTTTCCAGAAAGTGCTGAACACCATCCATCCTCTGAAAATCAGGCTCCTTTTGAGTTGTCCCACCATTTGTAAATAAGCATATTTTCCTAGGTTATTCGTAACACATTTAGAATATTAAAAACACATTACATGAACACCATCAACTTCAAGTCTCATCGATTTCAAAATATGAGTGTATGGTAGATTCAGTTACTGTCTCTGCCCCCTGCCAATCTTTTGTGCTTTTATAATCACATCTTTCTATTTTTTTTTCTTTACCATTGTATGAAAAACTTCAGGATGAACCAACTTTCACAAAACTGACCAATACATACACAAAAACTGCCAGGAAAAATAGAGAAAAATATTTTTCTCCGATCTCTTTCAGTAATAATTATCTTAGATGTTATTTGTACCAATAGTGGGCTAAAAATTTTCTAACAGGTGTAATTTTTGAGTTGTCCCTTTAAAACACATGCTCTTTGTTTATTGTCTGCGTTTCTCTTTGCTTAGTCAGTGTACATCACTAGGGCTCTACCAAATTCATGGCTATGAAAAATGTGTGAAAACCAAGAAATCTGTTCTCCCCCTATGAAATTTGGTATTTTGTGTGCTTTTATCTTCACCAGGGAGATAGTAGTTCTCAAATTGGGAGTCCTTACCCCCAAAGGGAGTTGCAGGGAATTCACATTGCTATTTTAGGGGCGATCATGGTATTGTCACCCTTACTTCTGTGCTGCCTTCAAAGCTGGGTGGCCAGAGAGTGGCTGCAGTTAGCCATGTAGAATAGTGATAGAACAACCACAGGACATACCACACTAATACCAACCCTGGAACCTTCCCTTGCAACAAACCCAGTTGCCAGCTTTGTCCACATATTCACTCTGCTGATACCATTATTGGACCTAACCAATTGAGTTATAAGATCAAGAACACATATTCCTGCTCATCCAGAAATATAATTTATGCTATCATGTGCCGAAAGTGTCCGTCTGCTATGTACATTGGACAAACGTCTCAGACACTTCGCCAAAGAATCAATGCCCACAAAACAGATATTAGACAGGATCACAAAGAAAAAACAGTTTCTTGCCATTTCAACCAGAAAGGACATTGTCTCAACGACTTGATTACCTGCATCCTGCTTCAAAGACCTTTTAACACCAGACTTGAAAGAGAATCCTCTGAACTGTCATTCATGCTTAAATTCGACACTTTACGCCTCGGTCTAAACAAAGGCATTAATTATCTTACAAAGATAGCTTCCCCAATTATCACCTCTAATATCATTAGCTCACAGACATTTACCTCCCTCCCTCATCCCCCTTCTGTTCTGAAATTTGATTTGTCCTTTTCATATGTGTTCATTTTTTTGATTGTATCCTTTGGTATATATGGTTGTGCCAATTTTCTTCCACTATTTGATCTGAGGAAGTGGGTCTGGCCCACGAAAGCACATCACCTAATAAACCATCTTGTTAGTCTTTAAAGTGCTACATAGTCCTCTGTTTTTTGTTGCAATTAGCCAGGCACCCCGATCTGAAGACAGTGCCCCACCAGCCACAGTGCAGAAGTTAGGGTGGCAATACCATACCATGCTACCCTTTTTTCTGCACCGCTGCCTTCAGAGCTGGGTAACTCTGCAGGCAGTAGAGCAAAAGGAAGGTTGTTAATACCATTCCGTGCCTCCTTACTCCTGTGCTGCTGCTGGTGGCAACTCTGCCTTCAGAGCTGGGCTCCTGGTCAGCAGCCACTGTTCTTCAGCTGCCCACCTCTGAAGGCAGTACCACTGCCAATAGCAGTGTAGAAGTAAGAGTAGCAGTACCGCAACTCTTCCCCCCCCCCCCCGCCCTGCACAATAGCTTTGTGAGCTCCACACAACTTCTTTATGAGTCAAGACCCCTACAATCACAATACCTGAAATGATGACATTTGCAATTTTTTAAAATCCCAGGACTGTGACATTGACCAAAATGGACTGTGAATTTGGAGGTGACCTAAACATCACTGAAGTTAGTTATACTTCTTCTGTTCATAGTCATCCTTGCTCTTAGGTTCTTAATATTGCAATGTTGATGCCCCAAACACTTGAGCAGTATGTTTATTTGCTTAGAATTTGCTTTCATTGGAATTAAAAAAAAAAAACTACATACCTCAGATTTGATAAAAGCTTGTTACTACAAAATTTAACTAGTAGCAACAAATTTAATAATCTCTCTTGATATATAAAAAAACTTTTTCTGTGCAACGACACAGTGACGTCAGTCCCGTCCCTCCGCCCTCCCATGGGCTACCTGCCCCAGACACTGTTCAGGGACAGTACAACTTGCTCCAGGGCCAGTTGCTTGCACCATTGGTCTTCTTGGCACTCACAGGCTGCTGGACCAGCAGGCTCAAGAGAAGCGCCAGGCACAGGGCGAGGCGTCCCGTGTCCCCAGCTGCCCACCGTTCCATCCTCTGCTGTGCCCGAGAGGCCACATCCTCAGCCTAGTGCCAAGCCGCTCTGCTGAGACTCAAGCTCAGCCCCCAGACTGCCTCCCTCCCGCCTGCCTGCCCAGTCACATGCAGGGCTGCAGCAGCGAGTGGTGTTTCTGCAAGGTAGGGCTGTGGCAGCACTGGCCTGAGTGGCCTGGGCCCCTTTGGCCTGGTGCTGCAGCCCCTTGCTCTTCCTCCTCCCCCTGCATGCTGCAGCCCCTTGCCTTTCCTCATCCCCCACATGCGCTAGGACTGACTTCCGCTACGGCAGGGCTGGGCAATAATATTTGGCTGGGGGCCATTTCAAAAAGTGCCTCCGGGCCGTCCGGAAGGGGCGGGGTCTAAACCGGAAGGGTGGGGCCAGTACACTTCTAGGCTATCCCACCCACAGACCGTGATTGGTCTGGGGGTTGGGGAGCCCCTTTGCCTCCCCCCTTTCTACTAGGCATCCACACCGTGCCCTGCCACGTGCTTCTCGCGGGGCGGAGGTAGGGCGGGAGGAGGCTTCGAGTGCCGTCTGCCCCCAGGCTCTAGTTGGCCGGGGGGCGGGGGGAGCGCCTGAAGTATCCTCCCGCCCTGCGAGGAGCACGTGGCACTTCAAAGTGCTATGCGCTCCTTGAAGGGCAGGAGGAGGCTTTGCACTCTCCCCCCACCCTCAGACCAATCAGACCAATCAGCAAGTCTCACTGTCAAGCAAACCGCCTCGATATGACTTGCTTGTGTCAGGTAAACAAGCCTAACGATTCCACTGATGTGATCTTGTCAGTAAGTCATACATTGTCATGTTATTTAGCTAGACTAGCTAGTGATATCTTATGTATGAATTTTAACAGTGGAGGAAATAAAATGAAGATATATTCCACCCTATTAAATAAACAGAAGCTAGGCTTCCAATCAAGGTACATTTTAATAACTTTTACAGAATCTCAAAAGAGGGCTTCATAATTTTTATATACATTTAATTGCAAATGTCTAGGAATAGCTTGTTCAATAACAAGAAAAGTAATAAACAATGTGTTTGTAGTGGAAAGGCACCAGTGTAACTTCTGCAGCTACCAAAATACCTGACATTTGAGACCTTTTAACAGTAATCACTATGGCTATGTCTGTACTGCAGCCTTCTTCCGCAAAAGCTTATGCAAATGAAGTGTGGAGTAGAATATCGCCGTGCTTCATTTGCATAATTAATTTCAGTAGAGTCTTGATTATCCGACCTAAATGGGACCGGAAGATGGTCGGATAAAGGAAATGTCGGATAATACGGAAAATTCTTTTAATACAGTAATTTATACCTTGCGAGGTCCAGTTCTAAACCTCCTGAATCTGCTGCCTTGATCAGCCCTTGTATTTCTCCCCAAACGGGAGGAAGATCCAGGGCTCTGCCTTGCAGCGGGAGCACAGCGTTCGCCCTGCACCACTCCATTTCCCCAGAAACAGGAAAAACAGGGGAAAAAAAGCTGACGGTGAATTCTTCAGCCACAAGAGGGAGCTGCAGACCTGCCAACCAGAGCTCCCGCCCAGTCCTGGAACGGGAAAGGGAAAGCAAGGCCATTGTCCAGCGTCCCTTGCCATGATGTGACGGGCGGCATGTCGGATAAACGAAGGTCGGATAATCGAGACTTTACTGTAGCAGACGTTTTTGCGCAAGAGGCTTTTGCACAAAAAGGAGCTGTGTAGATGGCTCGTTTTTGCACAAAACCCCCCTCTTGCT
Source organism: Rafetus swinhoei (assembly GCA_019425775.1). Classification (NCBI taxonomy): domain Eukaryota; kingdom Metazoa; phylum Chordata; order Testudines; family Trionychidae; genus Rafetus; species Rafetus swinhoei. The sequence continues at coordinate 49,914,019 of CM033430.1, read as the reverse complement.
CAAGAGCCATTCTTCCTCTTTTTTTCAGGAAGAACAGTTCTTGTGCAAGAGGGGGGTTTAGCACAAAAAGGAGCTGTGTAGACAGCTGTCAACATAGCTCCTTTTTGCTCAAAAGCCTCTTGCACAAAAACGGCTGCTAATTAATTATGCAAATGAAGCACAGCAATATTCTACTCCGCGCTTCATTTCCATAAGCTTTTGTGGAAGAAGGCTACAGTACAGTCGTAGCCTACGTGTTACAGATTAAAGACAGATTGTCTGCTCTGATATACCGTGGGGATATCAATAGCATACTATAAACTCATTCTGTGTGTGGTTCTTCCATTGAGGTCAACAGAAGCCCTGCATGTGAAATGAACAGAATATAGAAAGGTCCATAGTGTGGATCAGAAAAGAGAACAGTGCCCTAAATTTATGCAGTTATCAAATATTTGTTTTTTGGAGTAGGAGAGGGAGATTAGGGGAGGGAGGGTGCTGCTAATTGATTGAGGATTTTTTTGTTTTGTAGGAAAAACTTCTCTGTGGTTATCAACGGACACAGCTTTATATGTTCTCAAGGAAAATGAAAGCCAAGAAAACCTACAGCTCATGGGCTTTACTGAAGTACGAAATAAGGAGGTTAGATATTTTCCTTAATTTTCTCATGTTGATTTTTTAAAATGTCTTTATGTATGTGTCAACACAGCATAGGTTAGGGCTGCACAGGTTTGGGATGGTGACCTGCTGGGATGTGAGCAGGACAGAAATAAGGAGCAACTGCTCTATGCATCTTCCTGTCAACTGCCCCAGAGGTCAGCAGAAGTTAATGTTATGGTAGCAACATTAACATCATTCCACACCTTTCAAACTACAACCTAATGGGGTGCAAGCAATTGCAGTGCAGAAGGGTTGCGGTTGCTCCTGAAAGAGCTGAGTGCCCAATGGGTAGCGAGAAATGTTGAGTTGCTGGTTCTCTGTACAGATGTGCCTTCCAAGATCCAAGGGATTTACCTGGGGAAAGTCCAGCCATCTTCTCTCTCTGCTTCCAAGGAGTCAAAACATCACAACATTGGCCTCACAGACTTTCCTCTCACTCCTCTTTCCCTTTGCCATGGGAATGAGTCCAGACATAGTTACACACTGTATGTGCTTCTCTCCTATGGTAAAACCCACAGAGGGAGAAATGACAGTGTGAAATCATCTCCCCAGCTATCAAGTCACAGAGAAACGAGCTTGAGGCCAGATTGTTCTGGGAGCTGTATAGGCATATTCCAGCAATGCTCCCTGGTTTGTGGAATTTACAGTCTAAATAAACCAGAGCGAACCATTGCGTCCACTTTACAGATGGGGAGTTAAAACAGAGAGATTAAGTGACTGGGTCACACAGAAAGACTTTGGCAGAACTAGGAATTGAACTTAGAGGTCTTCTGAACCTAAATTGTGTCACGAGCCTATCTCTTGCATCTCTTGTTACTTGTGAGCATTGACAAGGAGCCATGCAAAATGTTTGTGGCAAATTTGATGCAGGCTGATGAATCAGGGCCAGATTGTGAGCCAGCCTGTAGTTAATTTACACTCTCGGGGGAAACAGTGAGAAACTCAGTGGGGTTTTGTCAATCTGCCTCCTTTGTCAGGAAAAGTGTCTTGTTTTGTTTTTATTTTCAAGTTTAAAACGTTAAAAGGATTAAAAATCTGTGAAGCGACAGAAATATTGTTGATCTATTCCAATCAGGAAAGTCCCATGGCTGCCTGTGTCCTGCACAGCTATGTAACTGTTACCACAGCTGGCAGACCCACCAGTTCTCATGTTCATATACTGGTATGAAAAACATATTGTAGGGATATGCCATCTCTAACAAAAGAAAATGCGGGGACTCTAACAAGTCAGTATCGTCTATTAATTGATCATTATTGTGAGAATATTAATAATGAAGGCAGGCTTTGGATAAACAATGGCTCACAGATTTCTCCATTTTCCTTTGAGAATAGATGTTTAAGTGGAAAGGTGAACTGGGATCTGGTATTTACTGGCTAATTCCATTCACAACTGGCTGTAGGCTCAAGAAGATAAAAAACCAAATTACTGGAGAAGCCAAACTTGTTTACAGAGATGAAGACGGAGAGCTGGCCCTTACCAAAGAGTTCAAGTGAGTCATGTTAGCCAGGAGGCATGCTAGCTTTTGTAAAAGAACATACTCTCAGTATCCTTTATGCTGCTGAATTAATTTTTGTCTGGATGCTATTGCTTTGGAAAAACGTTTGTCAACTTACAGGATTGTTCGCTACAAGAGCGTGAGGAAGGAAGCAAAAGTATTTAAAAACTGTCTTGTCTTCTGTGTCTTTAGAGCAGCTTTATCAGACATATTTGAAATAATTGATTTAGATGGAAATGGCCTTGTAAGCCTGGAGGAATATAATTTCTTTGAACTGAGGACTAGTGGTGAGAAATGTGACGAGGAAGCCTGGGCTGTATGCAAGGGTAAGATGTTACTCTGCTTAAATAAACTGACCAGGAATTATGAATTTTTGGTTACAAGTTACCTACATTCATCTACAATATTATTCTTAATATAGATTTGTGTGATAGATGCTGATTACCTTCCCCATTTTCTTCTATCCACACCCCCATCTTCTCTCCATGTTTTCCTTTCCTCCACTCTCCTATCACTTATTCTTCCTCTGTCCCATTTGCTTGCAGTGATCATGTTTAATAGCCCATCTACAGAAGGAATGCTTCTCATGGCTATATGTGTATTACAAGTTTTGTGGGTAAGAGATGCATTCTGAGTACAGTCCGGAGTGCCAAGAAGTATAGAGTTCTAATTGTGGGTCTTATATTGAATCCACCTGCTGCAATTAATTACTCTCTGCCTCAGTTGACTCATCTATAAAATGCATGTGGAGAGCTTTGAATTTGAAAAACATGGCACTTACTGTATATTATTTTCTCTAGAAAATATCAATTGGAGCAATGTTTCTCCAGATGTAGGCATTTTTCTTTGGAAGTCAATCTCTTAAAGTTTCATTAACACTTCATAAAGTTGTCCATATTGACCTTCTCACAGCTGTAAACGTGCTTCCCAAGACCTCTGTGAGTGGGCTTGAAAGCCTACTGGGTTTTTAGGACTCTTTCAGCCATATATTGCCCTTGATTTGTAAGCACAGTTCTAATTAATGGAGTCATGCATTTTTTGAAGGAAGTATTTGGCCTTTAATGTCAATTGGTAGGGGAAAACCCCCATATTTTTGTGGCATTGTTGACAAACATTCAAAATCAGTCCTCATGACATACAGCTCTGCCTCACAAGGAACAAATTCCTTAATAATTTTGCAGTGCTCAGCCACTACAGTGATGGGACTGTATAAGTGACTAGATAGAAAGGCAGATAAGAGCTAGTTGACAGTGGTGATTTGGCTACAACCTCCTGTCACACTTCGATTAATTCTGGCCACAAAATTTGAAATTTTGCAGATCTCATTATATATTTCTGTCTAAAATCCCCACGGTGTATCTGGAACTTTTTCTAAAAGATAGAAAAGTCATCCAAATATTGTTCTCCTGTAAATCAGTTTTTCTCCTCCTGTTTCATCTCCCTAGATTCTGCGCCACTTTTTATACCTTTATTTATATTTGTATGTGGGTCTAAGAGAGAGAGGAAATGACAGTGAACATGGTGGATGGATTACCAGACATTAATCAGTTGAAGGACTGAGATGAATATTATAAATCTTGAGGGCTAAGTTCAAGCCGTTTGTAATAGCATCTCAACCCTGAGATAGATTTATTAAATTGATAATCCCTTTTTAATAATATATAGTCAAGATTTAGCATTGTTATGATGAAAAAACCATTTTTAAAATTCTCTGACATAGGAACATTTCAATTATATGTTTGCTGACACTAGAGAAGTTGATCTGCTACATTCTGTCATGAGTGCCCCCAAAGCACTATAGCCCCACTGGACTTTCGTTTCCTATTCCCAGAATTCTATTTTCCTAAAATCTTACTCAGTTGCAGATATTACCATGGGGTAGAGAAATAATTCAAGCCACACTCTACATTATGAGACCTCACATTCTTTTGGCCAATGAGCCTGCGGCCCCTGTCATTCCCTAAAATCTTGGAAGATGCCCTGTAAACAGCTTTCACTCAAAGGAATCCTTTACCATTTCAGCATTTTATAATGAAATTTGGAGAACTAGAGGCTGCAAGACTGATGGACAAATCTTGCAGTCTTTACTAACGTCAAAGGGAGCTTTGCCTATCAAAGGCCAGGGTGAAGACTGCAGAATTGTGTGCCTTAGGAAGCAGTAATTTAAGAACTACTTTATTCCCCTTTATACAGAGAATTTTGACACAAAGAAGAATGAGCTCACAAGACAGGGATTTATGGATCTGCATCTCATGGAGGCCAATGACCGTGAAGGGGACACTAGTGACCTCTGGCTCACTTTACTGTCACTGGGCTACAATAAAGCACTGGAAATGACAGAGGTATGATAGTTGTGTATCAAAAATAACAGTTTCTCATATAACTCGCTGCACATTTAACTGCAATGCTGCTTCTGTCCTTCATAAATGGATTTCAGTGCACCAGCAACGCAGCTTGAAAGGTTTTCACTCTGCATTTCAGGTCAAGCAGTCTGTTCCCTAAGCTAGCACTGCTGAGTGGGACTATAGAGGAGGTAGAGATCAGAGCTGCTGCAGTAAAATCTCTTAGTGCTCAAAGAGAGAACTCAACTCAGCCGCTGGATACCAGTATTTTACAGGGCCTGTTGAGAGAAAAGGACTAGGGACATATCTGCTGAAGGCCTTGGTTTGAACTGCTAGGGAGGAGCAGTTCTCGGTGAGGTGGTGGGTGAGAAGAAAGAGGCAAAAAATGGTGGCCTATCAGTACATCCAAAGTTGCAGGGCTCACGCTGGCCAAGATTTGGATCTGTCTTCCAACATGGCCTAGCTAACTGGGAAAAAATCCCTCTCTTTGTCCAAACCAAAAAAACCATCTCTGTGGTGTGGTGGTGAACATTGCTTGAAAGCAATAAAAGGCTGCCACTTGCATTCATTTCAAAATTAACCAGGAAGGTACAGAATGAGGCATCAAGGATGAAAGCCAAGGCTCCTGGAGGGTGTTTGCATTGACCAGAACAAGAAAAACCTACCCATGGGTGAAAATAATAAATACACCTTCCAGGTAATATATTTTTACATGGACTCAGAGTTCAAACTCTCCAGCTAGGATTACCTAGCTATTCTAGGGGTTTTACTGCTGCCTCTCACCATGGTGTCATAACAATGCTGAGAAGGCAATCTGTGTCTCATGTAGGATCTAGTCCGGGAACACTCATGGTGCAGAGGAGGAAGTGGCTCTGCGCTGCTGCTTCCCCAGGGGCTGTGGAAATGGCAGCACGCAAAGCTGCTTCCCCCAAGGCTTTTCCTCACCACTCAGGCCCACTATGGCAACAGCAGCAGCACCCAGAGCCATGGGCCCTTTCAGTTGCCACCGGAGTGCTGCACAGCATGCTCCCAGGAGCTCTACGGGCAGTCCGGGCAGTGCTCAGAGCTGGCTGCCTGGCCCACTCCTTCCACCTGAGGCCCTGCCCCTTCTGGTAGTACAGAGCTGCTGCCCTCAACTTGCCCAGCAGCCCGGCATAGCTGTCAGCTCTCCTGCTGCCACTCTCATGGCAGTGGAGGGGCAATGCCTGGGAGCGATGGGGAAAACAGAGCTACTTGTGCCCCTGGGAGTGTGGCACAGGGAAGCGTCCCATCCCCACCCTCTCATGCACAGACCCCACAGCTCTCTCCATGGCCTGGCAAAATCTTTAATCTGGCATACCCTGTTTCCCATGGTTGCCTGATTAAAAAGGTTAAAAAGTGTATTACCACACCATTACCAGAAGGAGCTTTAGCAAAAAACTGGGGAGGAAAAGCAAAACTAAGTATAAAGACACACCAAAAACTCCATTAAATATGCAGAAAAGTCCAGTGTTCGTAGCTTGTTTCCAAGAAAAGAATGTTTTTATTACCCTGTTGTCATTTTCTTTTCCTTGTTTACTTTCTGTCAAACCAAAGCCATTCAGGGCCATGAGACTATGTAATTGGCAAAGAAAACCATTCTGTGCACGTGAAACAAAAATATACTAACACAAAAACAGTGAAGCCATAATATTTTCAGAGGCTAAAATAAGCCATTCTCTTATCAATTAGAAGATTTAAAAAATTAGCAAACGGTTGTGAATAATTTCGCACTGAGTTAATTATCCCTAAGAAAGCTGGAAAGACATGATGCTCTGTCTTTCTGCAGTTTGGACACTAGAGGGAGCTGGTCTCTAACAAGGACCGTTTCCTTGTTTCAAAGTCTTTTGAGTTCCTTATGGAGATTCTTTGCCTTTCACAACTGTAGTTTGTGGTTAGAAGCTTTGTTTTCCGAAGGATAAGAACAAACTATGTATTGTGTACTTCAGCTGTTTGGATCAAGAGCATATATAATTTAACCCCTTAGTTAAATGGCGCACCTACAATTGGACAATTTTTACAGATGACCTGACGCAGAACAGGTCTGAGGGTAAAAATCTGATTAGTCATAAATTAACAAGAACTAAACAACATATTCAATTACTGTATTTTTCTTCTATAACAGGCATGCCCTTTTGTCATTGATATCTATGCAGAAAAATGCAAACCCAAAATTAAAGCTATTTATCTGGAGGCAGGCAGCAGGCATCTTAACAAAGCCATTTGCAAGTCTGTTGTTACCAAGGGAGATGCCAAAGTACTGGATAATGGCGAAAGTATAATTGTCTATACCTACAAAAGTGACACACGGATCACTTCTGTTATTGAAAATAAGGTATTTTCTGATATTTTTCTTATGCACATTGCACAAAAGAATTTTCATGCTAATGTACATCATTGTTACTCCTTCATTAAGCTTTCTGTAGTAACACTTGCTGATATGTAGATTCTGTACCCACTTAATAAAAAAAATCCTCCTTTTTAAGGGACTGCTCCAAAGTCCATTGAAAACAATGGGAATTTGTCCATCTATTCCAATAGACGTTGGATCAGGATGATGTAGGGCACTTGCTTACTGTATTATTAGCTGAGTTCCTGTCTGTATTTACAAAGGCTCATTGCAAATTTGTAGTGTAAAAGATCAGCAACATTATGTCTGTATGATTAGAACTGATCAGGATTTTTTCAAGTAAAGAGTTTTTGTCACTGGGAAATGCTGGTCAGTTCAAACCAAAACTGTGGATTGAAAACAATCAGTTTCTACAAATTTATTTAGAAAAAATGAGTACTAAGCATGAACAGTATGATATACACACATTTTGGTTTTATGTGATTATTATGGGTGACATTTCAACTATTAACTTCTTTCTGTATCCTCTCACCCCTCAAGTGCATAGGACATCCACCAGTTTCTACCATTTATTTTGAAACTTGTTTTGTCTGTTCAGGTTTTTGAGTGGGATGTTGAAGTAATCCAAATTAATGAATGTAAACCCAGGCAAACATGTTCCGTAAGATGGAAGCAGAAATTCCAAATCCTTTTTCACAGGGCCTAATGCTAATTCTGTTCACAGTTTCTCTTACATTAGGATTTCTGAATAAGGAAATAGTATAGTTAGATGCTAGAATAAAGCTAGGTCCTATGTGCCAATTTTTTTAGAAGGGAACACTTATCAGGAAGGGATGGCTCAGAGATATAACAGTAAATGTAAAATATCTAGACTCTCTAGATCCACAGGTTCAAGTCCTAGTAGGACTCATTCAGCACTTCATCCTTCAGATGTAGATAAGTTAAATGTAGCTTGGGGATTTGTCAGAGATATTCTTAAATACCAATCACCAAATTGTCTTTTGGTTAGTGGAACTGTCACTTACAACAGTGGAGATTTTGGCTCCACAAGCTTTTCTGCTCTGTACTGGTCCTTTTTGTTGAACTTTCATGAAAATTTTAGTACGATTTTTTTTTTTTATTACAAAACACTGCGAAACATAATGGTTTCCAAAGAATTTACTGTTAACCTTTCAAATCACAAATACGGGCATTAATTACAAGTATAATGGAAATAATGTTTTGTGATTTCTGAAGTAAATTATAAGCTAATTATAAGTAAGAGATTAATTGTCTGGCCCTTCCCCACAGTTAAGTGGAGTAAAAGGTCTTCCTCCCGTTCTTCTGTGGTCCATATAAGATTATCTGTTCCTGAACAAACAACTCCAAAAGTTATAGAGAATAGGTGGAGCTCTGACTGTTACCTGCCTATACGTGCCCTTAAAGAAACTCTGTTATCAGATCATAGCCTATAACTTGAAGTAAAAATGTATTAAATATTATCTGCACCTGTTTCTATGTCCACAAGTTATTCATCTTATAGGATATTGTCTCTGTGAACCATCTTCATCTTGCTTCCCATGTAGAACTATAGACACCTCCCAAAGAAAAAATCAAGACACAAAAATAATGAAAAGAAATACACAAAGTGATGTTTGTTTTTTGCAGCCTCTATTTCAAACATGATTATATTCACATTCTAATCTACATAAACCTTTAGTACTGTGAGTATCATAGACAGCATTTCTGCCAATCTTTATCTGTATAGAGTCATAGCAAACCTTTAAGTTCAAGGAGGAGGCTGCTGTGTGAAATAATCATATTCCTATTTCATTTCACAATAAGAAGCATGATTGATAGGATTCTTCGAAAAATTTTCAGCATTTCTGAGTGTTAAATCTACATTTATCTAAATATGAGTGATAGTACACATATTAGCATGTCTTTAATTTAAGTCTAGTCTGAAATAGCTGGTTTTATTGTTTTTCTAAGTTAGATCAGCTCTGTGAGTCCTGTCTGAGCTCATTTTGTACAGCAATAAGTAGCATGTTTAATATACCAATTCTGCATTGGGCCAATTAATGATTAGGCCCAGTTCATAGAAGCTTTGTAATTTGCTTGGTATCCATAGAGGATAGAAGCCTGAAGCTTCTCCTTTTCTGTAAACTGGCCTATGTAGATTTTGACCATCTGTACTTTTCACTGTGGTGCAGAGATTACAAAAGAGGACAAGAGAGATGAGATCTTAAAATGTATGGGGCTATCTCTCTCCAATTCTCCCCATCTTCAGCCCAGTGGCCTGACAGCTCCATTCCAGTAATTCATTGCAAGTTGGCCCGGAGAATATGGCCTGTTCAGTCATACCCAAACCCTTGGTTGCTCAGATGTTCAAAACTCAGTGTCCTTACGCAGTGCCTTGACTGCCAAAGGTGACTTTGGGAGGGGGGGTGTCACAGTCCATCCCTTGTGGAGTTGGACAGTCATTTAGCACTATCCATCTGCCCAGAGGTGGGCAGGCTTTGCAAACATTCCTGGTTTTAGAGCTAGATGATACCAAAGAACTACATGAGGTTCTGTGTTGTGATTGGGCCAGACTATCCATTTCTTAACAACCAGTTGGACTGTCTCCTTTCCTGTGTAATTATGGGTCCTATTTCATTCTTAGAAGTGTGCACGCAGCTGCAGCATGTGCCATGGACACATGTCCAAAGTCAAGACTTAGCTCATTATCTAATCTTTTTTTAAGTACATTAATTTTGTAGATTTATTTAAGAATTATTTCATATGTAGGCTAGTTGTATTTTGGAAGAGAGTGTTTGTAACAAATCCACAACCTGCATATAATGGACACAATTATGTGTGTGTGTGTGTGTGTGTGTGTCTTTCTCTTTCTTCTTGTGTGCATGCACACACACAGTCTCTTTCTCTCACTCTCAAATCTTGCTTCTTCAGCTCCCAAACCAGGCATCTACTACTTGAGATCTTCCATAGTATGTCTGATATCTTGGATATGGGGCTGACACCAGAGGGTTGCATTGTTTACTCGTGCATGCTCAACAAGTACACTGTGCACCAAATTCTCTGCTGGTGTCAATTGGCAGAGCTTTAGTGAAGATGGAGGCTGTGCCAATTTACATTATCAGAGAATTGAGCACTGTGAGTGAAATTTTCAAAAGCACTTGTGTCACGTAGGAGTTCAAGTCTCATTGACTGTCAGAAAGAACTGAGCTCCTAAGTGATACCAGAGCTTTTGAAAATGGACTTAAGCTCCTAAGTTACTTAGGTGCATTTTAAAATGTTACCTCACCTATTTAAAACTTTTCATCCCAGTTTCAGATGAAGCTACCAGAATATTTAAGTTGCTTTATAAGAAGCAGCCATTTAATTATGAAAACTAATGAGACCTCTAACATTTTCCACTTGCAGTCTGAAAACAAAGTGGTAATTCATGTCAACAATGAGCAGAGTAAGAACTGTGTAAATAATAGGGGACTCAACATTTTTGCTGTTGAAGTGGCACCAAAATCCATGATGGTAATGTTATTATTTCCATTATTTAAGATCTTAGTAAAAATGTCATGTATGATATCTTTAGAGTTTGTTTTTCCACATCTTTGTATATTAAAATTGAGTATGTGGATATGAAGCAAAAGGAGAATCGTCCATCTGCCTGAGAAATGTAGTTAAGATGAGGGACTGATTTTCAAAATTTTTCATCAGTCTTGCATGGGCAGGTATTTCCTTGTGCAGAGGACCAGATAAATGTATAAATAGACAGTTTTTGCCTCCATATGCTTTGCTTGCCCTATTTCTATAATTGTACTAATTATGAACACCTTTCAGCATTCACTCCAATTTAAGCAAGCTCATACTGTCAATAGAAAGAGAGTTGTCATAGCAGATTGGTCACCAATCAGTAAATCTTGGAAATGCTAATGCAAATCCAACACATTTATTTTCAGAGCAGGAAATGTTTTGCCGCTATGAAACATCAATTTTAATGACTATGCCTCTTAAATGATTAGTGTAAATTAAATCATGTTTATTATGTGTCTTGTTGCAGTAGAGTGATGCATGTTCATTATACTATTATGAAAGAAAGACAGTTAACCTAACATCTATATGCTGCAAATGAATAATGTTGTTTATAATATTAGTGACACCTTAGATTATTAAAAATCAAAAACTTAAAAAATCAATTTTACTTATAACTATTTGTGTGATTTGTTTGCTTAGCTTGGACAATTAATGCAAATGAAAGCAGTTTCACTTTCGTGTAAAATCAATTTACTGTTGCAGTGTTTGGATTTCAGACATCTACAGTGGCACATCTGTTTGTTTTCATTGTCATTATTTTTATTATCTTAAGTTTGCTTTTAAAAAAAGGAGCTGTTAGACATTTTGATTTTGGATCAAATTTAAGTTTTCTCTTCATCCAATGCATTCCAGTAAGCCTGAAACACAGACTTAGCGTGACCTTTCACTAGTCACACACAAAAATACATCTATATAATGTATGTTATGGGCAATATAACTTCCCACAGGCTGAATTTTTTTTAAAAAGCATAATTTATGGACAGTATTTAGACAAATGGTAATTCTATTGTCTGACTCCCATTCCAGAAATTGTACTGTTTTTAGTAAACGTTGAAATAAATGAGGATACAAGTAAAAAAAAATCAATATGTATTTTGATAAATCTTGTATTTATTTCCAAGTAATTCATTTATGAAGCAAGCCTACTTTATAAAGTGCTAAAAGTACAGCAATTCTCTTTCAAATGCAGCTCATTCAGGTGAAATAATTCTGTATGTCTTCATTATCCAACCTATGGCCCTAATCCTGCCATGTACAAATGGCCTGTTGCACTTGCTCGGAGCCACATTTAAATTGATGCAGTACCATGGGAGTGTAGGATCAGGACTATTCCAAAACTGTTGCAGATACCTTTAATCAGCCAGAGGAGGTTCCAGGCCACAAGGTGTTCTATTTGGCTCCTTTTTGTGCTGGAATCAATTAGAATTGTGGGCTGACGGCCCCTCCCAGGATTTTACCAATAATATAGTTACATGCTGTAATAATACCTGTTATTACATAATTTGAATTTTGCATCAGCTAACTTTTCCAGTATGTGTCCTAGAAATAAAAAGGGTAGTATCGTCTAGATGGCTTTTTAAATAAAAAATGTATATCAGTGTAGGAATTAAGGAAAGAGTAGTAAATAAAGATAGTTCATTATATTTTCCTCTTTTTACATGCAGATTTGTCAGCATGTGATGCCTCTGAACGAGCAAGAAGAATGGATATATAATTGTGTGCATTCTCTCTTTCCTTAAACATCGTGTTTAGAAAACAGTTCTCTCTCGGAGCTACTAAAACAAGAACTAAATCAGGATTGTCCTGTGATTTATAGAAAATTGATTAATATTGCCCACTTCAAAACTAAGACTGATACAGATCATTTATTTGCTCCCAGAGCTTCAGCTATTGAAGCCAATGAATCATGAGGGCTGACTTCAGTCTTGTCGAGTTCCTCATAGCTGACTCCCTGACATGGCTGGTAGGGTTAAAAGAAATATCAACCGGGTCCACCTTCTGCAGCAGGATCACAAACATATATGCTTTTTACATAGAATGAATCATTTATGCTTTCAGTGTATCCCAGAGAACCAGCTTGGTACACCCTCTTTCGCATCCTTAGCTCGTCTTGTGCATAATGATAGAAAAGAGTCATTTATCTGGCGTGGTAGTGCAAGTTATTGTTTCTCAGCTTTGCCTAACAAATATCAAGGCTTCCTCAGCCAACAGTCTTTCCTGTAGCCTTCTGTGCAACTGCTTGTCCCTCTGACTGCTCTCTCCTTTTTAGATATCCCACCACTCTCTCGAACGCCTCATGTCATAAACTGAGTGCATATCTCTCCTCTTTACCTCACCCCAACACACCACCTCAAATTTTGATATTACTTTTGACTCCTCTCCTCTTTTAGATCTAGGTTTTTGGCCTATCCAATTTCTTCTTCTTCCATATCTCTTAAAATCTTTCCTTTCCTCTCCATCACCTCCACTGTGTTACAGATCTGACCCTCTGTTATCTTTTACCTGGAGCAGTGTAACTTCCCTCACCAAGCTTCTCTCCTTTCCACTCTCTCCAGAAATAACACTCCCTTGATGGGCTTCCACACTTTATCCAGTTCAGACTCCTTGTGCTCCACTTTCAGTGCTGTGCCTCTGCACTCCTGCCTATATCTCTGCTCTGATACCCTCCTGCATCCCTTTTCATGCTCTCTGCTCAGTGTTTTTCTTCTCAGTGCTTGCTTTTTCTCCTTCTTCCAATATTGGCTTCATGCCTTTTTTCATGCTTCAGTCTGTGTAGGACCGCACTACACAGACTATACCAATGTAGCTGTGTAACCTTAGTTGTGCCAGTATAAGCCTGTGGTGTAGATGCAGTTTACACTAACAGAAGAGATTTTTCCATCCAAACTCCACTTCCCCAATTGAGGGTAGCTGCGTCAGTGGAAGCACTCTTTATCAACGTTAGCCGTGTCTACACTGGGGGTTAGGCCCATCTCACTCCAAGACCTCCAGACAGACTTTTTATTATGAAGAACATTTATTTCCTAACAGAACCAGTGCTTAGTTATTGCAATGCTGTCTCTTTGTGAAAAATTGCTAGTGTGGTGAGTGAGCCATAATGGAAGAATGTTGAAAGTTTTATGGAATTATGTAATCATGTGTATTCCTTTCTCACTTCCTTCGCTACAACCCTCTTGACCTTGTTATGTAGGTGGCCAACATAGCTGTGTTGAGCTACCTTTTAAGTGTAGACCAGGCCTGTGTTTAAAATTGCTTCTGCTTTTCTATGTATGCCTAATTCCATCCCTTTGCTCCTTAAAGCTCACTATTATGCTGACCTCTTCCCACATGCACCTGATCCTTATTTGTATGTGTTTTGTTTAGTTGACATGATCAGACACTTCTTGAGGCAGGTCCTTATTTTCCTACGAGTCTGTAAAAAGTCACTAGCACCACAAACATCATAATCCAGATTTCTATTTTTGGTGCTGTATACTTCAGAATTAAAATACTACACCTTTTTACATTTGTGGTGGTGTTTCTCTGTTTTGGTGTGTATAGAGCAGATTCCATGCTACAAATACTGCTATACCCAGTAATAAGAAGAGAAGATTGCAAAATATCTTGTATAAAATATTGGCGCCAAGCCACTATCTTCAGTTGATTTCATCTGCTTTAGTATTTATGCTTGGAAATATTGAAAAGGAGCCATTCTTTACAATTACAGTATGCTGGATATGAAAATGAGGATGGCAATAATTAGAAGTGGACAAGAAGTGTAACTGACAAGTTGATAAGGTAATTGAGCCCTGTGGGCTCTTACTACATTTAAAATGCAGAGTCACAACAGGGTTAGCTCCCGGGGTCGGTGTGAGCCAGGACTGAATAGTCCCAGCTTGCTCTGGGATGGTGCAGCTCTGCCCCCTTGCCCCTCCACCCCCCACAGTGGAGACAGTGCTGGGGGGAACCAGCTCCAGCTTTTAAGCCAGCTCCCCTCAGCATCGGCTCCTGCTTCCCCACCCTTGCTGCCTCTGATACAGAGGTGTGGGGGAAGCAAGTAGTCAACTCGACTACCCCCTTACATCCCTAGTCTACACTACAAATGTATGAAGAATCTACATCCCTGAGCGACATAACTGTACCAACCTTAGTCTCTCTGTAGACTTCTCCCAACAGCATAGCTACCGCCTCTTAGGGAGGTGAGTGAACTATGTGGATGGGAAAGCTCTCTCCCATTGGCCTAAGAGCATCTTCACTTAAGTGCTACAGCAATGCAACTGCACCAATGTAGCCTTTTAAGTGTAGATCTACCCTTTGTCTTCGAAATGTAAAGAGCTGGGGCCTATGGTTTTATTTTCCAATCCATCAGTGATGTGATTATTTCCCGTTAGTGTTTGATGCTGTTAGTATTTGACTTAGACACTAAACCTGGAAGGTCTGCTTAAGGTATGCAACTCCAGCTACGTAGAATACATAGCTGGAGTCAGCTTACCTTAAGCCAGTGGTCTCCAACCTTCTTACACCCAAGATCACTTTTTAAATGTCAGGGCAAGCCTGGATCTATCCCATCCCTTCTCTGAGACACCACCCTTTCCTTAAGGCCCCGCTCTATCCAGACCTTTCTGCAGACTACCAGTTGCTAATGGAAACTCACTGTTAATTACATAATTACTCACGAGCCATTTTGCTAGTGCTGCAGCTGGGGAGAACAGTTTAATTTAAATTATTAAACAGATTAAACGTTTTAACTTTCTCATGTTAGTTTATCAAACTTCATTTTAAATAAAATAAAACATTATAACCAACACAAAAGGTTTCAATGTTTTCTTTATGGAAGGGGTGGGGAACCTTTTTTGGATCTGGGGCCACTGACCCACAGAGAAATCAGCTGGGGACCACACAAGTGAGAAGCAAAAAAACTCCTCCCAAAACCTGCACTGTTGTGGCCCCCTACTGAGACACCTTACTCTTCTGGCAGTCCAGCCCCCATGGGGTGAGTGGACGGGACAGGGAGGATTGAGGTTCAGGGCTTCCTATAAGCCAGATTTACTTTTCTGGGGTTCCAGAGTTAGTGGATTTTGTGGACCCTCTTAGACCCTGGGGTGGGAACAAAAATGAGGGGCTCAATGCGCGGGACAGGACTGCCAGAGAGTGGGATAAGGATGCAGGATCTGGGTGGGAGGTGGGGTGCAGGATGGGGTGATGAGGGCAGGGTCTGGAAGGGAGCGTGGTAGTAGGAGAGGATGTGGAGTGGGGGGGGACGAGGGAGTTTGGGGGTGGGAGGGAGTAGGAGTAACACAGAAAAGGTGAGCGGGTGAGAATACAGCAAAATAGCTAGTTGGGGAGGGAGGCAAGGAAGTGGGGAGTAAAGGAAAGTGCAGCGTATGCAAAGTAAAATTGTATTCCCCTTCACATCTTCCCTCTGCTCCAGCCTCACTCCCCATGATCCCCCCCAGCCTGATCCCCTGCATTGCCCCATGTCACCCAGTACAACCCCTGCCCCCTCCCATCCTGCCCCCATATCCTCCTTCACCTCCCTCCTGCCCTGTGCTCTCTGCCGCACACACTGGCAGGACAGAAGCGCTGGGACTCGCAGCCTCCTGGGAGCAGCACTGGGGTGAGGACAGGCGCCACCTTCCCTCCCTCTCCCTGTAGCAGGGAGCTCATGCTGGCACTCCAGCCTTGCCCGCCTCCCCCCGCAAGGTTGGAGTGCCAGTGTTGGCTTCCCTCTGGGGGTGAGTGGAGGAGGAAGCCCTGAGCTTCCCCGCCAGACCCACCCTGTGGGGAAGAAGCAGCTCTGCATGTTGCCGCTCCTCCTCTCCCATCCCCTGGGTGGGAAAACAGTGGCTTTCCCCGCTCCTCCCATTAGCCAGAGTTGCGGCCAATGGGAGCAGCAGGAGGCCGAGCCTGAGACACAGTGCCTGGGAGTAGGTGGGGGGTCACGAAAGCAAGTAAGTGCCCACCCCACTCCCTCATGCCCAGACCCTACACCCCAGCCTGCTCCTGCACCCTCCCCTCTGCCCAGACACCCTACTCTCCACCCTGCTCCTGCATCCTACCCTCTGGTCAGACACCCTACCCTAAGCCTGATCCTGCACCCTTCCCCTGGTCAGACACCCTACTCCCCCTTGCTCCTGCACCCTCCCTTCTGGCCACATACTGCACCTTCCCTTGCTCTTGCCCCCTTCCTCTTGGCCAGACACCCTACTTGGCCTGCTCCTGCACCCTACCTCCCACCCAGACTTCAGTCCCTCACCCTCTCCTGCACCCCACCTCCCGGCCAGATCCTACACTCCCATCCCTATTCCACTCACAGACAGTCCTGTCCCACGCACTAAACCCCTCATTTTTGTTCCCACCCCAGAGCCTGGGGGGTCCACAAAATCCACTAACCCCGGAACTCCAGAAGAGTAAATCTGGCCCCTGGGAAGCCCTGAATTTCAGTTTTCCTTGTCCCTCCCCTTTGCCCCGTGGGGCTGGAGCGCCTGAGGAGCGAGATGTGTCAGTTGGGGGCCACATCAGTGAGGGTTGGGGGGTTTTGGAGGGGTTTTTTGCTTCTCACTTGTGTGGTCTCCAACTGATTTTTCTGTGGGTCAGTGGCCCCTGATCTGAAAAAGACTCCACCCTGCCATAAATAAAGAAAATATTGAAACCTTTTGTGTGGGGGACATAAATTACTATTTTACTTTATTTAAAATGAAGTTAGATAAACTAACATGAGAAAGTTAAAGCGCTTAATCTATTTAATAATTTAATATTTCCTTTCTTACAGTTTAAATTAAATCTTTTTCCCTAGCTGCAGCACTAGCAAAATGGCTCGGGCGTAATTATGTAATTAACAGTGAGTTTCCATTAACAACTGGTGGTCTGCGGAAAGGTTTGCATTTAGCCAGGTGGGCCACGGGCCAAAAAGTTGGAGTACCACTGGAATAAGGTGTCACAGTCAAAGCTCCATCTGCTAGACACTAACAAAACTGTTATATTTAGGTCCCAACTTGCTGAACCCAGTGTGATTTTAAGTTCTCCTTTGTCATTAGGTAAGCTCCAGCCACTGCCTCTCCAGACTCTCTTGTGGAGATTTTCCACTTCTCCAAATTCTCCTCCCAACAAACCTCCTGTAATGACTGTATTCTCCCAGTTTGAGCACCCTTCTCTTTTTCTCATGCTCATTTTCCTTCCAGTCATTAGATGTTAGCAGCTTCTGTTCTGTAGCTTCTTGGGGTGGAAGAGACTTGACAAGTCCTTATCAGCCCATGTCTGGTTTGCTACACATAAAGGATTGGAGTTGTCCATAGAGTTCATAAAATTATCCATAAGTTGTACAGAGACAGGTCCCCCAGGTTATCAGGTAAGGTCATAAGGAAATAAGCCTCGCAAGAAAGATAAAAGCTTTGCATTGGGTTCTTAGCTGCTGACTTCAACTATCTACCTCCAGGGTGAGCGGGAATAAAGAAGGTGGATGTGACACCCAAGACTAAGCTGAAACAAATTACACAAAAAATTCGGAGTGTGTCAGACACTTTGTCTATTGCAGTTTTTATAGTTATTCTAAGCATCAACATAAAGAACTGTGACACCAGTGACTGGTTTCTTAAAAGGGGTCTGTTTAAAATAGGTATGAAATGTATGTGACCTTGTCTGGGTAGCAAGTAGTTTTGAAAAGCTATATTTATCCACCAGCAATTCTTGTACTCTGGCTTATTCTGCTGTAACAGTATATTAGGCAATGAAAGGTCAGTTCTGAAATGGGAGCACTGTTACAGGACTGCCACATTTTACATGCTGGAGGCACCAGTGTTCAGACAGATCTTACTTGTAACCTGGTTTTCTTTAACCTGTAGAACAAACAATAAAGGTCCATTTTCAATATCATTTGGAAAAAGTCTGTTGTAGCAACATGCTTTGTAAATATTTAACCTCGTAGGCCTGAAAATCTAAACCAGCCAACACTTAAAACCCTTCTCTAAGGGCACTAAGGAAAGAGGGCAATAGAACATATCTATCTGCCTCAGGGTCTTGGTAGAACATAAACTGACCCTGGAAATTTCATACCACCAAGAAAAAGATGATAGATTGCCTGGGAAACCATAGCAAGATTTTGCTAGATACACTGGTTTAAAATACATGATTCCTTTCATTGCATTCCCTATGTTTGAAAAGTCAAAGTCCAGCTGGCTGCAGCAGAAATCTTTCTGATACTCCTTGTATACTCATTTCAAAAGTTGTTCAAAATGCTTAGACAATTATTCTCCCAATTTTGAAGAAACCACCTGCTTTGGAGTAAATCTGCCAATTTCCTGGCTTACCAGTTTTCCAAACCAAAGTTACAAAGAAGCTGAAATGGGCTTAGATAACATTAGCGGCTGCTGTATTACCTATAGTCCTATAAAATCTCCATGATTGATGGAGGCACTAGGTGTAGATCATGCCCATCCAAGACCTGACATATTCAGAGACTGCTGACTGATACAAACACCTGCTCACTGGGAACTGGACTGAATGCAAAACAACTGGTTTCATATGGCCAAAAAAAAAAACCCAACCTAGGTTCCCAAATTTAAGATCCTAAATCCATATTTAGATGGCTAATAAAAAAAATTTCTGAGGTGCTGAGCAGCCCTTGTTTCCAGTGACTTGACTTAGCTTTCACTGTACTTCTATTTAATTTTTTTCATTAGCAACTTTGCTCTATTCATTCTCAACACCTGAAGAAGGAAGCTGGAGCATCATAGCTATTTGTATTGTATCTTAAATATAAAGCAAATGCTTCATACACTGGGTTGAAAAGACTTTAGATAACTTCAGTGAGAATATCAAGTTTTCGAGGCTGTTTCTGCCCCCAGATCAGGCCCCTGTGAGCTATTTTGGAGGTATAATGGAATTGTTGAGGCACTGCAATGGGCTAGAAGAGAGTCCCAACAGCTCAAGCGCTGCCCTTAGAGAAGGGTTTTAAGTGTTGTCTGGTTTAGCTTCTCATGCCCAAGAGATTAAATATTTACAAAGCATGTTTCTACAACTTATACTTTTTCCAAAGGATATTGAAAATGGACATTTATTGAGCAATTGGGAGCGGGAGGGGATTGACTAATAGCACTAACTTAAATATGTTTAGGGTCCCTATTTCTGCACTAGCTGAGGGTCTCACAATCTTTAATGCATTTATCACAACACCCTTGTGAGACAGGGAAATGCTGTTCCTTCCATTTTATAGCAGGGGAACAGGGAAGGAGGCACAGAGAACCATGAAACTTGCCCAATCTGTTGCTGGAAGTTTAAGAAGCAGGAAACTGAGCCTGAGTCCCAGGCTGCTGCCCTAACCATTGGACCAGGCTTCCTCGCTCAAGGGGGATGCTGAGCTGAGCTGAGCTGACCTGCATCTCACAAGCAGCCTAGGACAGGCTGGTATAATTAGAGCATAGGGGCACGTAAGAGCAGAGGTGCTGGAACAAATTTATAATGGGGGTAAGGAGAGCTATTGAATCAAACCGTGAATCCTGTATGTAATGGAAACCCCTTCAAGCCAGGGAGTGCTTGCACCTCTACTTCCAGCACCTATGCATAATGGGCGGGGCCTCAGGCAGAAAGGGCAGGATTGGGGCTATCTGCCCCCAGCTAGCCTTTTCAGCGCTGTTGGGGCCACTGGGGGCTCTGGCATCGATTAAGGGTCTGGAGCTCTGGCCAGTGCCACTGCTGAAGTAGCAGCAGTGGCAGTGTCCAGCAGCCCTTGGCCCTTTTAAATCACTGTGCAATGGGGCAGTTGCCAACTCCTCTGCCATTGATGGCCCCTGCATGGAGGCCATTTCAGCCCCTGTGGATCCAGAAAACACAAAGATAGCATAAAATGATCTTTGACGATCATGCGTTTTGACCATTATTCCAAGAAAGCACTAACATTTGACAATTTCAAGTAAGAATTCATTAACAAAATATGATAAAGGGCTCTACAAGTATATCAAAGTGTCTTCTCTGGTACATCTACATTGCAACACTATTTCAAAATAAGCTATTTCGAAATAAACTACGCAATTGATGAAGCTCAATTTGCATAGCTTATTTCCAGTTAAGCCCTGCAGTGTAGATGCACCCTAGGTTATATACATGCAAGATGCCAGGAAGATCAGACTTGGTTTACTTCTTTAAAAGAAAAAGAAAAGTTACAGAGTGATAGAAGTAGAATAGACCAGTGTTTCTCAGCCAGTGGTATGAGTACCCTTAGGGGTACTTGAGAGAAGTCTGGTACATCAACACAACTGAAATTTGGAGAAAACTGAATTTTTGTTTTAAGTTTTACAGCACTTTATTACTTTTGTACTTTTTACACCCAAAGATTTCATTGCCTGCCTGGCTACGATTAAGTTGTTTAAACAAATATATTGCAATGGTAGAAAAAAAATTGCGTAGGTACTGGGGGTACTTGCAATTTTTTTTAAAGGGATACTTTATAAAAAAAAAAGTTTGAGAAACACTAGAATAGATGTAACATCCCAAAAGTATTTTTTGCACTAGCCAAGTGTTACTTCAGGTTTGGGCTGGCAGAGATCAGAATGGTTGCACTATTAAAGTTTCAAATCACCATTCCCTTCCACTTACACAACAAAGCAAGCTCAAAGCACAGATGGCTGGCAGCTCTATTCATGCTGACGTACCAAAACAGAACTAGTGGGTCTAAGTCAATGGAAGAATTCGTCTGTTGACCTAGCTACCACCTCTAAGGGTGTGTTTAGACTACAGGGTTTTGTTGACAAAAGTGGACTTTTTGTCGACCAAACTATACCTGCATCTACACTACCGCCGCCGAGTTCTGTCGACATAATGTTGACAGAACTCAGCAATTTTGTCGATGGCAGTAAACCTCATTCTACGAGGAATAACGCCTTTTGTCAACAAAGTTCTGTCGACAGAAGGCGTTATTGCATCTACACTGTCCTTTGCGTCTACACTCTCATGTCGACAAAGCGGCTTGCTTTGTCGACAGAACTGGATGTAGTCTAGACGCTCTTTGTCGACAGAACTGGATGTAGTCTAGACGCTCTTTGCTCTTTGTCTAGACGCTCAATGCCTCTGTTGACAAAAGCCTGTAGTCTAGACGTAACCTAAGAGAGAGATTAACTCCAGCAGAGGTAAGGAACCTGTTTTGGGTCGGGGGCTGCGCCAGATCCAGGTAAGCTGGGGGCTGCATCCAGCCCCAGGGCCTTTGGTTCCCCACCCTTGAACTGCAGCAATGAGAGAACCCTTTCTGTCACTTCAGTGACTATCTACAGTACTGAAGCACTGCGGCAGTGTAGCTGTAGCACTGCAGTTCTGCCACTCTAGCATTTTAAGTGTGGACTTAGCCTGACAACCCTATTTTAGCTGAAGAGCTTCAGTGCAGCTTTGACTCCCCACTGTCATAGCATCAACAAGATTTGCTGGTTGGCCAGTACTGTCTAGTCCTATGTCCAGCAGATTGTGGTTCTCCACCGTTGATGACTGTATTTGCAAATGTGTGACAAACGCAGTTTGTATCTGTTTCGACAATGGAAAGCATTTTCAGGGACACATTGTTAGCCTGACTCACAACCCTGCAGAGGGATGACTGGTGGATTGCCTTGAGTCTGGCTCATACCCTTTGACCTAGCTGGCTTGGGTGACCCTACCTGGAGTGATAACTCCAGCCGGCATAGCTCTCAGGGTCATTGAAGCATGCAAGCTTTCCCAGCTCAAGGCACAGTCCCTGCAGAGCTGCAAGAGAAAATGAAGGATCCTAGACACCCTAGGGGACTCGAATTTGGGCCCAAAGAATGCACAAGGGGGGCGAGGGAAGGGAAGCAGGAAAGAGCATGTAGGGGTTGTATCATTTTGTTCAGATCTGTGTATCTCTTGTGCTGTGCACAGTGAAGCGTACCTGCTTTAGAAACACTTTTGCAAAGGCTGTATTTCAGTTGTTATGTGTCCCTGGGGAGGTGAACTACAAGCCACTGCCCACAAGGTTGCAACAGATCTGCTTTAGTGACTGGAGTGTGGAGGTCCATGATGGTCAGTGTGGGTCAGGGGGTCTATGAGAGCTGGAATCCCACTTCAGGGAGGGGATGACAGAGTCTGTGCCCTAGAAGTTGGTCAGAGAGACCATAAGACACAGACAGTTCAGGGCCCTACCCAGAAGAAGAGAAGCTTTAAAGGGTCCTGTGCATGGGATGCAAACACAGGAGTCTGGTGAAGGTCTAGGCTTCACCAGGGCTGAAAGGGTGAAATCCTGTTTCCATTTAAGCCAATGGCAAACTCCCACTGATTTCAGTAGGATCAGGACTTCACTCAAGAACAGTGGTGGGCAACCTGCAGCCCACTGGGGTTCTGCCGGTGGCCCGCAGACCCCCTGTCTGCCCTTCTCCCCCAAGCACCTCTTGCTCGTGGCTTTCCAGCTCTGGGAGGGAGGAGCAAGAACGGAGCACGAATCAGCACATTTGTGGTTCTCTGTAAGTGCCGGGAGAGTGGGGGAGAAGCAAGTAAGGGTGGGGCTCTAGTGCCCCAGTGCACGAGAGGCCCGTGGGAGAGGGGGACAAAGAGTGGATAAGCGGGCTGCATGTAGCCCACTGAGATAGAGACAACTCATACAACCCACTTATTAATCATGGTTGCCCATCACTGCCCAAGAGCTAGAATCTCAAAGCACCCATAGAAAATAGACAGCAATATTGTATCTTCCTTTGCTCTTGTGATTCCATTGTCTCCCTCCTCTGCCCCTTCTCTTCACCCTAGCCCCAAATCTTTCTCTCTAGGGTATTGGTTCTTTTGCCAGAGCTTGATATTTAACTACTGAGGCCCAACAGATGTATGTATTTGCATATCTCTGCAGTCCCTCTGATGGCACTAGATGAATTAAATTAATTCCTTGAGTTCAGAATGAGAATTAGTGCCTTCCTGCCTATGAGACAGAAGCACATTCTAAGTGCTGCTTCACCACTGAAGAGGTTAAAAGTAGTGCTATAATAAACAACTGAACGTTGGGCATCCACTATGTTCATTTCTCCTGGAGAACTATAATAATAAAACACAGCACATCTATAGTGCCTTACACCAGGGAATTTCAAAATACTTTGTGAACAATTAAATCTCCTCCTCTTATAGGTATCATTTTAGCCATTTTACCTGGAGAACCAAGGAACACCAGTGTTAAAACATTTGCTCAAGGTCACATAGTGAATCAGTAGAAGAACCAGGAACTGAATTTAGGAGTCCTGACTCCCAGTCCCCCTGCTCTGGTCTTTAGACATACTGAGTGAATCCTGGCCTTTCCGAAAACAATGACAAAACTACCCTGACTTCAAAGGGGTCAGGGTTACACCCACTGCCATCTGCCGATTTACATTAAAGACACCTGCAAACTTATAGGTTGTGTCTAGACTGGCAAGTTTTTCCGCAAAAGCAGCCGCTTTTGAAAACTTGCCAGCTGTCTACACTGGTCGCTGAATTTGCGCAAGAACACTGACGATCTAACGATGATTGTCAGTGTTCTTGGCGCAAATACTATGCTGCTCCCGTTTGGGCAAAAGCCCTCTTGCGCAAGCGTATTTGCGCAAGAGGGCCAGTGTAGACAGTGTGTTTTATGAAAAAGCCCGATGGCTAAAACGGCGATCGGGCTTTCTTGCATAAAGCGCGTCTAGATTGGCACGGACACTTTTCTTCAAAAAGTGCTTTTGCGCAAAAGCGTCCGTGCCAATCTAGACGCTCTTTTCTGCAAATGCTTTTAACGGAAAAACTTTTCCGTTAAAAGCATTTGCAGAAAATCATGCCAGTCTAGACATAGCCATAATGTATTTGCAGAAAATAAATTGTTACAAAAATGCATATTGTGCAAAAACTTCAAAATAGTTATAAGAAGCACTTAATCTTCTGTACCCTTTTCATGAGTCTGGAGCCCATCTTGGTTACCACACCCTTGCGGCCCACTGAGCTGAGGGAGGGCCACTCCTGGGGCCCACTCAGTAGCCTAGGTTCAGGGCACTAAGTCCATGTAAGTTACCTGGCTTTAGCAGGTGGAGTTTTTTTACACTTGGGAGCCACTTAATTGACATTGACTTAGGTGATAGCGTAGACCAGTGTTTCTCAACCAGTGGTACCAGTATCCTTAGGGGTACTCAAGAGAAGTTGGGGGGGGGGGGGCACGTCATCACAACTGAAATTAGGAGAAAACTAAATTTTTGTTTTAAGTTTTATGGTGCTTTATTATTTTTGTACTTTTTACACCCAGAAATTTCATCACCTGCCCGGCTACAATTAAGATGTTTAAACAAATGTGTTGAAACTGTAGAAAAAAAAATTTTGTGTCTGAAAACAGTAGGTACTGGGAGTACTTATAATTTTTTTTAAAGGGGTACTTATAATTTTTTTTTTTGAAAAAGGGGTACTTTATTAAAAAAAAGTTAAACTATGTTCTGCAGAACACTGGTGTTCCATGAACAACTCACAGGTGTGCCACAACCTCTTCTTTGTTTTTGTCTTTTTTTGTCTGACAATTTTGTTTTGAAGAAAATGTTCATAGGTGTTCCCCATAAAAAATATTGTTTGGTGTTCCACGGTCTCAAAAAGTTTAAGAAACACTGGTGTAGACAACCCCACAGAGCATCTGCGTCCTGCCCACAGGGGCTGATGATCCGCATGCTCCAGCTCAGCAAACGCGGGTGACTCTCAGTCCTGCACTATGTAGTCCTGGCGCCAGAGATCCCCGAGGGGAAAGCGTATCGCGGCCAATCCTCCCCACCCGGAGCAAACACCGGGCGGTAGGTGCTGGCTCCCTTCCCGGGCACTGACCGAGGAGAGGCCTGGTCTCCCGCTTGTGTCTTTAAGTGGGCGGAGGGGCCGGCTGATGACGGCGAAGCCCAGCCCCGCGGCGGCCCCGGGCGAAGACGGGGAAGCGCGCCACCACCAGCCCGGCAGCTCTCGGCCGCCCAGCCCGGCAGCAGCATGGTGAAGCCGGTGACGGTGCAGACCCGCGCCTACGCGGACCAGAAGCCCGGCACCAGCGGGCTGCGCAAGCGGGTGCGCGTGTTCCAGGGCAATGCCCACTACGCCGAGAACTTCATCCAGAGCATCCTGGCCACGCTGCCGCCGGCCGAGAGGCAGGAGGCCACGCTGGTGGTGGGCGGCGACGGCCGCTTCTACATGACCGAGGCCATCCAGCTGATCATCCGGATCGCCGCCGCCAACGGGGTAGGGCCCCGGCCCGCGCCCTGAACCCGCGGCCGCTGCGCCAGCAGCTCCCCTGCAGGGCCCGCGGCTCCCTGCCTCTCGCACTTCCCCTTCCCTCTCCTTGGATGGGGGTAGCTAGTCGGTGCCCCCCCCCTCTCGCTGGCTGGGGCCGCCCTGCCGCCGTCTCCTCCAACAGCAGCGGGCCGGGCCGCCCCTAGCCGGAGCCTAGTCACCGTGACAGCGGCTGCTTGAGTCCCCGCTTCCCCATTGCACGCCCCCTCCCGTCCGCCCGGCCTAGCGAGCCTGCAAGTGGCGGGGAGCCGTAGGGGGTCAGCCGCCTGGGCGCTGGAGCGGCCGGGGCCTGTGGGGATGGCGCTGCCCTTCAGGAGAGGACGGGGTCTGACTGCGCAGTGACGCGCCGCACGGGGTGTGGTGGGGAGGTGAGCCGCTGGCGGGGCTTTTCGCACGGAGAGCCCTGCTCGCTAGGGGCGGGGTGGCCCTGCTCTTGCGTTCACCTTGGGGGAAAGCCTTAGGTCGGAGGCTCTTTGACATTTAAGTTAACCTTTCAGGCACTAGGGATACAGTTTCCCTAAGCTTGCTTCAGCAATGCATGCAGCCCTCCCTTAGGCTGGCCCATGGCAAGGCTAGGCTGCCAAGCGCCTTGGAATCCGTCTGGTCTGCGTGGCAAAAGCTTTTCTTGTTAGAAACCAGGGTTTGTTTACCCAGTTGCAAGCCCTCCCTATGGCCTGGACTGTGCAGAGGCATGCCCAACTTTAAGGAAACAGCTCTGGTCTTGTTAGACCTCTAGTTCCTCACCCACACCCTGACATTCACTTTGTGCTAGAAAACAGGGCTTTAGGGCCTGTTGGCTTGGTATGATAATGGCAGAAGGCAGGAATTGTCTCTTTCAGCTGTGAAACTGGCTCCTAACCACTCAGGAAACTGAAGTCATAATTATTCTTAGGCTATGAAGAAAATTCTGTCTAGGCTAGCCCCTGTGTAAAGTGTAATGGCAGAAGCAGGAAATTGATGACATTTTCTGCACCAAGCCAATGGAAGTAAAGTGACTAGTTATGCAGCAGGCACTGATACTAAAACCTTGAGCTGGGAGTTTGGATCTTAAGTAATGATATCTAAGTGAACTGAAAATTGTAATCTACTGATGTGGCTATACATAGAGATTCAGAATTTTGGGTTCGTGCTGAACTATATACAGTCAGATGTCTGTAACTAAAGATGGACGTATAACTGTCAGCACTGAGCCACAGTTGTAGCTTTTCAGGAAATAGTCAGTAGCGAAAAATACTCCACATGAGAGATTTTGGATGGAGTCAGGCTTTTGAGTTGAAGATGCAGGACTGCTTGATCAATGATAATTGTGTCCCTTGGCTTCTTCACCCACCAGATGGAGATGAGATGCTGCTAGAACAACTCAGGAAGTGCTAAATCTGTAGTGATGAGCCTTGTTTCAGCAGGCGAGTTACATGAAACCTAACAAATGGACCATGTCATGTTCTCGACCTCCTGACTGTTCAGATGCCTCTCATCAGCGTGAGACACTGTCCCTTGTAAGGTGGTATTTAGGCTGAGCTGAAGATACTGGCTAGTTGCAGACAGTTGCTGCAGCAGGGTAGGAGCATGGGCAATAAAATCTACTTGAAGCCAGTAATTTCTCACAGGGTAAGAATGTAATTTACAGTTTCCAAGAAAAGTCCTATAGAACTTTGTCTTTTATATTCTCCTCTTGGCAGCCGCTCACTTCGTAACCTTCAGTCCATGCCAAAGTTTCTCCTGCCTTAACTAGAATGGTCCCTCCTTGTATTCAGTGATGAAAGAAGTGGATGGGGCAGCTTATTTTAATTTAAAAAGAAAAGAAACAGCCACAATGGAGTGAAATTTTTTTAGAAAAGGGGTAGAGTGGGAATGTTACTGTTTAAATATTTATGTGTCGCTTACCTGCAGTGTCAGCAGGAAGCAGTTCAGATCCTCACAAATAAACAAATAGTGGAATTATTTGCAGTAGGATAAAAGGCTGGTTTGTCCAATTTTTGGAAGCATACCCAGGCATCTAGTGGGATCTGGCACCTTTCCAGCAAGCTGATAACCATGCCATTGGTGATGCTTCTGCACACTCCAGGGCTCCCAAGAGGGGTAGGGAGAGGGATGAAAGCTAAGCAAGCCTGCATCCAAAACAGCCCTTTCATTAGGTCTGACTAACACTCTTACACTTCCAAATAACTGCTGCATTTCTGAGTGTACTGTAATGATAGTGTTTTATCTAGGGATAGGGACCCTCTTTAGAAAAAATATTTCTATAGTTTGTGGTTACCGAGTTTTCCTAGTAATGTGCTTTTTGGGAGTCTCGGGAGAACAGGCCGGTGTGTTTTTCTTGCCCCGGTGTAACTTTGTGCAGAGGAGTAATTCCTTTTAGTTCACTCTGTGTGTAAAGTTACGTGTGTGTAAGTGTTTTACAGAATCAGGATCCAGCAGTTTGCTCTAATCCTGAGCCCTGCTCCTGCAATCATTAACCTGTGCTTCACATCCCCAGAAAGTACATTAGAAGGGTAACCCTGATCTACAGAAATATGTCTTTTAAAGAGGGTCCCTTTCCCTAGATAAGCTGTTGCTACAGTACACACAAATGGAGCGGTTATTTGGAACCTTTAGTCAGACACAGCTGCATATCGTGTTTGCCAAAAAGTGTTTGCTTTACCTAGTAATTGGTCTGATTAGGCTGAAATTGGTATGGCAAAGTAGAGCTTTGAAGAAAGAGACATTATTCCGGAAAGAAACAGGACACATGAAGCAAAGAAAGAAGAAAATAATTGATAGTGTGGGTTAGGAGGCTAAAGGCTGATATTTGAAGGAAGAAGGTATACCTTATAGAGAGCAAGGAAAGTATTAACTAACTTAACCAAACAGCTACTACCGCAGACATCAGCAGACTAATCATAGGTGAAGATTTCAGTCAGGAAGATTATGGTGTTGCAATTCCTTGACGTTTCTACTGAAGCAAGTAGTATATACTTTCTGTTGTGAAAGAACTGAAAAAGAAAGCTGCCAAGGAGAAATTTTGTCATACTGAAAAGAACTAAATTTCACTTTGGCCAACCAAAGCCTGGTCAACACTTCAAGCCTAGTAGGTTGATAGAAGCTGCCTTCTGTCTACCAAACAATATATGCATCTGTTTTACCAGGTCCCTTCCAGCGACTTAACTTACCTGTAACTTTGACTTAATTGCTCCACCTCTGCGAGAGGCATAGCACCTAATTCAATATTGATGGATCCACAGAGAGGCAGTGCAGACACTTGTGTATGCTGATTGAATTGGTCTCCAGGAAGTGTTCCACAATGCTCTGCTGTGACCGCGTTGAGAATGATTTTCAGCTCTGCTGCATAGCAGCCAGGTTCACGGGAACCTCTCCCCGCCCTCTTTCTGTTAAAGCCCTGGGAGTTTTTTAATTCCTATTTCTGTTTAATCAGCATGGAGAGCTCACCAACCCAGCTGATCATGGCAACTCAGTGCCCCACATGTGCTCCAATCTGGAGTACACAAGAGGTGGTGGACCTTATTGGTCTGTGGGGGGAAGAGCCTGGGCAGGCGTGGCTTTGATCCAGCTGAAGAAATTTAAATATTTATGAAAAGATTGCACATGACATGAGGGAAAAGGGCTATCACAGGGGGACACAGCAGTGCCGTGTGAAAATCAACTTTAAGAACTTTGACAGATGTACCGAAAGGCAAATGAGGTGAACCATCATCTAGTTCTGCACCACAGACATGCAGCTTCTAAAGTGAGCTTCAAGTGATTCTAATCAGTTTCCACCAATGCAGCATAGATACCTCGTAGGGGGTCCATGTCCCAGGCAACAATAAGGAGGATATCCTGGAGGAGGAGCATAGGAAGGAGGTGAAAGGTGGATTCATTCTCCTTGAGTGTCAGAAGATATTTTTAATCCTGGAGCCCAGCTGGTTGCAGGGCAGCATGGTGGCCAAACATAGTGCCAGGGAAGGCATCTCTGGCGAGTGTGCATTTCCAATGGAACTGTAGTGTAAGGGTTACACGCTCTTAAATTTTATGTTTAATGTGAAGAAAAAGTAGGCTGCAGTGGGTATCTGCTTCCCAGGGGCCACCACCAAATATGCAGAGGGTACCCTCCTTCCCCCCCTTTAAAAAAAAAAAATACTTTGCACAGGGATGGCCTGGGAATCCTCCATGGAGATCTCAAGGAAACTTTCATGGTAGTACTCTGCAATCTTTTGCAGCAGCTTCTGGGGAGGACTGCCTTATTTCTTCCACTACGGTAAGAAACTTTCCTGCATCATTGCAGTACATAGCATAGCAGCATAAGGAGCAGATCTGTACCCAGAAGCTTGTAGCATCTGCTCCCTTGTAGCCATGAGAGAACATAGGAACCCCTCCACCACCACCACCTTAACACTGCTGGTAACACAGGTTGAACCTTTCTAGTCTAGAACACTCTGGGTCTGGAAACGTCTGTCATCTGGAATGATTTTAGTTAGCTGGATGTCCACTTTTCGTGGGTGTGGCCAAGTTTCCTGCAGTCCCATAAAGTTTGTTTACATCTACCAGTCCTGGCTCTCAGTGTTCTGTGCTGTTGTTTAGTTCTAATTTACCTCCCTCTGTTACCCTGAGGAGACTGATATCACATATGGTCGCCTAGGGGAGGCAGTGGAAATTTTCATTGCAAGTGCATGTACTGCAAACAATTGTGCCCATGAAGATTTCTGGATCCCTCAGTCACGCTTTCCCTAGCATTCTGATGGTTTGGTTGGCAGAATTGCATTGACCTCCGATTGTGCAAGTCTGGGGTCACTACAGGTTGAACCTCTCTAATCCAGCACCCTTGGGATCTGAGCAGTTCCAAACGAGAGAATTTTCTGGACGAGGGGAGGTCAGTATTGTCTAGCAACGTTACCAACACTTCTGCTGCTTACTGGGCTGTTAGAGGACATTTAGAGTAAATTAGAACTAAATAACAGCACAGAACACTGAGAGCTAGGACTGGCAGATGTAAACAAACTTCATGGGACTGCAGGAAACTTGGCCACACCTATGAAAAGTGGACATTCAGCTAACTCAAATCATCCCAGGTGACAGATGTTTCCAGACCCAGAGAGTTCTGGGCTAGAGAGGTTCAACCTGTGTTACCAGCAGTGTTAAGGGAAGTGGCGGGGGGAGAAGGAGGAAGGGTGTTCCTCTGTTCTCCCATGGCTACAAGCCACTCTCCCCAAACTCACCTCAGAGAAAGATGGCAATTTGGGAGCCTTAATGCTTGTCCCTTTTGAATGTGGAAAGCAACATCCATGTTGTTGGGAGAGGAGACATTATCCACCTGCTAGGGTTCCCAACTTTCCAGACCGGATGCCGTTGCCGCAAAAAGTCGGGAAAGTTGGCAACCCTACCACTTCCCCACCCCACCCCACCCCACCCCACCCCGTGCTCTTGGCATGGGTTTCCCATAAGTTGTAGTACAAGTCCTGTTGCTCATACCACTAAGCCATACTCACTATCGCTAAATAGCAAACTGGTTTGTTGAATAGCTAGCAATTCTCATGTTCTGGCTTGCACTCGAGTGTAATAAGGGGAATGGATTTTTTTTTTTTTTTTTTTAAATAGCAACCTTGCACTAGACCCCTGGTATACACTGACTTTGGGATAATGGTTGCCTTGTGCTTTGCGTGCCTTGCAGTGGGAAGCTTGGCCTTCAGCACATCCTTCATGCTGAGAGAGGGGTTTTTGCAGAATTAGGTGAAAAATAGAACACGTGATGACTTATTCAGCGAGGTAATGAATGGCTCTGGGACAGCTGAGACAAGCTAAGAGCCTGGAGGATTTCATTGTCTGAAAAACATGGAGACCATCCTAGTAGTCTGAGCGTTCCTTGAAGGATGAGATGCTGTAGATTCTATGAGACAGATTAAGGCATCTGACTGAGCTTCAAGAAAAGCAGTTTGAGGCTAGACTCCCTCTGCAGAAGTGCCTGCAAGTATCGCCCTGTTCAAAATCCTCCTCCTGTGAATGTGCCAGGATGTGGAGGGTGGCAAGGGAAGGGGTAGTATCCCTTCCACTCAATACTGGGAGAGGGTACTAAGATCAAAAGGCAGCCATTTGAAGGCCTTTGATGGGCAGGACTACTATGCGTTTACAGACAAGCTGACATGATTTCTCCCCTCCCAATGTTATCACATCATTTGCCTAAGGTTAAATTATTTTCCTTTTCTTTCAGTTTGTTTGTGCAATAAAACTCAATATTTCAAGAATGAACTGCTCTGTTTATTCCAGACATAAAGATGGGGAGGTACGGGGAAGCTGATGCAATGGAGGGGACGGTATGGGAATGCACAACTGAGATGGGCAGCACACATTACTCTCATTACTGAAACAGTTTTCTAACCCTTCTGGAATACACAACTCTTTGCTGGGTTCTTCTTATTGCTCTGGTAACTGGCTGCTCAAAATTAGCTTTTGACCAGTCTGCCTCCATGCCCCATCTGTGGAAAACTTCTTTCCTTTTGCCTTACATATATTGTGGAGTACATAGTAGGCAGCGATAAAAATGAGGATATTACTTTCACTGAAGTCTAACCTAATAAGCAATCTGTGCCAGCAGCCCTTTAAACGTCCCTGAGCACATTCTACCACCATTCTGCACTTGCACAGCCTATTGTTGAACCGCTCCTTACTGCTGTCCATGAACAAGTGGTAGGCTGGGCCTTCCAAGGTCCATGAACAAGTGGTAGGCTGGGCCTTCCAAGATCACTATTGTCACTTCAACATAATCTGTGGTTGTTTTGCCATTTGGAATGAGTCCCTATAGCAGCTTTCCGAACAGACCTGTGTTCCTAAAGATGCAGGCGTCATGTATCTTTCCTGATTATCCCATGCTGATGTTGGTGAAACGCCTCCTGTGATCCACAGGTGCTTGCAAGGCCATTGAAAGTAGCTGTTGTGGTTTATCTACTCTTTAGCTAGGTAAGGGGTCTGGTGCCAAGATAGGAATGTGTGTGCCTTCTAGAGCCTCACTGTAGGTAGGGAACTTCAGTAAAACCATCTCCTATGTCCTGCCCGTTGCACAGAGTCAGTACCCTTCTTGGCAGAAGTTGATTAATGGCCCTGCACACTTGGATCAGCACAGCTTCCATGGTGGACTTACCAACTTGGAATTGTTTTCCCCAAGGACTGGTAGCAGCCTGACATTGTTTGCCACTCGCTTCTCCATTGTCGGAGCACCTCTCTCTTTAATGTTGCTGTGCTGAAGGGCCAGGGAAAGTGGCCTTCCACATTCGAAAGCTGTGCAGCTCCTGCTTATCATACCTTAGGTACATGATGAGTGGGGCGCTAACAGCCTCTGCTGGCCCTTAAGCAAGGTTGGGGAAAAGGGGGAGGTGACTCCACACTCCCAGAAGGGACAGGGCCTCACATGGAAGGCATGGGGTCTTCCGGCCAGAGTGCACTATGCCGCCCCACCCCCCAGGTCTTAGAACCGCCTGGAGCATGCAGCGTGGTGATCCAGCAGCGATTTAAAGGGCCTGGGGTTCCAGCTGCTGCTGTAGCAACAGTGGCGGCCAGGAGCCTCGGGGCCCTTTCAGTCTCTGAGCCGCATGGCAGCTGTCCCCTTGGCCCTCCCCCATCAACAGGCCTGATAATGATGCGACTCCACCAGTCAGTGCTTATTTCCTGGGCCCAGAAATAGTGTGCACCCTGTTCAGCTGCTGCACGACTGCTGGGAGCAACCGGGATTTGTTTTAAGGGTTGCAGCAAGGCTGCTTGAAAGATACCGCAATGTTCTGTGGGGCGGCTTCTGTCTCGGTTCTGGAGAAACTGCAGGATAAGGTGCCATGTGTTAGTAATGCTCACAACAATGGTGCACAGGTCAGAGGGGTCCATGCTTTGTGGGCTCAGGCTAAGATGGAGTCACAGGCATTTTGGGTAAAAGTCCTGTACAGGTCACAGGAAATAAATAAAAATTCACGGCCTATGACATGTCTGTGACGTCTATGAAAATATCCCTGACTATCTCTACTTCTGGGGCCCACTGCTCCGGGGGGGCTGCTGCTTCAGTGCTGCGGGTTGACTGCCCCGGCTGCTGCTACTCTCCTGAGGACCAGTCTCTGGACACTTCTAGGGCCATGGTTCTAGCTCGCCTAGGATCACTGTTGCTCGGGGTCCCCAGCATGCCCGCAGGCCCACTGTTCAGGAACTCCCTACAGCCAATTGCACTGGTTGCCATCCTGGTGTTTCCTGGAGCCAACTACCTGGGGCTACCTGAGTAGTGGCTGGTGTGGCTAGCCCCCGGGACTACCTGAGCAGCTGATCCTTGGTGCTGGCCTCAGAT
Organism: Rafetus swinhoei; assembly: GCA_019425775.1. Classification (NCBI taxonomy): domain Eukaryota; kingdom Metazoa; phylum Chordata; order Testudines; family Trionychidae; genus Rafetus; species Rafetus swinhoei. The sequence continues at coordinate 49,880,095 of CM033430.1, read as the reverse complement.
CTGGTGCAGCTGGCTCTGGGACCCTGGAGTCAGTCAAAGCAGCTGCTGCGGAAGTCACAGAGGCTGCAGAAAGTCGTGGAATCTATGACTTCCGCAACCTCCATGAGAGAATTGTAGCTTTAGTTGTGAATGTTTAACTGGGTATATGGGCCTATGTATGCCACCAAATCAGAGAAAATTGCTAGAAATTAGAGCGGGGACACACAGAGCATTTCATATTCCCATGCAGCAGACATTGTCACTTGATGTGTAAATATGGTGCTATGTAGATTGTAATTCATTTCCTAGTTTCATTCCATCTTGAAAATCACTTCATTCAGTCTTAATCTAGAAAGAAAGGTAGGTTCATTTGTCCTCTCTCTAGGCATACCCAAAACTGTGTTTTGAGTCCAAAATTATTTTTTCACTTGAGAACAGATTGTGTTAAAGATATTCTGTACAGTAACTTATGCTCAGTTCTCATCTCATAAGATTCTCTGTTATAAGGTGAATATCTTTCAAATACAAAATAGTGCCTGTAGTACAGGGTTAGATTTACTGTCATTTATAAAACATAAGCAATATGGAAAGGTGACTGAGAATCTTAGTAGTGATGGCTAATGACAGAATTAGGTTCTCTGCATTTTTCAGAATCACACAGGCTTAGTTGGATACAATGTGTGGTACTGAAAGTAAATATGTAAAAATAGCAGGAAAATGACCTTTTGACTATGATTCACAGTCTAAAGTTTAAATTCTCTGTGAAAACACAATCTTGTTTGGTCTCTTTTTACCATTAACCAAAGACAGCTGTTAGCCTGAAAAAGTTCATAAACCTGGCCACATTCTTGCATGTTCAGTTTGTCTTGGTAGCAAACTAGAAAACTGTACCATTAAATATACCACTGCTTTTCTGTCTTTGTGACAAAATCAAACTAAATGAAGCCGAGAAAACACATGAGACTTTGGTAGCTGAATTCCACTCATATGTGTGTGTGTGTGTGTGTTGCACAAATATAAATGAGTGGGTACATAGTAGCCTTTTCCCCCTGCCAATGGGTATGTAGTTTCATATAAATCTTCCCCATGCAATAAAGGGGGAACTTATTCTAAGAATTTACTTTTTGCATATGCTTGAATAATGAGGCATTTCAAGAGGTTGGATATCCTACCATAAATTGAACTCTCAGTGCCATCGGAGGAAACTGCTTGCCTAGGTTATTTTAACAAACACCAATGGAAATTTCCTATGGAAATCCTTTTGCAGTGATTGGAAAGCAGACCCACTATGTGAATGGAAAGAAAGCTCATGATACCATCTACACGTTTTGTTAGTCTATAAAGTGCTACCAGACCATTTGCTTGCTGTTTTTTTTCTGTAACAGACTAACTCGGCTACCCCCTGAAGTATGTGAATGGAGTATGAGTAGAAACTTGTTAAACCGAGAATTGTTTTTCCATTTCTATACCACAAGAGGGAAACCTATACCTAAGAACTGAACCACCATGCTTATGCATTTCAGGATAGCAAAATAAAGCTGAAACAATGAGTCCTGTGGCACCTTAAAGACTAATGCATTTATTAGGGCATAAGCTTTCATGGGCTGCAGCTCACTTCATCAGATGTTGAAGAAGGAAAAAAAAAGAGAAGGCAGTTTTCTTCTTCAGCATTTGATGAAGTGAGTTGTAGCTTACGAAAGCTTATGCTTTTATAATGTGTTAGTCTTTAAAGTGCCATGGGACTCCTTGTAATTTTTGCTGAAACAGATTAGCGGCTACCTCTGAAACCTGTCGTCATCATAATGTAACATTCCCATCTCTGTATAAATTAATCCCTACCATAATGAAGCTTTCACTTCATGTATCTGACAAAGTGAGAGGTAGCCCACAAAAGCTTATGCTCAAATAAATGTGTTAGTCTTGAAGGTGCCACCAGACTTCTGGTTGTTTTTGCTGAAACCACTTACAACGGCTACCCCTCTGAAATTAAAGATGAGTTAACTAATATAGAGCCAAGTTCACAATACAAAATAACTAAACAGAAGTACATTAGTCCAGAATACTCCTTCAAGGAATGGAGAATAGTTTTCTCTACACAGTAGCAGTCCCTTCTGCAAGAGGGGGTGGGGCCCTGCTTAAGCAAACATGGCCATGGGGCTCAGCCAGATCAGAGGTCCCACTGGATGCTTAGCTATTAAGGGCTTCATCTGCTCAGGGACTAGAAGAGAGACCCTCTCCACCACTGTCTTCCTCTTTGTACTTAACCCTGATGTTTTCCCCGTCTGTCTTGAATAAAGCTGCAATTAGCCTCACTGGTTTTTAGTTATTAATTTGTATAATGTCATCATCACCTATGCCTCTCTGGGAAAAGCACTTGCTAACTTTGAAATGGTTGCAGAGCGGAGACATCAAGAAATCATCCCCATAGAACACTTTGGAAATGGTCAAATTATGACTTTTTTTTCTTTTCTTTTGCTTTCATAGCAGGCAGGCTGGATCATAATGAAAAATGGCTTTGTAAATTGCTCAATTAATGCTTGTAAAATGCACAGAAGCAGGAATATTATTAAACACGTTGCTGGTTATTTTTAACCGATGTGTTAACTTTGCAGAATTCAGAAGGATGGCACTATATGCATTTTTAAAATGTTGGCATCGGGCCAGTCTAGATGACATTTCTTGGGATTTCAAATAATTTGGCTGCCACCCTTTTCTGCACGATTTTAATTGTCGATATTTACTGTTTTATACAAATGTATTTTTTCCGACATAATAGCATTTTTTTAAAGACCCTAAGGTAAATTCTGCTCGTAGTTGGACTGTGCTCAATCTGAAGTAACTTCACTGGAGTTATTCTGGATTTTCCTAAGGGGTCTTTGGCTCATTGTGCCCAGCAAGTAACTCCAGTGTTTATTAGAGGAAAGCTGTTCAATTAAGCACTGTACAATACTTGAAGTGGAGAAACTGTTGGCTGACAGAATGACAGTAATATAAGGAAACTGTAGGTGACTGAGATCTTCTGATTGCCATTTTAAGAGTGACCTTTAACTTGCTGGTCTCCACAAAATAACTTCAGCTATGTACAGCCGTGCTTCCTGAACACTTACCTTCTCAGTATTCACTTCCCAGGGAGGGCTCTCTGACAGTAGGAGTCACAACTGGAGACCTGGCAGAACTTTATAAATCTGCTTGTCTGTCTAAAACGATTCCAGCTCTGCATTGGCTTAGAGAGCAGAGCCTGGCAACAAATCAATGCTTTTGACTGAGGGACTGACCTACTAAACAGAATCTCTTGCCATCCCCATCCTAACAAATAATTGGACAGAATTATCACACACTAGGTTACTGCAGTGTTAATACAACAACAGCACAGAACCACTGCTGGCACAATCAGAAGACCTCAGAGAAGACAAAAATCTCCCTTTCCTTTCCATTTCCATGAGGGATTGCAGTGTGGAATTGTATGTATTCTCTCTGACAGTGATCTTGCAGAACAAGTGCAAGAAAACTTCTTCAGTTACCGAAACCACATTCAGCACAAGGTTCAAGGAGCTATTTTTGGGCACTTGACTGGACTGCTTCACTGAACTTCTAACTAGTAGATGTGCCATTGCTGGTGTCCAGATTGAGTTTTATTTTATTTTCACCCTAATTTATTTTAAATATATTTACATGAAAAATAAATATGGAAGACCATCCTCTGCTTATATTGACTTTACCAACAGTACCCTACTATGACCAGAAACCGGGAACCAGTGGATTACGGAAGAAAACCTGTTATTTTGAGACCAGGACAAACTACCTGCAGAATTTTATCCAGAGTGTATTTTTTTCCATAGATCTAAGAGATCGACAAGGATCTACTATGGTAGTTGGAGGAGATGGGAGATATTTTAATAAACTGGCAATAGAACTGATAGTTCAAATGGCTGCTGCCAACGGGGTTGGTATATAGTACATCTGATTCAATTCCTAGTACTATAGCTGATCTAATCAGAAGTATAATTTAAGTCATAGTAATTAAGAGGTGTTCTAAGTTGTAATTAACTAATTTCCCATTGCCTTTTAAATGATATTGGTTTACTGAGAATTATGGATCATCATTAAGCGTTTTAATGGAAAATTACTTTTAGTGATATTGAAATCACCCAATTTAATTTTTTAAAAGCAATGTTGCCATTTAGCTTTGAAGGGAAGTGAAAATACAATTGCAGTTGGGTAGTAATATGGTAGAAATATCAGTATGAAAATAAATATTGTTAGTTTCTCATCAATGATCATTTTATTGATTGAGAGCAAATTATTAGAATTTGTGCATTTTGTAACTACCTTCATCAGATCACAATGCCATTGTTTGGAAGTAAATGATTGGTAGAGAGATGGGCTTTTTGTCTTCAGTGATAACTTTGCTTTGCTCTGCAAAAACAGTCTCATTATGATCTGAACTGCTGAACAAATGAAAAAGGCAAAATGCAGTGTTTGCGATTTCTCAATAGATACAGCTACGTCATGAATGCCATCAGAGCATTTGTAAATAAGGATATCATGTGTTTTAGCAATACATTTGGACCCCTTTATAGTGAACTTCAGTTGTGGTGAAATTCCACATGTTGGCATTAGAATGGAAGTACTAATACCTTTTTAATGCAGTGCGGCTCACTTCAGTTTTTGTGGATTTTTGGTTGAGGGTTTTCTATGAAAAAGGCAAAGATTCCATTGAAGATTTTATTTTATTTTTAAAGTAGTGAGGAAATAACAGTAGCTGCTTCCACTAATATTACAATCGCTCATGGGGAATTTGTGTGGCCAAACCACTAATCTGATAGCATTGGAGTTCATAGCAAACAGGTAGAGTTCAGTTTTTCCACTTGATTTCTGGATTAGCAAAATAATTTCAAGGATAAAAATTAGAAATAGCAGTTCACGTCATCTGCGATTGTAAATCAGTGTAGCTCCATTGAGATCAATAAGTGGTGCAAACAGAAGATCTGTAGGATGCAAATTGACATCAGGTGATGATCAGACCCACTGTTTGGATCATAAATATTATGTCAACTGCCTTTGATGTCCAGTTTCTTTGTAGCTTCTTCACTATTTTAATAAAATGCTAGGTCTCATAAAGCTGCTATCTCACTCCTCTCCCATGAAGATGAAGCAAAACCCATTTACAGAAGCTGAGGATCTGGCTCTATATTTCCAGTAAAATGGCTCACGCGTGTCTCTTAAATTTGACTTGATTGCAGTTTTTATATTTTCAATAATGTGTTTACATTGTCTTGTCTGTCAGTGGTTAGCAATGCCTCTTGGTTCATTTATCAACTTCATGCTAACCCCAGTGTGTAGAATATAAAATATAGTTCTGAGAATATTTTCAAATGTCAAATTATGATGCACCCATAGCTCATCTTAAAAATATAAAAGGCAATTCCATCAGTATGTTATATAAGGAGGTGCTATCATCTCTATGAATGTGTGATCAGAAGGATTTCCAAATAAAATTTCTTGCCCCCTTTCCCACCCCCTTACCCCCTGGCCCTCCCTCCCTGCAGTTTGTATCCTAGTACTGTAGTTTAATTTATATTCTGGCTTGAAATGTGATTTATTTAATTAGAAAAAATGACTAAGATAGTAGTTCACTAAACCTGTCATGTATAAATAAAGAATCTATATTTAGAGGCCATAATTATGGCATGGTGTAAAGGATTGGTGTGAGTGCATTTAGTGTACTGTATAGTTCCTGTTGGATAGATGCACTGAAGATGGGGTTGGTGGTGGAGACAGCCACCAGCTTGACTGAAAAAACAAGTCCTTGCTATTTAACAGCCATAGAAAGCATCCACCTGTATTATCAGTAAAGAGGCAAATAAGAGCTGGACTCTAGCCTTTATTTATTTATTTTAATTATAAAGGACTTGCAGCCTATAGATTTTTCTGTATAACCAGGGGTACGCATGTGAATTGCATGGTATTCCTTTAAAATGTTGCCATCCAACACTAGTCTATCAACAAGGTTAGTTTAACTGGGGTATTTGAAATTCAAATCTGAGTATTGTGGAAAGGGGATTCCTATGTTATGTTCCCTTGTAACAAGAAACTCAGTAAGTTAAAGTGTTACACAATAGCCTTGCACAAAGAAACAACCTTCACATTAGGGAGTACACAGAAACTGCTTGGTTATATGGGAAATGGATAATATTTTATCAATGGGCGAAAATCTGAGGTGAATCTATATACCTTTTTCCACCCTCTCCCTTCCAATGTGTACATCACACAAATGCAAACTCTCTAGACTGACTTAGACTCATATACACTTAACAATACATAGCTTATGCTCTCCCTTACACATTGTTTCCAGATTTGGCTTGCTGAGTTTAAGAACCTAAAGATCTGTCTACACTGCAGTAAAACACTTGATGCTAACTCGGGCTCATGAGGCTCAGGCAATGAAGTGTAGAGATCTGGACTTGGGCTGGTTCCTGGGCTTTCCGACCCTTGGGGAAGGAGGGCTGTACAATCTGCACTGCAGTTTTATAGTCCCACAGCCGATGCCCAAGTCAGCTGATATGGGACAGCCATGGGCATTTTATTGCGGAGTCCACATACCCTAAGGGAACTTGCTAACCATGCAACAAACAAACAAAAACGTGGCTTGAGAACATATTAGAGTTTGATTTTAAGATATCTGCCGTGTGTATTTTGATGTATGATGGTGAAAATTTGTATTTGTAATAGTTAAAAGCTTTAACTTTTTGAACCTCAACACCTACCGCCACTAAATAATTGTTGGACCCCCTCCCCATAATTTTGCTTCATTATGAAAATAGAAAAAATGCTTAAAAATAAACAGTGATATTATCTATCAAAATTATATCTATAAAAAAGAATTCTAAGTTTAAAAGGTACATACAACTGAGTGAGAGTTTTATAAATATTTGCATCTGTAAAGTTGCCATGTCTAACTTTCATGCTCTAGCAGTCTTTAAAATTGTGACTTTTTTGATGGTTGGTTTTAAATCTTTGTTTTAGATTGGCCGTTTAGTGATTGGGCAGAATGGAATTCTTTCCACGCCAGCTGTCTCCTGCATTATTAGAAAAATCAAAGCCATTGGAGGCATCATTTTGACAGCCAGTCACAACCCTGGTGGGCCAAATGGAGACTTCGGCATTAAATTCAATATTTCCAATGGAGGTAAAGTTTTTCCCTGGCAGGCAACATTTCTTACATCTGTGAATATACCGCCAGTGCTGGTCAGCAGTATATTTCACTAAACAAAACAAGTGATCTACTTTCCCTGTAAAATAAGTGTCCCCAAGAGAAACATTCTCACCCCTTTGTCTTCTGATGTACACATAGAATGCATACTTATAGCACACTCTAAAAACGTTTCTCTTTTTTTTTTTTTTTCACTTGTAGGTCCTGCTCCTGAAGGTATTACTGATAAAATTTTCCAAATTAGCAAGACTATTGAAGAGTATGCTATCTGTCCAGATCTGCAAGTGGACCTTGGTACCATTGGAAAGCAGCAGTTTGACTTGGAGAACAAGTTTAAACCGTTTACAGGCAAGTGATACCTATTTGTCCTTGCATAAATGTAATTTTTACTGTCAAGGGGCAATTATATAGCATGATGGTGCTTTCATTTGGCAAGGTCATTTAATAGATGTTAAGCCCAAAAGGGGTATGATCAGCTAGTCTGGCCTCCTGCATAACACAGACAACAGAATTTCAACCAGTGATTCATCTGGCACAACCACTTATGGATGGGTTAAATTTTCAGAGGCGCCTAAATGGGTTAGAACCCTAAGTCCCACTTTCAAAAGTGACATAAGCACTTTGGAGACTACATCCCATTGACTTCTAGTGAACACTAGGTTCCCCAGGACCAGATTTTCAGAATTACTTAGGTGCCAGGTAAGATTTTTCCAAAGCACCTACATGTCTAAATACTGCTGAAAATCTGACTTAAATGTCTGTCACTTTTTCGCATTTCCATATCAATAGCTGTGAATGAGCCACTTCCACCCTGATTTGCCTCATTTATGCAAGTGCCCTCTTTCTCTTGTCCTTATATATATATACCCATGCCTCTGTTAACTCCATTCCAATTCATCTGATGAGGTGGGTTTTACTCACAAAACCTTATACCCGAATAAATCTATTAATCTCTAACGGGCCACAGGAATCCTCATTGTTTTTGAAAATGTGACTTTTGAAAATGTATCCCCATACCTTTTTATAAAGACATTTGATGCACCCCAGCCTATCATTGCAATTTAAAAGGTCTTTTTTCCACTTTGAACTTTTCTGGCTTCTATTTATTCAATCCTGTGGCTTTGTATGCGAGCTTAAAGCATTCTCTAGTATCTGATATCTTTTCCCTGTATAGATACTTATAGAACCATGATTGAATCACCTCTTTGTCCTCCAACAGACACTCTTTTCTTGTATTGCACCTGGTTGATTTAAAAAAAAGTTCATTTTAATTTAAATTAGACTGTTGGGCCCTACTAAAGATAACATGAATGTTGTTGTTCCATTTGTACGACTGTATAATAGTACCTCTTTAAAATGTTAGCAAAACATAGGCAATTTTGCGTTTACATTTTTTGACAATTTTTTTCAGGTTTTTTTATTTTGATTTGATTTTTATCTCTGTACAGGTTTTCTGTAAAATCAGACAATTTTTTGCAGACTTGCATTTTTTTTAATTTTTCAGATTTAATTGCACATATTTCACACTCTATGTGTGTTAAAAAGAAACCATTTAAATATTTTTTTAAAAAAGAACCTATTAAAATTCATAGTTCCTTCAGTCTCCAGTGTTAGTGCACTGGGACTTCACATTAATATATTTTCCACCACATTTCCTATAGGTGGACCAAATTCTGCTCTCAGTTACACAGGTGCAACTCTTTCAAAGATACAAATGAGAGTTAGGTGTTAGATTCCCACTGACTTTTAGTGGAAGTTGTATGTCTGACTCTGGTAAATGCTTTTGAAAGTCCCACCCTCATTGTAACTGAGAACAGAATTTAACCTTCTGGAATGAAGAACAGAGAGATTAAGTTGTATAGGGAGCTACTTTTACTTTCAGGTTTCTGGCTCTGTTGATTAGTCTGCAGACCAGTAGGGAATGGCTGTATGTAGTAATGTTGTAAATCTTCTAGAAATTAGGACTGTAAACTGATCTGTTACCCCGTTGTCTTTATTAGGAACTGATACTATTGGAGGTTCAAAGACCTTATTTTGAATGGCAGTTCTTTGTGCTGAGGAATGTCATTATGTAGTCATAAGTAGCAAAATCACCTTTTTGAATAGGATTTTTAACCTATCTGATCCGTTTAATCATTGCTAGTCTCTCAGTATATTCTTTTTTTTTCTGCAGTTGAAATTGTGGACTCAGTGGAAGCTTATGCAAACATGTTGAGGAACATCTTTGATTTTAGTGCGCTAAAAGAACTACTTTCAGGACAAAACCACCTAAAAATTCGCATAGATGCTATGCATGGAGGTATGCAATAATTGCTCTCTTTTTTTTAGCTATTTCTTAGAGGGAGAAATTTTCATTTAAGAATTAACTTGCCCTTTTTTTCTTTGGCTATGTTATATTTTCCTCTGTTTGAAAAATGCATTGCATTGTCTTTAGGAATCTTAATTTGTTGCAGACAGAGCTTGTGGGAAAACTTTTTTCAAAAGCACCCAAGAGACTTAGGATTCTAAATGTAATTGACTTTCCTTTTCCCACCTCAACCTTCCACATGCTAATTTTCAGTATTTTATTTGTAATGATGGCTAAAAGGGAGTAGGTAGCTTTAGAGAGGTTCTTGCATACTGAACCACCAACCACACCAAGTATAAGACTTGCTTCTTTGCTTGCCTTCTCTAACATAAACAAGAGCAACAGCATGTGCATTTAAAAACAAAACTATACAAACAAGTCTCCCTTTGGGGAGAGGATGAAAACCACACATGATAGATATTAGTCACATTGCATAATGCACTGTTGGAAGGTGCTCAGATGTCACAGTGATGAAGTCAGCATAAGAACCTAGATATTATTATAGGTATATTATAGGGGGAAAGTCTTATTTAATGAGGTTGTCTTTTTGCCTTCCTCCGTCGGCATACTGAATGGAAGAATTAGAAACAAAGAACTGATTTGGTCAGTGCTGTGGCTGGCTGATAACCTCAGAATCCTGGGACAAAAATGTTTTTGTTTGTCGTGCCTCTTAGCAGTCTAGAGCTGTATTTGGGAGGCAGGCTCTTGGTTTTTCTCCCTCTGCTTTAGAGAGATGAGCCAAATTCCAAGGAGATGGAAACATTTGTGTATATTACACCTCTTTGTACAAAATGGGACAAGTTCCATATGGGGTGAGGGGGAAGAAGGGCAAATAGCAGCAGGGAAAACAAGAGGCAAGTATAAGGTGGGGAAAAATAAAGAAGGGGCTTTCCTCCACCTATGCAAAACTTGCCCCCTGCTTATTGAGATGAAATTTATGCCATAACTTACATCACTACTGAATTTGGCCCTTTGTTACTCATGTTACTTCCCTAATGTTAATTGAGTCAATATGGTCTAATTGCAAAATTTGGTCCATAATATAGAGACTTTCTACTGTTTTAATATAGACTGCAGAAAGCTAACTGGGGTCTTCAAGCCTGTCAAAACTGCGGAATCAGCTTCATAGTTGCTGGACCAATCTCAGTTGATGGTGTATTGACAGCTGACAGCTGCTGCTGTAAAGAGGGTGTCATGATATTAGACACTGATAGACTTCAGAAGAATCTTGTTACTAATCTTATGGCAAATAGAATATGTCCCTTAATAGCAAGGTTACTTCCGAACTGCAATGAAAAAAATTTAAGAAGGGACGTCAGACAAGTTGAATTTTCAAGTTTATTTTTTCTAACTTTATCTCTGATTTAGTATTTAACATAATAAAAGTACTGTGATATCAAGAAGTGAGTGAGGGGGAATTTAGTGGAGGCTAGTGGAAATGCTGCACCGCTCAGCTGTGTCACTCATTAAAAAAGTAGGTTTTATTTTCTTGAGAACGAGGGTGTAGCCCAATCCTGCAACCAGCTCCATACAGGCAGACTTTTAAAACTAGTAGTTACCATTAAAGTCAATGGCACTCCACAGACTATCTGTCCATGCTGGTCTGATTGCAGGATTGGAGCCTTTAGACTTAACTATACAAAGATAAATCTATGTTCAGAAGGCTTGTGTGCCTAGAGCTGCACTACAATTTATTCTGTGGGGCATTCTTAGTACCCTGTTTCCATCTTTTTGATACTACAATAATGCTACCTTGGAAATTCCATGCTAACTTTTTTATTTTAATTGCCTTGCTTACTAGTGCGTGAAACACAGAATATCCTGCAGTAGATGTTTAGGGTCAGCCTTGCCATTTTCTCTTGCGTTCCACAAGGCTATTTCAGTGACATATATACAGTTTGAGCATTTGGGAAACAGGAAACACCCAGGAACTACTGCAGTGTAACTAATACTTTGTGTAACTAAGTTCTTGATCTTGTCACATTAGCCTTCGTTCAGCAAAATACTTAAACTCCTATTTAACATTACACACATAAGTAGTACCCTGGAACACTTTGGGACAACTTGTGTGGGTTTGGTCCTGATCACGGGGTGCAGCTCATTGCAGGACCAGGCCTAAGCACCCAGAGAACACTTTGCTGTACAGTCAGAAACCCATTGCAGTAGTTCCCCATGTGTTAAAACAGAAAGATCTTCTTACTAGATGAGCAGCCTCTGGCCAAACCCTGGTTTGAACAAGAAAGTGCAACTGGTGGAAGCTTAATTTTAAAAATAAAATGTTGAATGGTTTCCACTTCTTTGCTCTGCTAGTTATGGGCCCCTATGTAAAGAAGATCCTGTGTGAGGAGCTTGGAGCTCCTGCAAATTCTGCTGTGAATTGCATACCTCTAGAGGACTTTGGTGGTCACCATCCAGACCCTAACTTAACCTATGCTGCTGACTTGGTGCAGTCCATGAAGACAGGAGAGTATGACTTTGGAGCTGCCTTCGATGGAGATGGGGTAAATGAACACGTGGCTATTCTACAGACCATCCTGCCCCCACCATACTGTCTAGTTGTTCTTAACTACAAACCCTAGAGCACAAGCCTTAAAAGGAAGTGCTGAAATTGGAATAATGATTGTTGGATTCGCTGATGCACAGTCTGCACTGGATTTATCCTAGGCATAAGCAAATTCTGTTGTTCCAGGCTAGTGATTCTTGGCAAATACTAGCTTGCGCTCATGTTAGGCAAAGATGCCAAGACTAGATAGAGTCAATAAGGGTGTTTCTATGGGGAATAGGATTTTTGCCTTTAATTTAAGTGGAAACAGAATGGGACCAAAATGGGTTGCAGGAGCACTGCATTGATGTCCAAAGTTAGATACCCACACAGTACAAGGAGAGATTTCCCCCCCACACACACACCTTGTTGTATAGTTATGTCTGAACAAAAATTGCACGCTCTAGTTTTGTCTCTGACAATAATTAGTTACAAAGTTCAGATTATACTTAACAAGCATTAAAAGGTTAGGAGAAAAAAAAGATGTTGATGAAAATACCATAGATACAATGCTGTTTAAATGATTCAGAACTCCACACTGTGAAAAGTAACTCTGTGGTGCTGTATGGATTTTATAGGGTGTGCCTGAAAAATGTTCACTGTGACACCTTTGTGCATACAGTTGGCACTCGAACTGAATTGTTCTCCTTTGTCATCTTTGTTAGGATCGGAACATGATTCTAGGGAAGCACGGGTTCTTTGTTAACCCTTCGGACTCCGTTGCTGTCATTGCTGCCAATATTTTCAGTATTCCTTACTTTCAGCACACTGGAGTTCGTGGCTTCGCTCGCAGCATGCCTACCAGTGGAGCAATTGATAGGTAGGAGTCTGGGTGTGGGGGGCTGACAATTACTCATGCAATTTTTAAATCTTTCTTGGTGGGTGAATTGTGCTCTCCTCCAACCGGGACAGTATTAAAACATACCTGAAACAATATTTGTAGTGGGAATCATTTAAATAACTAGCGTTACTTCGAAATAACTTAGTCCGCATCTACACAGCAAGCAGTTATTTTGAAAAAATGTTGAAATACTGTCAAGCTGGAGGACTTCTTACTCTGACTCCTGTAACCCTCATTGTATGAGGAGTAAGGGAAGTCAGAGGAAGAGTGCTCTATTTCGAAATAAGTTACGCAATTGACCCTAGGAAAGACAGCACTGGAATGGATCTTGAGAGAAGTAGGTTTTTTTTTTACAGCTCTGCAGAGTGGCCTTGGGTAATTCATTTCACCTCCCTGTGCCTCAATTTCCCTGTCTGTAAAATGGAGGTAATGATACTGACTCCCTTTTAAAATGTTTTGAGATCTGCTGATGAAATAGGCATTAGGGGGTTTTTTTTCTTCTTTTTCCATGCTTCCCGACCAGTTCCCTCTCCCTCTCCAAGGTAACACAAGAATAGAGCAATAGAACAATATACAAAGAGTTATTATTTTTTAAAACATCAGACTGAATTGCCTTCACTGTTATGTTAAATGAGATGCTTGATAACAACTTACGTTACTGTTGCAGCATTTCGCAAGGGTGTGCTAATAATCCAGCTGTGATATAACTTACCTTTCTTGTCTTTGAAGGGTGGCCAAAGCTACAAAGATCGCTTTGTTTGAAACTCCAACTGGCTGGAAGTTCTTTGGAAACTTGATGGATGCAAACAAACTGTCTCTGTGCGGAGAGGAAAGTTTTGGTACTGGTAAGTTTTTGTTTCTAATCTCATTAATGATGTTGTTGTTCCTTACATTTGAATGCAGCTTAGCTCTTTCTGGAGCAGTGGTATTTATCTTTCATGTGTGGGAGTTAATGTCTCCTAAATCAAAAAACCAAAATATGTTTACAAGAATTACTGATGAAAATATACACAACTGTAAAGGTTTCCTGGTAAGTTGAGTCAGGAAAAAGCTAGTTTTTCCTTTCAGAAACTCAGGAAGTTCTATTCAGGAAGTTTGAGGGCCCCTTTACTAGCCTGTCATTGGGTCTGTGGGGATTAAATGCACTGCTAAATGTATTTTTTCAACTCTTGGTGGCCAGGAAAACCTTCTAAATGTTTTCATTTCTGGGAAGAAATATGGTTTGGTAAATGCAGTTTTATTAGAGGGGGTTTCAGGTTGCTATTAAATCTCCGAGCTTAATAGGACCCTGCTTTTCCTGTTGGAAAAACAAGGTTTGATTTATAAAGGTTAAATTAACACTTGCCTTTGAACTGTCAAAGCAAGGTGATTTGAGATACAGAACGAGTACCTTGGTAAATCTATTGGCAGTGCACGTCTGACTTAATACTGCCATTTGCACAGGGAAATTAAAACGTATAAAACTCTCTTTGCATAAAATGATGTGCTGCAATGTATTCAATTCCAAGAGAAGTTTCAGGGCTGTCTATGTAGGTTCTTCTGCATCTGTGTCACAAAATCTGAGTCCTCCTCCATGCTCTGGCAATGGTGGTCTTCATTACTATACAGGAGAGCAGCATCTGATTGGTGGACATAAAAGATCTCTGGCCCTGATTCAGCAGAGCACTTAGCCATGTGCTTAGATGCTTTGCTAAGTCAGGATGGATAGACTCATGTACTTATTGATAAGCAGCACACGGTCAGGACGTGCAGTGGCAGCTGCTTGTCTGATGTGTAATCAGCCTCTGATGTGAAGGCATCACAGTTATCTGGCTATGACTTCCAGTGGCTGAACAAGCTGCATCATGGATGAGCCTTGAAGGATATTTGCTGCGGTGCTGGGCCTGTCTGTATTAGTGACGTTGTTAGATGGGGGCTAACGCTATTGCTTGTGATGAGAGGGAGGATGACAGTTTTGGAAAAATCAGAACATCTTTGTAAATGGTGCAAAAAATCTTGATGATTATCATGAGATTTTCATTATGTTTTCAGCCCTTGCCCTGGGTACCTACCTATATGCATATGCCCAAGCATGTGGGTAGTGTATGAAAGAGCACCAGAACTGAAGTAAATGCCTATAACTAGAAAGGAAAAGAACTGGATGGAGTAGGCAGTTGCTGGGCTCTGGGATGTCTCCAGATCAGTGATTTTCAAGTGGTGTGGGATGAGTAGTGTCCTAAAATCCTTGCCATCGGATGCCCCAGGTGAAATGGCTAGGTGGTTTCCATCCAACTCAGGAAAACATGCACCCTGCTATGACTGGCACCCTGTGAGAGCTGGCAAGAGAGGGAAAGGTTTAGAATTTTGTGACTCAGAGGCCAGGGAGCCCTCCCCTCCCTGCAGATGGACATGCTGGCAGGGCCGATACAGAAGGCAGGATCACATGAGTTGCACTAACACGGCCTGTGTTGTATCTGCTTGGTGTCTGGAAAGAGGGAGTGTGTCCAGGATTGCCAGTCTAGCACATCATTCACTTCAAAGAATTAAAAGGGAAATGAAATACTCTTGACCATAGTTACTAGAGTAGCATGCAGAATACGAGTCAGAGTCTGCTGCCCAGGGTGCATTACGTAAGGCAATCCTAGCCCAGTAAAATGGAAACAAACTTGTACCTTTGGAAATCTAGAGACACACTTAAAAATTCTGTTTAATGCAAAATGACAGAATTTCAGACTTCTTTCTTGAGCACTTCATACCAGGGATGAGTGGATACTGGACATTGCATAGGATCTCTGTTTGGATGTGTACACCTGCTGAAAAAGGGTACCTGTCTATATACGCCATGCTCCCTTGTAATAACTAAAATGCCATCAGAATAATACCCCAATGTAAAGTGCAGCAGTGCAATTTAGTATAACACCTCAGTGGTAAGCCAGATAGCTGACACAATTCAAATGACAATTCAGTTCTCCAGCAATTCTCCACCGGTACAATTCTCCTGTTTACAAATGCCCAAGCGGGAAAAACATGAGATTTGCAATGCATCCTGCACTAACAAGCATCCTGTGTTAAAGGGCATTGTTCAGTGTTTCTTGCAGGATTTTGCTGTGTTCAGATGGTCTCCAAAGCTTGGAGGAGAGTCTGTGCCTCTAATGGTACATTTACACCTTACCTGGGAGGTGCAGTTCCAGTTTGGGTAGATAGCACGGTACCTTGAGTGGAGCTAGCACGTGTCTAAGAATAGCAGCATTAGCACGGCATCGCAGGTAGTGGAATAAAGTAGCAGCTCCTCCTGAATCTCTGTGGTGCTGCAGCCAATTCCAAGCATGCCCCCTCCGCCAGGGCTTGTGATGGGCTCCTCGGAAGGCAGCCATATGGTTGTTTCTCCAGTGCATGCCCCAAGGAACCAAGTATTTACAGCCCTTTCATGCCACTCTGGCCTTTTAGAACATAAGAAAGGCCGTACTGGGTCAGACCAAAGGTCCATCTAGCCCAGTAGCCTGTCTGCTGACAGTGGCCAGCACCAGGTGCCCCAGAGAGGGTGGACCGAAGACAATGATCAAGCGATTTGTCTCCTGGCATCCCTCTGCAGCCTCTGACAAACAGAGGCCAGGGACACCATTTCTATCCCCTGGCTAATAGCCTTTTATGGACCTAACCTCCATGAAATTATCTAGCTTCTCTTTAAACTCTGTTATAGTCCTAGCCTTCATAGCCTCCTCTGGCAAGGAGTTCCGCAGGTTGACTACACGCTGTGTGAAGAAGAACTTTCTTTTATTAGTTTTAAACCTGCTACCCATTAACTTCATTTGGTGTCCTCTAGTTCTTCTATTATGGGAACTAAATATCCACCTTGAAGGAGCCAGAGAGGATGTGAGGCCCTTACCTGATTTCTCCACATGCGTGAGCCTTCCTCCTGCACAGCCACTAGACAAGCCCAAAGACTGGCATCTTCCAATGTGTCATTTCTTGTAACTGTCCCATCATTTTTGAACCGACAAAGCTTAGCTCCCTGAGCCAGAGCTGGTCATTTTTCTTGATCCCTCATCAGAATAAGTGTTGATTGCCATGTATTGATCTGACCGAAGCTAAGAGACAGCTGTTTAAAGTAGGGATATGAATGGTTAATGGGCTAACCAGTAAGCATCACCTGGTGATGCTTACTGGTTATGATTAACCAGCGGCCTGGCCAGGCTGGAGCAGCCCGCTGCACTGCTGGGCCCTCTACACCACAGGTGGAGGGGCCATTGAAGCACGCCCACATTTAAGTGATTTACCAGTTACACATAACGTTTAATTGGTTAACTGATTAAATGGGATTTTACATCCTTAGTTTAAAGAGGTCAAATGTACATCCCAAATTTCATAGAATACTAGAACTAGAAGGGGCCTTGAGAGACCATTGAGTCCAGTCCCTGACCTCACGGCAGGACCAAGCACCATCTAGATAATCTCTGACAGATGTCTATCCAACTGCTCTTAAATGTCTCCAGTGATGGAGATTCCACAACCTCCCTAGGCAATTTATTCCTGTGTTTAACCACCCTGACAGTTAGGAAGTTTTTCCTAACGTCCAACCTAAACCTCCCTTTCTGCAGTTTAAACCCCTTACTACTTGTCCTATCCTCAGAGATCAAGGAAAACAATTTTTCTCCCTCCTCCTTGTAACACCCTTTTAGATACCTGAAAACCGCTATTATGTAATCATCAGCTAAAAACAATTTTTTTGCTTTCTTCTTTCAGTTCTATGCCCCTTTCACTGTGCATACGGAGTTACTTATGAGCAAAAATAAGGAACTGTGGGCCAGAGTTTTAAAGGCATTCAGGCACCTTGTGGGATTTTAGGTGTTTTAAAGGTGTTCAGATGCAGTAAGTACTTTTGAAAATCCTACTAGGCCGCTTTTTAAAAATCTGCCCCTAAAATGGCTAGTTCATCTATTCCAAAGGCTAGAAGGGACCACTGGGATCTGTAATCAGACCTCCTTTATAGAAGACACACCATACAACTTCACCTAAATGTGTGCATGGCTTTGGTAGGGATGTAAGAGTTTAACTGGTTACCCAGTAAGCAGGAGGCTTACTGGTAATTGGCTAACTGGTACTGCAGGCTGGACCCTGCCTGTGGCCATGATGGGCCCAGCAGGGATCAGCCCATGCTACCATGCTGAGACCGGAGTAGTCTCCGTGGCTGCAGCAGTGGTTAACCAGTTAAACATTGTTTAACAGGTTAACTATTGTGGACAGTGTTTACATCCATATTTTCAGGGAAATTAATTTGTTTTCATGTATTTAAATGATAGTTAAAAACAGATGAGCTCTGGAGGATGTGGTTGTTAAAATTGGTCCAGTATGTTGGTTTACATATGTGTAGTTGGCAGCTTGATGGAAGGAGCTTAAACACAAACTCTCAAGTCAAGGAAATTGTTCCGCTTGTTTCTGCTTTTGCCGATTGCAGGCTCTGATCATATCCGTGAAAAGGATGGGCTGTGGGCTGTCCTGGCCTGGCTGTCTATAATAGCCACTCGCAAACAGAGTGTGGAGGACATCCTGAAAGATCACTGGCAGAAATATGGGCGGAACTTCTTCACCAGGTGAGGGAAGAGCCAGGTGATGGTTCACAATGATGAAGCACAGTCCTTTGTGGAGAACAAAATATGCCCAGTCCCTGGCCTTGGGACAGAAAGGAGAAAGTGCTAAAATGGGACAAGTGCCCAAACTGCTAAATACTGAAAACTTCTCCAAAATAATGTGAAGTGTGTAACTTACACCGAGAGAACATTGACATCTAGAATGGTTTCTCTGTTTTAACTCACCTTTGTTATTTCTAGGGCATGGTAAATGTCTCAGCCGTTCAGTTTTACATGCCACATGTGCATGTATATTAAAACATCTTTGGGTAAATTTAAAATGCTGGATTGTTATTCTCAATTCTGCATTATGTCCAGTTTAAATTGAAGCTTGTATGTTTTCATATAATCTTTTGTGTATTAATTGATATATAGGATTTTTATCTTCTATTATAACAGCATCTGTGTTGAGACCACAAATGGCAAGTTAATTTATAAGCTTTTCAGTGATAGAAGTGTTATTTTACAGTATGGGGTATGCAGCTTATAGCACATCTTGTTCCTAGTGCAGGGGCCTCTGGCAGTAGTGAGATACAAATAAATAATATACCTCAACCCAGTGCTGTTCTGTGTTTCACTTCTGTAATTGCTAAATTCACCCACTCTAGCATATTTCTTTGTTACTCTTTGAGGATTTTGCTTAACCACCTGTAGAACTCTTGGGTGCCTGGAACTTCAAAGACAATTTATAAGGCACCAAACAAGCTTATTTTTAAAGTGGTTGCTCCCAAAACATTGTTTGTCACTAATGTAGAGCCTCCCTAACTTTTCATTCTACCATGGCTGGTTCTAGGTATGACTATGAAGAGGTAGATGCAGATGCAGCAAACAAAATGATGAAGGATCTAGAAACCACAATGTTTGACCGTTCCTTTGTGGGGAAGCAGCTGTCGGCGGGTGATAAAGTTTACACTGTTGAGAAAGCCGATAACTTTGAGTACAGCGATCCTGTGGATGGAAGCATCTCCAGAAACCAGGTGAGACTAGGAAACTAGTCCTCAGAAACAGCACTGCAAGTTATTGTCGGAAAGTGTGGTTTTGACTAGGTATTTCCAGTTACAATTTCAACGAGGTCATTGTTAGCTTTGTGCCAACGGCTTTATCCCTCTGTTAAAAACCTCCCTCCCCCCTTAAACTTAAAAAACAATAAATGGTCTGGTAGCACTTTATAGACCAGTGTTTCTTAAACTTTTTAAGACCGAGGAACACCAAACAATTTTTTTTTTATGAGGAACACCAAGGATTTTTTGTGGAGGGGGAGAGGAAAATAAAGAAAGTCGGGGGGGAAAGTTATTGGGCCAGAAAAATGGCGGGGGGGGGGTTGGGGAATTGTTCTCCGCGGCACATCTCCGACTGCCTCATGGCACCGTGGAACACAGTTTAAGAAACACTGTTATAGACTATTTGTTGGTTTTTAAGTTTATCCTGTACAGACTAACTTGGCTACCCCCTGCAGCTCTCCCCACCCCCTTAGTTACTTGTGTTTTATGACTGTGGGCCAGATCCTGGCCTCTGGTTGGTGCTGCTGAGAAGGGACCGAAGGAGGTGAGGCCCTGAAGGCTGTTCTAACCTGGCAGTGGCCCCAACCCATTGTTAGGGCAGCTAAGGATCACCGTGGTGCAAGGGTGGCCTATTCTGGCCTGACCCCGTGCTGCCAGCTCGACAGAAGAGCTGTATAAGAGCTGTGATGGTGACTTTGCTCTACCTAAGGATTTTTCTGTGCAGGGGAGACCCTTTGTTGGATAGATTAGCTGGGTTTGGGGTTGGTTTGCACAGAAATGGTGACACAAGCCAGATGAAACATGCAAGCCTGCTGATGGCGGGGGGCGGGATGGAAAAGGAAGTTGCCCCAGGGCCCAGTGATTCAAAAAGGTCTGGGGCTCCCTGCTGCTGCTGCTACTACTGCAGCTGGAGCCCCAGCCCTTTAAATCGCCACCTCAGCGCCGGGCAGTACACTCTGGGCAACTGAGGACTGCGAGGGGCAGGGGAGGGGACTGGCTGCAGCCTTGTCCCTTCCAGGAGTATGGAGTCAGCCCTTCCCGACCTTGCTCAGGGGCCCAGCAAGTCTGTCAGCTCCTGGAAGCATGGCTCCTGGAAGCCCATAATCTTAGTGATAGGTTAGTGATTTCAAAAGGCACATGAGTTTGTTTTATAACCTGATCCTGTTACTCTGTTGCCTGGCTTTGTTGGCAGCTTCTAGAACTCGGGCAGTGCGGCCACAGTTGTCAGAGAGCTGGAATCCTTATTCCAGCATTTGAAAATCAAGGAGCTGTTGAATATAGACAAGATGAGTTACCCAGCACTATGCCAGTTATTTAAATCAAATTGCCCTGGAGATGGGCCTGTTTCACAGCATACTGTGGAGAGGGGCATATTAATTGGAAAGGAATAATAGACAGATGCCCCAGACTTGTTACATTTCTTTAAATGGAGCCTGCCCGGAAGTGCAGTAGTAGCATGACAGGCTGGTATGCAGAGAATCAGAGCAGGTCTCTTCCCAAGCCAGCAACATGATGCTTTGGATTCAAAAGCTGTCATAATCTAGGAAATAGTCAAGAGTGGCTCAGGTCACACCTGGTCAGCCATAGCAGGGGGAACAAATGTTGCTATTTGCAACTTCTGTTACCCTCTGATTAAGAAAGACAGTGGAAATGACACGACAGATGTGCTGGAAAATGCAGCTGGTAGTTGACGAGGCAGATAAATGAGAGTGTATTAATTTTGTTTTCCTGATCTGCACTTACTAGGGTTTAAGGCTCATCTTCACTGATGGTTCTCGCATCATCTTCAGACTAAGTGGTACAGGCAGTGCTGGAGCAACTGTGCGACTGTACATTGATAGCTATGAGAAAGATGCTCCAAAAATATATGAAGATCCACAGGTAACTGTAGTATCCAGACACTTGGTACCACTCTGTTCTGCCCTTTCCAAAAATTTCCCTTCTTTTCTTTGAGGGGAGTGTGACTTGGAGAGCCTGCTATTTCAGAAGCAGGTGTTGCAGTTCATTAAATCTCTCTGTAGAAGAGACCTGTAAACAAATCTCTCCATATGGAATGAGTAGCTTATTATTCAGCATTCATCATAACTTCTTCCACAATTGTGTTTTATTTTGTCTATCTATGTGATACCTAGGATGTTGAGTGTTTGATTATAAGCTGGGGAAGATGCTGGTTCAGAGCCAAGCAGCACTTTAGGTTAACGTTGAATACCCAGGGATCAGAAACATGTGTAGAGCTATGTTTTTTACATATGCCAAAAATATGGGGTGTGGAAGACTGTACAGCCCTAAGATAACAGAATCTGTTGTCACGTTCTGCACTAGATTTAATGTACCTTCTCCAGGGTTCCATTAAAAAAACCATAGAATACTAGAAAAGGAAGGGACCTCGAGACGACACCAAGTCCAGTTCTCCGCCCTCACGGCAGAACCAAGCACCATAGAACATCACTGACTGATGTTGATCTAACCTCTCTTAAAAATCTCCAATGGTGGAGATTCCACAACCTTCCTAGGCAAATTATTCCAGGGCTTAACCATGGTGGTAACCTCTCATGTTCACTTTTTTTAACATCTCTGGTCAATGTCTCTGAACTCTTTTAGGCAACCTGTTAAGCCAGGAAAAAGGAAATATGTGGTTATATCAGGGATAGGGTTCTGTGGTTGAGTGAATATCATTTGCCATTTGTGGAACATGGCAAAATCATGATTTGAGAACAGCATAAAACTGAGAAGTGTAGAAGTTACCAAAGTAGTAGTGCTTGTTATTTCACTTCGTAAAGTTTCATAGAGTTACTACATCTACCTTCCTCTCTGTGGCAGAATTCACTGTTGGTCTTGATTGTATAGCAGCTACCTTTCTGTAACGTTGAAATAATAGTACTCCAATCGGTGAATGCGTAGTCATGTATTTTAGCGACTCAGGCCAACAAGCCATTAGAGCATGAGTTCTAATTGCTCTGGTTGTAACTTGCCATTGGTCAGTGGTTTTGATCTGTTTTTGTGCTTTTGGCAGGTCATGTTGGCGCCTCTCGTTGGTATTGCACTGAAGCTTTCACAGCTCCATGAAAGAACTGGCCGCACTGGCCCCACAGTCATCACATAGAAAGACTAGGACCTATTGTTAACTACACGCAATTTGGAAATGGCTGGCTGTGCTGAATGAGCCCAAGAAAATCGTCCAGTCCTCCTGTGTATCAAATGTGTCCCTAAAAGCAATGTTAACTCTATTTAAATGTACCAATAAAAGGGTAGATGTTATTAATAAACCAAAAACCTTATTCCACTGTGTATACTAATGTATTACCTATTTACGTCATGTGGCACTGTTATGTTTTGGCTGTAACCCTCATTTAGCATAGCCGTTAGATTTGGCATAAGTCTTTTTTTTTTTGATCTTGCTAAAACCAAAAGGTTTGTGGAGATCACAACGAAGCTACACTCTTCTGTGAGACTGGCCTTCTGTTCTGTCTCATGACAGTGCCAATATCTTTTCTTGATTATATATTAATTTCTTTTACATTTTATGCATCCAGGCTTGTCTACATGGCTCCAACAAAGCGCACTAGAGAGGTGTGATCTCTAAAGGTCTTTTACATGTTACACTCTAAGGGCATGTCCACACTGGGGAGTTACTTCGAAGTAACTCCCCTTATTTCGAAATAACAGGCTCGTTCTTTCAAAGTAATAACACTTGCTTGTGAAGAGGAGTAACACTTACTTCAAAACTGTTATTTCAAAATAGCGTTTGTGTGGATGCTTAGCTGCTGTTATTTCAAAATAATTGCCCTCCAGAGGCCTCTCTCAGCTGCCCTTTTGGCCACTCTGACCACACATCCAATGCTCCCCTTCTCCTTCAGAGTTTAAAGCTGCAGGCAGAAGGGAAAGGGCTTGTGGCACCACACCAACCCTGCCAGCCCTGTGCCACACAGCACCCTCCTTTTGTGGAGCCATGGCAGACCCCAGCACTCCTCTGTGCCCCACCACGGAAGCCAGCATACCTTCGGCCACCTCTGAAGCTCCTGGGCAAGGGCAAAAGAGGGCACCAGCCTGGACTGGTGTGAAAATTCTGGATCTCATTGAGGTCTGGGGCAAGGAGACCAACATCCAAAATCTCTGCACCAAGAGGCAAAACGCCGAAGTCTACGGCTGGATGGCTGTCAGCCTGGCCCAGAAGGAGCACAGATGCACCCTGGACCAGGTGCAGATGAAAATAAAAGAACTCTGGCATGCCTACGCAAAGGCCGGGGAGGAAAGTTCCCTCTCTGGGGCAGCACCGCACATGTGCCACTACTACAAGCAGCTGGATGCCATCCTGGGAGGGAGGGCTGGTCACCTCCCCCCACCCTCATCGTTGACTCCGGACATGACACGCCCATCGTCAACCTCCACGAGGGCGGAGTTATGGAGGAGGAGGAGGAGCAGGCCAGCCTGGACACCATGCCTGAGAGCCAGAAGGTCGTCATCTGCCTGGAGCCAGACCCCCTCCCAGGATGTCTCCCAGGGCTTGGACGAACCCGGGGAAGGCACTGTAGGTGAGTTCTGTCACTTTCCCTATATACATGCAGGGGCAGGCCTTCTCAGCCTGGGGCTCGCACAACAGTCTGTGCACATGGGTGCACATGGAACGCTAGTCTAGAGCACTCAGCTTCATAATGCTCTCACACAGGAACCCCTCACTCCTTCTCACAAGGTTCCTGGACAGACTGCCTTTCTCTGACCTCTGTGGTGGGACACCTTCCCACAACAAGCCACCCCTAAGGAGGTTGGGGTCATGGAACCACACAGCAGTGCTGTACATGGCACGGGTCATGCCTGCACACTCGAGCAGCATCTGCTCCCGGTCAAGTGCAGCGGTGCACAGGAGACTGATCCCCTGCATGGGAACCTGCTGGGGGGAGGAAGAGGAAGGGACCCCAATACCACTGTCTTCGGCAAGCAGTGTCTGCTGCTTAGACACACAACTCTCCCAGCACCTCCCAATCCTCCAGTGGGAAGAGATAGAAGTTCTCTCTCTGTGGGATGCCACAAGTGCAGGACACGGAAGGAAGCCAAGCCGCCCCGTCCTCTACTCCCACCTGCAGGCTACTGGGCTGGCCAGCACTTTCCCATGCCTGCCTCTCCCTGGGATTTGGAGGTAGAGAAGCTCCCTGGGATGTCTGTGACCCTGCAGGAAATTGCCTGCTGTGTAGGCAACAGATGGCCTTGCTCGAAGCACATCACCATAATCTGAACCAAGACCTCAGTGTTGGCTCAGAGATTAGGGCTAGGTTTCATGCTAAGGATGTTAACTAATGAGTAATTTACTAGTCGAGTAGTCGATGGAATTTCCATTGACTAATGGACTACTTGATAGGCACTTCCACATTCCTCCTTTGAAAGGCAGATGTCCTTGGGGGCTCTTGCACATTTCAAAGCAGAAGCACCTGCATGGAGCCCGGAGTCAGCAGGACTTCCCACTGGCCCCAGGCCAGTTTTGAAATACACAAGAGTCCCCAGTGGGGGTTCCTGTGTATTTCAAAGTGGAAGCACCCTCATGGAGCCTGGGGCCAGCAGGGGACTCCCCAGCTGACCCCAGACTCCGCACAGCATTTCCGAGAACCTGAGGTCAGCTCCATGTGGGGACTCCAGGGTCAGCTGGGGATTCCAGGGTCAGCTCCGTGCGACACTGCCGCTTTGGAACACTGCCTCGGCGCTGCTGCTTTGAAGTACCCTCTCGTCCCTCCCCCCCTTTGCTGCCTTTAGCTGATAGAGGCAGCAAGGGGGAGGAGGAATCAACTAGTCAACTCAACTATCGGATAAGCAAATGCTTATCGGATAGTCGACTAGTCCTTAACATCCTTACTTCATACACAGTGTCTCCTGGGATGACTGCCCTTGTCACTTGTCTTCATAGCTGGGCCAGCTGCCAATGTGGCACGTCCACCGCCTCCTGCACCATCTTCCAACCCTGTGAGACCTGCAGGCAGAGGTGAACCCACAAGGACCTGATGCGGAAACACCTAGACAGTCTCCGTCCCCTCAGCTGGAGCTTCAACAAGGATGGCAAGGAGCACTGGGCTGAGGAAGACCATGTTGGAGTACCTGTCACACCAGCATGAGGCCACATGTTTCTCTATAACATCAGTGCATGGTCATGTGTATGGAGCAGTCCACCAGCCACCGCCCCCCCTGCAACTCCCTGTCCAACTCCTTGCACCTGCCCCCCAACTCCCAGCACCCACACCCGCTCCCCTGGCCTCTCCTCCTAGCCCCCAAATATGTGGCAGTGGGAACTCTTGGGCAGCCAAAGCCTCCTGAGAAAAGCGCCAGTCCCAGCCCCATCCCTGAGTTCTCCTCGTCCCTCTCCCCCATTCCAGGTTCTTTCCTCAGTCCCTTCCCTGTTGTATATTCCCCTAATAAGAAATTACAGTTGTTTTTTCAAACAGAAAGGCTTTTTTACTTGGTCTGCAGGTGGGGGAAGGGGAGGAGGAGGAAGGAGGGAGGAAAGGCACACGGGCAATGCAGAAGCCCCTTGTGGGGAGGCCTGGGGAAGAGTCTCACAGGTTGCCTTGGCTGAAACTCTCCCTCAAGGCCTCCCGGATGAGCACAGCCCCTGATGTACTTGTCAAATGGCAGCGGTGCCCAGCTGCTCATAAGCCCTGGCCAGCCACTTGGCCTCTGCCTTCCACCCTGGCAGGAAAGTCTCCTCCTTGCTCTCACGTATGTAGTGGAGCATACAGCAGGCTACCACCATCTGGGGGATGATCAGTCACTGAGGTCCAGGTGGGTGAGGAGATTCCTGAACCTCCTCTGAGGCAGCCAGAGGCACCCTCCACCACCATGTGGCACCTGCTGAGCCTGGTGTTGAAGCTCTCTTTGGTGAGGTCCAGGCTGCCTGTGTAGGACTTCATCAGCCAGGGGAGCAAGGGGGAGGCTGCATCACCCAGGCTGCACGTGGGCATGTTAGTGTCCCAGACCGTGATGGTGCAGTCGGAGAAAAAAGTGCTGGCATGCATGCTGTGAAAGAGGCCCGAGTTCTGGAAGACCTGGGAGTCTTGCACCTTCCCCGACCACCTGACATAAATGTCCGTGAACTGGCTCTCATGTTCCATGAGGGCTTGCGGCACCATCGAAAAGTACCCGTTTCTATTGATGTATTCAGAGGCACGGTGCTCGGAGGCCAGGATGGGGATGCGAGTGCCGTCAATGCCCCTCCCTCCGCAAAGCCAGTGACGTCCCCTTTTTTTTTTTTTTGAGGAGTAACGTTAGTTCGAACCAAGGGGTTTGGTTCGAACTAACGCGTCCTGGCGCACACTTTCACTTTTGAAACAGCTGTTGATCGGAGTAACGTGCTGGCGAGATCATGCTAATGAAGCGCGGGATATTTAAATCCCTGCTTCATTGACTATTTTGAATGCCTACATTTGCATCCCTAGTCCGAACTCGGGTGCAAGTGTAGACATACCCTAAGAGACAGCAGCAACACTACCACGCACGTGGGCAGCCCCAGGCTGCGCCAGAGGTGGCCCTATAAAATCTGCAGTTGTTGGGCAGAGTTTGATGTAACCAGTATAGTCCCTGCCCATGTGATTTCAGTCATTGGGTAGATTATACCCATGTGACTACCAGGGTTTCCCACCACCATGTGGAAAGTGCAGGAAAAGGAGGGGGAAGAAGAGACACCAAGATGGATTCCGGTTGTTGTTTTATAGTTCAAAATGGCATCTGTGGCCAAAATGGTGGCTGCCAACTTACAGAAGCAGAACGTGGGCAGTGGGGATCAAGTGTGCCGTGAGGCGCAGCAGGAGGCCCTAGAACCTGGCACTGCTTTGCAGCTGTTCTGGCTCCATGTTGAAAGTGCTGTGGCATCCACAAGGGTAACCAGAGCACACGGCGTGCTGTCCCTCAAGGGAGTAGGCAATGGAGAAGTGACGTGTGAGATGTGGGTGTAGAGAGGATCCCCTTTAAGCACAAGTCTCAGCTAGCTGCTGCTCCAGGAAGTGAGTGCTCTCCTGATGCCCTGCCCAGAGTGCTTCCAGGGGGCTTTCAATGCAATTCAAGCTCCAATGAGTGTGGGTGAGCTATTTCAAAATAATTCTGCGCTATTTCAATGGCACCTAGTGTGGGTGCACTATTTCGAAATAGTTATTTTGGGAGTTATTTCAAAATAGTTTTGTGAGCTTTAAAAATGACACCGTTCTGGCATGCTTTGTCATGGCACGGAGACAGGATCTCACAAGTGAAATGACTTGTATTGCTGTTGGGTACACTTCTTCACCCCAACAGGAGCTGGAACTGAGGGTGTGTTTCCATTATATGCAGATTTAGTTTGGTTCAGTGGCTCTCAACACTCCCACTATATGAATTGTTCAGCAGTTCTGTTCTCTTTCTGGTAAGTTTGGCTGTTGTGTGGGTTTTTTTTTTTTTATAAAGGAAGAATGTGTATACACTTTGACGTGTTCTGCCATATAAAACCCCCTGTACACAATGCTAATAGCAAGCACGAGAGGATATTGAAGTGAAAAGGACTGGCTGGGCCATATTTACCCATATGCAGAATATGCAGCTGCATAGGGCACCAAAAATTTGGGGCACCACTGGGTCTTAATGTCCATCCACCTGCCTCCTCTTCTCCCTGTTCTGTGACTCTGGAGAGGATCTAGTTAACTTAAAAGTGAAAAAGCCTGCCAGGCCTATTAGCCACACATTGAACCTGTGAAAGCTGTTCAAGTGGTAATGAAACCACTGAACAGGCAGTTGCCATCCTCAGGTATAGCGTGTCAGTTTTTGAATTTACTGTGTTAGTCAACAGGACCTTAGTTGAAAAATTGCTTTAAAAATATTTCATTAGTGTGTTGCTGAAGAGTATAAAACCACATCTGTAAAAAGTCATCACCTCCCAGGACTGCTATTGGGCATAGGGGGTCCCAGTTTAATAGTACTGCTTAGGGCCCCATAAATCCAAAGGACAGCCCTGTGAACTAGTATTACTCTTCAGTGCTTTTTTAAATTTAAAATCGTAATAGGTTTGGTTTTTGAAGAAGAATGTTACACCCTGAATATAGCTCATCATGAAATTGTATTGTCGTTATAAGATAGCTGAAAGAATAACATTTCGGATACCAATAACTCTATTGGTTATCATATTTTTGAAGCCATTAAGTTGAAAATGGTTGGGGGTGGCTTGGATTGCTTTTCTACCTGTGACTCATATACTCATGTAACCTACCCGTACAGGATGGTGTTCTGCCCCTTCTAGTGATGGCTTGGCCATATACAAAAGTTGATGAGCCTGCGACTGCCTCAATTAACACCCTGGATCCCCTAGCTCGTGTTGTAGAAGTTTATACTTTAAGATTCTGAGGTTCCAGGTTCAATTTCTGCTGCTGATCTAGGCAGAAGTATGGTATTACACACACATTGGAAATTCCTTTTAAAAACTGCTATGGGACTCTGAAGTGGATGAAAACTGACAAGACTGAGGAGATGCCCCTGGTTTCTGTCTATGAAAGTAAGAGGAGCCCACAACAACCAGCTTAGAAAGCTGATAGGAGAGGAAGAGCTAGCCAACCTGATACCTAGTCAGCACTTCCCCAAATAGTTATCTTCAACATGTTGGGATACCATTTAGCCTCTTAGGAAGCATCCAAGGACGGTGCCAGGTTCAGAGAGTCCTAGCACACTGCAGAGGGATAGGGGAGCAGGAGCCTGATGTGGTTGTGTGGGAGGAGAGGGTGGGAGGGAGGTGAGTCTGACACATGGCCCAGCTGGGCTACCGGGGAGGGGAAGCCTGGTGCACATGGAGCTGGGAAGCCCAGTAAAGCATCAGGGCAAGTGGATGGGGCCAGCAGCAGGGGAGCCAGAAATGACCTCTTCTGGTCCAGTAAAATCTCTCATCTGGGACCAGTCATGTCCCTAGGGTGCCGGACCAGGGAGGTCCAACCAGTAGTAGCACAATTCAAGTCAACGTAGCTTAGGATCTATTTACCATGGGGTCCAGACGGCACTGGGTTAATGGGAGAAACTCTCCTGTCGACTCCTCTTACTCATCTCATTCTGGTGGGCTGTTGGAGTCAATGTCCAAATAGCGGAGCCACCGCAGCCCTGATCCACCCAGCAGTGGAGACAAGCCCAACACAATGAAGTTTGCACTCCATTTGGAACTTGAACAACTGCTTCTCCTGCCCTGTGCATAATCTCTCAAAGAGCAGGCTGTGTCTGATGCACTGTGATCACTGACGCAGCAGGTGCAGTTCGACAAAGGGATCAGTATCAGTTTGTAGGGTTTTTTTAAAGCTGGAAAAACAAAAACAAAACCTGCCACATCAACATAAGAAATGCTGAACCCAGGGAAATTAACTATTTTAATCTTTTGTGTACATGGCATGTGCCCATCTATGCCCACAGGCTTAAATGTGCTAACAGCTGATCAACAGTTGTTATACATGTGTGCTCAGCATTGTCATCCAGGCATTCCGCTGATACAGCACAAGCGTCTGTCTCCATTTGGGAGAATATTATTCCCTATGCCACAGGCATATACCTGCACTGTTGAGTTTGATCCTTTAGTATCATCCCTTGGTCTCTGATCTTAAAGGTTAGTTTGCAATACAGACCACAAAATCAAAAACTAGAAATGACGTTACATTGCTGAGAAAAGCGGAGAAAAACAAATCAGCCTCATCTTTTGTCCGGGTCTGTTGCTTGCATTCTTTATGCCTAAGTGACGCTACCCTTTATGGCTGCCCTCTTTTTAAAGCAGGTGCATCTTGAGTTCCTTTTGATGAAACTGTTGCCAATTTCAATAAAATGCAGCTTTTTTTAAAAAAGAACAACTTTTAATGAATCTAGTTTATTGGACGTACCATCCAGTCATCTGATGGGACTCGAGAATTATTATAAACATATCCAGAACTTGATTCACTCACCGCTTGCTTCATTGCTCGTAGTATTACAAAGCAAAATCAAAATGTTTCCCTCTGTCGTTACCCCTCCTCCACTGGGACAATGTGTCATGTGTGCTTGTTCGGAATATGGCAATTTAGGTCAGTTGGTTTGGATGTGTGAATGGGACAAGCGAAATGCTTTAGGTAAAAGTGGATCAATAACAATTCCATGTTAGTGGCACATATGTAACCACACACAGCCAATCAGGTACATTACGGCAGATGCAGTTTAATGTTGGTAGATGCAGTCATCCTTGCAAATTTGCTTTGAAATGCCATGTGCAGCCCAGAGCCAGCTGGGGATTGCCAGCTGGCCCCAGGCTGGTGTTTCAGGGCAGCAGACCTTGGGCTCCATGCGGTACTGATCTTAGAAAAAGACTTGTACCTCAATATTTATATTTGCGCCAAAACTCCTCTATATGTGTACTACAAGGAAGTCCTATACTGCTGCAAATACAGAGGTAAAGTCATGGTTCTTACCCTTAATAGCATGGCAGTTGATTTAGCTAATTGGTCTAGCTCAGGCAGAGTTGGGGACATTCCTACTCCATGATGTTCAGTTATTCAGAAGTTTCTCAGAGGGGGAAAAAAGTGGGTTGGGATTTTCTTGTCTTAGCACAGATTTTTCTGGGATTTTTCTGCTTTTAAATGCCTGGCTTCTCCTGCGTGTTAGTAACAATCCTATAACTATAATAAACTGAAACATCTGTATGCCAAATGTCATGTGTTCCCATTACTAATTTTTCTTACACCAGAGACAGATGGGATCAAGTTTGTAAAAACAGCTGAGTTTGTCCAGATCACATGATCCTTCTTCCTCCTGGAAAATCAGAATTTTCAGAATGCGTCTTGTACCACGGAGTCAAAGACATTAAAGAATACAGTGGTGTATCAAGGACTACAGATAGATCATAACACCTGCAGCCATAGAGAACAAATACCAGCTGGAGGAGGCAGCGGTTTGGGGGGGTGAGAAGAGTGAGTCTTCTACATGGAATCATTCCCCTCCAGTTCTCTGGAATCCCTACAGGCTCCATGGATTGGAAGGAAACTGCCTAAGACTGGTCTAGTCTTACAATATTATCTCCCTCAACCCTGCAGAGCTCAGTGGGTAAGATAATGCTGACTCACCATCTAATTACCAGATTCCTCCTAAAATGGAGGAGGTTCCAGGGGCAGCAGAACACAGAAGACGCTCCGTCAGCCTGGCTCCTGCAGGAAATGTGATGCCCATAGTCCTACAGGTGCCACTGTATGCAAAGGGCTAGACTGCGATCTCCTACTATGGTCAATGGGCCTGAAGCCACAGTTGTTCTCAGTGGCCATTTTGAGAACAGTAGCTCTATTTCTCTTTCTGATGTATTGTGCTTAACAGGAGCGAGTGTCTCTTCCTGCTCACAGCATAGGTGGGCCACCATCTTTCCTGAGGGCAGCAGTGGCTTCAGCCTTTTGGAGAACAATGGGAGATGGTGCCCATTTTGAAAGGGGGCAATTCTGCACAACAGATGCATTTTATTATAAAAAATAAGCAACAACAAAAAAACCATTGAGCCTAAATATCTTTTCAAAATGTACCCATTGCACCAGATCTACTCAACAGGTACGCAAAGCAGGAGCGGGGACACCAGATGTATGTGAGTGTAATGGAATGTAGAGAGCTAGGAAGGAAGGGTGTTTGTGTGTCTGTCCAGGATACCAGCTTCTAGAAAACACCATATGATTTTGCTATTCAGATGTTTTCCCCCCATTGTTTGGCTGCTGTGGTAGAGATTGATTGATTGCTGCTTATGTGTGTATATGTTGAAATTTTTTTCCACTCTGGCCAGCATAATGCCTGCAGGCGTGTGTGTGTGTGTGTGTGTGCACTCACACATGTCTGTATGCAAGGTACAGGGGAATATGGGGAGGTGCTGAATGGTAGAGGGAATTTGGAAGATATGTGCAGGGTGATGTAGGAAGGTGCATGAGGCAGGGGGAGTTTGGAGGACAGGAAGGGGGAATTACAGTATACTATAGTTTTGCACTACTTTAGGAGTTTAAACTATTTTAAAAATAGTTTAAACTTTTATTGCCACATTCACCTGTACACTATGGCCATTTACCATATTTCTGGAAGAGCACAAAGTAGCTAAAGTGTATGAACCAGTTGAAGTTGATACTTCATAATTCAGCCAGTGATTGACTGCACAAGCGCAGAAAAGTTTAATCAACCTTGAAGACCCGTATCAGGCCAAATTTGCCAAGCACATAGCAACAGAGGAGCTCTGTGAGACCCAGTGTTTTAAAACATAAAAGTATTCACATGAGCAATTAGTCATCCTCCTCTGCTTCCTCCCCAACTCCCCAGATTCACTTCCCCCAAGAGCCCAATTCCAGATGCCTTGATATTTGCATTAATCTCTGTCCCAAATTAACATAATGCACTGTCTGATGACTGCATGCAGTTTCCACCAGCCAGAAACTAAATTAGCAAAGATCTCACCTGTGACATTGGTACCCCCCTACAGGAGATGTAATGCTTTAGCAGAAAATTGCAGTATCTTATAGACCAGTGTTTCTCAACCAGTGGTATCGAAAGATGTCTGGGGGGCAGGGGAGGGGTACATCAACACAACTGAAATTTAGAGAAAACTGAATTTTTATTTTAAGTTTTACAGCGTTTTATTATTTTTGTACTTTTTACACCCCAAAATGTTATCACCCGCCTGGCTACAATTAAGTTATTTAAACAAATATGTTGCAATGGTAGAAAAAAATGTTGTGTGTCTGAAAACTGTAGGTACTGGGGGTACTTATAATTTTTTTTAAAAGGGTGTACTTTATTTAAAAAAAGGTTGAGAAACACTTTTCTAGACTAGGTCAGAAGCGGCAGAATGGCTTTGAAATCTCTTGAGTTTCTGAGAGTGGGTAAGTTTGTAATGCTTAATATTGCTCTGTAGGTGGCAGCATCGGTAAGAGCCAACCTACTGAAAACAAATTCAACCCCTCTTCACTTCATTTATTTCTGTGAAATTTTATCTGTAAACAGTGAGTTTATTCAGATTTTCAGAAGTGCCTCAGTGACTGCATAAACTGTGAAGCCAACTATTAGCTTTTCAGTACTGAAGTGTGGTCTACCCGTTCTTTGTTTTCAAGCCTGTTGAATGTTTGTACAAAACCAAACCAAGTCTGTTTAAATCAAAGGTCATTTTTACACCTGTTAAAACATTTAAAGAAAATGAAGTGTCATGCCATTTACACAGCATGTTGCCACGTAAGTGCAAAATATCTCAAAGACTACAACATGTAACATTTATGGTAACGTCTAGTTACCAGTGGGAAAAATTGGGTTCATCCATCCACACTTGCCATGAAAGATGAATGGTATTTAGCATGTGTTTCGCTTGGAATTATGGAGAATTGCTTTATATTTTTGTTTAATTCTTTGAATTGTAGTTCTGCTTGCACAGGCGGTTCATAGCATTCCTCCTGAATTTTAATTCTGTAAATTCTGAGTTCTTCCAAGATTTAAATTTTCCAAACTTGTTAACTTTAATCATAGGTGAGTAATTAAGTGGAGGAAGAAGTCTCTTAAAAAAATACCAGCATTCTGTAGCATACATTAAATATTGAAATCTTGCCTGGCATGCCTGCAATAGAAATGAACCAAAGCTTTTGTAAAGTGAGCCGTTTTATCCAGTAAAGTGATGTTATTAAATATCCATTCTCATACTATTTTTAATATGTTGCAATTCATAGTTTTTTTGTGTCTACTTGTTAAATAAAACCCTGATTACTTATATGAAAAAGTCACATGCTCAGATTCTGGAGTACACTATCAACTACAAAGAAAAAAAATGAGGCCTGTTAAGGGCTGATGGGGGTTCTCTCTTTTTGGAGCGCCTCTAAAATAGGCTAATTATTAAATGTGGAAGCTATAGAGGTAAGATGTCTCATGGTTCCATGATACCATCACGCAATCAAATTGACTTATAGACAAATCACAAATTCATTATACATATCCACTATAATTGTATCAGCTCAAGGCTTATGGGTGAAATGCTGCCCTGCTGAAGTCAATGGGAGTTTTGCCATTGATGGTGTGGGGCCTGGATTTCACCTTTTATGCCTACTTGTGTATGTTCATTTTACAGTAGCAATGTAATAGATAATGACTTCCGCACAGGGCATTTCCTGGGGACTAATGACCAGCTGGAGGTTAAATGTCCCAGCTGAATCAACTCCTGGCTGATCATTCATTAGCAGGAAATCAGGTCTGCAGCCATTGATACACACAGATACACACAGGCTGTGTCTAGACTGGCCACTTTTTCCGCAAAAGCAGCCGCTTTTGCGCAAAAACTTGCCAGCTGTCTACACTGGCCGCTTGATTTTCCACAAAGGCACTGACTTCCTACTGTAAGAAATCAGTGCTTTTTCTGGAAAAGCTTTGACGCTCCCGTTCGGGCAAAAGTCCTTTTGCGCCAAAGCTTTTTGCGCAAAGGGCCAGTGTAGACAGCTCAAATTTGTTTTCCATAAAAGCCCGATTGCGAAAATGGCGATCAGGGCTTTTTGCGCAAAGCGTCTAGATTGTACGGGCGCTTTTCTGCAAAAGTGCTTTTGCAGAAAAGCGTCCGTGTAATCTAAACGCTCTTTCTACAAATGCTTTTAACGGAAAAACTTTTCCGTTAAAAGCATTTGCGGAAAATCATGCCAGTGTAGACGTAGCCACTGAGTAGTCTCTAGGGAGAAGAGTTCGTCAACCCCAAACAACTCATATCTTCCCACACCAAAAAATAAGATTAGATGTTGTTAATGGGAAATTACTATTTGCTAAGAATGTGTTGTCAGAGACTTAGGGAATGATAGAAACCTCTTGGCCAACTTTTGTTCTTAGCCTTTTAGCTCCTCAACCCCCACACTTTTTCTTTTTTTCAGTTCCAGCTTTTGGAACTGAATCCGTCAAATTACTGCATTAAAAGCTTGGTCATTTTAGCATGTGGAAGTTTCTGCCACTTCAACCAATGCTTGGATTATGACCTCACCTGAAGAATTCCAACATGGCGAGAGAGGCAGTGTTTCAAGTTTATAGGCATGTGCAAGCATTGAATGTTTGGTCCTCTTCTGTGGACCAGTGATCATGGTATCACCCATTTAAGATGAATTCAGAACTGTTTCCAAGCCATTTTGGAGACGTTATTACTTTTTCAGGCTACGAGCCAAACACCTGTTTTGATACCACAACAGGATGAGATTTTTCCATGTGTTTAAGCACTAAAGATGCTGATAGGCATCTAATGGGATTCAAAAGCATCAAGGTGCCTCACTCCTTAGACTTGACACCAATCTTCATCTTTAGGTGCCTAAATACCTTTAAAAATCTGTGTTTATGCTTGCTTGTGCAGGATATAACCAGGAGGCAGTATCTCTACACCTCTTGATTTATACTTAGATTATAAACTCTATATAGCAGGAATTGTCTTTTTGTTCTGGTGTTTGTAGAGTGTCTAACACAATCGGGATCTGGCCTATGACTGGGGTTTTTAGACACTATGATAACATAATAATGAGAAATGAATCTCAGGGAGAAATTAAGGCAGAATACATGATACTGGGGTCAGGATCTAAAAAGAAGTGCTTCACAGCTGACAATAAGCATTTTTTAAAGATCTAGTTCCTATATAGTCAGACAAAACATAACTTTTAATACTACAGGTGGAACCTCCCTCATCTGGCGCTCTCTGGTCTGGCTACATCCGTGGTTTGGCTTGATTTTGGTTAGCTGGATGTCCACGTATGGGTGTGGCCAAGTTTTCTGCTGTCCCATAACATTTATTTACAGCCACCAATCTGGGCTCTCTGGGCTCTGTGCTCTTATTTAGCGCTAATTTACCCCTAAATATCTTCTAAGAGCCCAGTAAGCAGGGGAAGTGTTTCTAATGCTGCTAGATAATACTGGCCTCCCGTGGTTTGGTAAATTCTCTGGTTCAGCACCAGTCAGGTTCCGAAGGTGCCACACTAGAGAGGTTCAACCTGTATCTGTAAGAGCACTTTTGGTGAGTTCCAAATATGGTACAGTCCCCTTGTTGACCAACTGGAGCAGCAAATTCCCAAACGTGCTCCCTGTCTTTTTCAGCTACAATTAAATTTCATTGTGTTTAGGTCTTGTAGCAGGATTAAAATAATTGCCAGTAGAGGGAGAAAACCACCCAGGGAAGAGTCGTGTCACTATTAGAAAGTATGCAAAGCTCTGAATCATTTCATTCTGTTTATCTGCTGTTCCTTTGAGAGCTAGAGGAGCTGGAGGGAGGCAGAGTTTAAGATATTAGCAAGCAGAATGCTGATGTTGTTCCTGGCATAAAAATCATTCTGTATTGGTCATCTGTGTCCCTTCACAATGCCTTTAACCGCCCATGGTTAGTCTTACAGAATTTCAGAATATGAAAAACTCAACTGTTGTTATTCCATACTATGTAGGCAGTTGGCTCTGGCAGCAATAAAGCTAAGATTCCTGGAAGCAGCAGTGGAAGAGGAGGGGTGGGGTGCAGTTATTCAGAATAAAGCGGATCAACGCAGATTAAAATATGAGAAACAACTTACTCTTTAAGCAATGCCAGAGTTATGGAATTACAAGACAGTAGGAAGGGACAGAATCCTTCCAATTCAATATAGAAGAATCAAAAATTAAAAAGCTGGTTTGGATAAAGGACTGTCTTGTGTAATGAAACAATAATATGCTGAAGCTGAATGTGGAATGTTTTCAGAGCAGCATCCAATGTGTGGTTTTTCACTCTGAGCTGGCCTGTGAGTAGCAGTTGTAGGGTAATGTGCAAATGACTCTAATTAGGGCACATTATCTGCATGATGACCCTTTACAACTAGATAAAGAGGAGGCAGAGTCTCATTATTTAAATGAAGGTGAACTCCAGAGCAGAAGCAAGTTATTCACTGTCAATTAAACAAGTTCCTGGGTTGAAGGGGTGACCAAAGCAGATAAATGTCCTGCTGTTTGGGAGCAAGATGAAAGTTGGCAATATTTACCTTTTACATGTAGCAAGTTTGCTGTTTTATGTGTGAATAACTAAGACCAGATACAGTCAGAGAGAGACTGTGAAAAGGCAATGGGATAAGGATTTATCCTCTCTAAAGAACTGTCCAAACCCCATCTTCTTTAATTGTCACCCTCCTCTGTTTCCATTGTTTTTTTCCCCCACGGTTGCTGGAGTGTACTATAAAGCTAAAAGCATAGAACCCTTCTATAATTGTAAACAGCTTCACAGAAGAAAGTTTATGGTGGCAGCATTGAGATTCTTTGCTTTTAAGGTCCATGGCACAAAATGAAAGACTAATTCTAAACAACCTTGGGTTTTCAGTTCTGCACAGCAGGAGTTTAAAAATCATTCTACTTTGGGTAGGAATTTGAAGGGCTAAAAGAGTCGAACCACAGATCCCCGGTCTACACTAGGGAGTAAGTTTTAATTAAGATATGCAACTTCATGTGCGTTAATTGCATAGTTGAAGTCAAGGTATCTTAACTCGGATTTTGGCACTGTCCACACTGCGGGAGGTTGAAGGGGGCACACTCTCTCTTTAACTTCCCTTACTCCTCATAGAAACAGGAGTACAGGCATCGACGGGAGCGCCCTCTCAGTTTGAATTAGCATGTCTTCCCTAAACCTGCTAATTTGAATCACAGAAGATCGACTGTGGCTGCTTCGATCTTATCTGTAGTGTAGATGTGGACTTAGGCAATAGCTAAAGTCTGCATATTAATTTATAGTCTCTGTTCAGGTCCATAGAAACACGTGGGCACATCACAAGAAGCACATTGTTTAGGCAGGAACACAACCCTTGGCGAAAAGGCTAGAAAGGAGCTAATACAGGTTGGACCTCTCTAATGCGGGATTCTCTGGTCCAGGAATATCCATGGACTGGCAGGACCACGGATGTTCCTGGACCAGAGAGCCCCTGGCAGCTGGGAGTCATGGTGGGGCTTGGAGCCCTGCCAGAGTCAGGAGTTCACTGAGGATTTGTCCGGGCTGGTGGCAGGGGGGCTAGTGGACAGGAGGCCAGCTGGGCCAGTGGAAAGGGGGGCAGCAAACAACAGGGGAGCCTGGTGGCTGGGGGAGAGCCCAGAAGTTGGCAGCACAGTGGCCACAGTTGACATCCTCTGGTCCAGCAAACTCCCTGATTCAGGACTGGTCAGGTTCTGAGGGTGCTGGACCAGGGGGGTTTAATCTGTACATCAGTTAAATCCCACGTAAGCCTATGCACCACTTGAGTTCCCAAACATCGTGTTAGCTGTCTGAAAAGGGCTGAATTTCACTTTTGGTTTACTAACACTGATGTACAAGTACCACACACTTATGGTCTGATTATTTTATCACTTATGGTCTCCCATTGACTCATGGAGATTTTTGTATGCTCCAAAAATCATCCCACTAAGGTTAAGACAAAATTCTGAGTTGAAAAAGAAGTTGCCATTTTGGAGTTTGGAATCATGGATTATTGAGCATATGAAATAGAGAATCCACTCTCATCTGGCTAGTTTCAAGTATTTAAATATAGGTTTCCATTTATATAAGATTGTGGTGTTCAGCGTTTTAATTACCCAAAACTTCTTTTCTTTCCATGGTCTACTCTGCAATTTTCAAACCAAACCGAACTTATTGTCCCTGGTTACATAATGCCATTCGATTTCCTGACCTTGATTTATCTACACCATCCAGGAACTCAGGCCATGTAGGGTTCCTTTCATAACTAAAGCATCACATCAGCTGTCTTTGCAGGTTTGGTTTAGGAGAAGACAGATTGAGGACCATACTTTCAGCACGCACTTTGGTTTACACAAGTGCCATTACAAGCAACAGGCATCTATGGAAATTAGAAATAGGAGTAGTAATAACAGTACTCTTACATCCATCCTGCTGTTCAGCAGTAGATCTCATAGTATTTCACAAAGTGCTTTCAGGTCAGTACTGTTATCTTCATTTTTACAGCTTTGGGAACAGAGGCACAGAGAGTGAGAGAATCTGAATGTGTTTATTTTCCAGATTTATCTCCTTACAGAGATAAGCCTGTGAATCAGTCACGCACCACTTCTTACCACCAACTCAAGTGTCTTTTTTATAAACATCTTTAAAATGACGTAAGGGTTTTGTTGCTTCCCCTGTGAACATAAGAATGACTATTCTGGGTCTGAGCAATGGTCTGTCTAGCCCTGTCTCCTGTCCTTTGAAAGTGTCCAGTACCAGATACTTCAGAGGGAATGAATACAACACAGGGCAATTACCATATAGTCCAGTCCTGTCGGCCAGTCTCTGCATCAGAGGTTTAGGGACACTGAGAGCATGGGGTTGCATTGTTGACCATCTGGGCTAATAGCCAGTCATGGATCTAATCTTCATGACCTTCTCTAATTCTTTCACAAATCCAGTTATACTTTTGGCCTTCACAAGATCCTCTGGCTACAAGAGCCACAGGTTGATGGTGCGTTGTGTGAAGCAGTACTTATGTTTGTTTCAGACTCGCTACTTATTAATTTAAAGAATGCCTGGGTCTTACGTCATGTGAAGGGGTAAATAGCATTTTCTCCACACCATGATTTTATAGATCTTTCTCATCTCCCCCCTGAGTGGTTTCTTTTCTAAGCTGAACATACCAGTCTTTTACATCTCTTTCTATATGAAACCAGTTCTGTAACCTTAATCATTTTTGTTGTCCTTCTCTGTAACTTTTTCCAGTTCTAATATATCTTTTTTTGAGATGGGGCAACTAGTATTGAAACATGATTATTCGTAATTAAAATTCCCATTTAGTGAGGAGTCGTGGCAATAGACTTCAAAGTAAAAATGTGGACAATTTTTATATTCTGTGCAATTATATGTTCACTTGCAGTATGTTATATAGAGTGCTATATAGAATACTGGGAGGAGTGTGATCCTAGGTAAACAAAGGAGACAAAGCTGGAACACAAGCTCTGTAACAACCTCTTTGATTGTATTTGGAAGCATTTTCTTTAATAATCATCTCCTGTTTTATGGAGGGTTGTGATTCCACATATTGTGACACTCCACAACCAAATTTCTTAGGGCAATGTCTTTTTATAAGTTATTTTTTTCCAGGTGAGAGGTCATCACTACTAGTCTAAGTAGATGCTTCTTAACATGAATTGAATGAAGAATGTGTATTAGAATTTTTGAATGCATGCATGATGAAGATGTAAGCAAGAGGTTGCAGAGCCGTAAGCTCAGAAATCAGGTTTGTTAAACTATTACAGTTTAAGGGTCCAGTCCTTACTGATTAGCATAGTGCTTAATACCCAAACGGTCCCCACCTGCCAATATTTGTAGAAGTCAGTTCTTAATTAGCATCTGGGCTTTGGCTTGCTATAATAGCATCTGCAACAGGGTTTCTGGCAGTGTTTCAGTTATAAATTCTCATTTTAATACT
This sequence comes from Rafetus swinhoei, assembly GCA_019425775.1. NCBI lineage: Eukaryota > Metazoa > Chordata > Testudines > Trionychidae > Rafetus > Rafetus swinhoei. The sequence continues at coordinate 49,839,210 of CM033430.1, read as the reverse complement.
TCATCTGTTTTGAAGCATACAGAGCTGATAACTTTTATGCTAACTCTCAGGCAGTGTAGGATTTATTTATTTATTTACTTTTATAAAGCAATAGTGATGGATTCAATTATTGCAAACTAAAGAACAACCACCAAAACTATATGTTAGTAATTTCAAATTCCCAAATCATGCTTGGGAAAATTTTTCATCCCCTCCGCTCCCTCCAGAAGGGAAGAAAAAGTTAGTGTTCAATCTGCTATCATGACTTCTACTTCATCCCAGTTATTGTAAATGTTTTATAAAAGTAGCTGAGCAGCATTTTTCAATTTTATAGCGAGCATTTGAAAGCCACTAACTAACTAAATATGTGTGTGCATGTGAAACTTATTGCATGATGGATAATAAGGAAATAGTACTTTCATATAATGCAGAATCCCTCCTAGGAGAACGGATTTCTGCTCAGACACATGAATAAAATAAAAATAAAAATATTTTTGGTCAGAAAGAACTGAAAATGTTATTTTTTTTCTCATGACACTGAAAAGCAAGAGATTTCGGGTTCCTGGTTCCATGGGCTGCTGGAAATTGTAGCAAAGCTACTTTTTTGGCTGTAGTGAAGGGTTCTATATTTCTCTCTATTTCCCATTCATGAAGAATCACTTGCAGTAGTTTTACAGCACAGTGACTAACTGACATTCTAGGGTCTCTAACCCAGGGCTTATACTGCAGTGTAGATACAGCCACAGGAAAACACCATAGCTTGCTCCACTGACTCAGGCTCATGGTGCTCAGGCTGTATAGTTGGGCTTGAGCCAGAGTACAGGCTGTAGGACCCTAGACTCCAGCCTCAGCCTGAACATCTATGCTGATGTTTTATAGCTGTGGAAGCCAGAACCAGCTGATATTAGCGGGTTTTTTACTGCAGGGTAGATATACCTGTAGATTCTGTGCTTTTCTGGCACGTTTGGTTGCTTCGATTTAAGGCTCTGAAGTTAAGGACCTTATAAACTTAGTTAAGCAGTTCCCCACTGAGCTGTCCCTGCAATCACTACCTTGTCATGGTTGGGGGCTTGTGTGTCTCAGTGACCCCTAGAGCTATGTCGGCAGGAACCTAGTGCTCCTGGTAGGATCACCTATGCCGGACAGGTCAAAGGGTAGAGACCAGACTAAGTGTGATTCACTGGTCCTCCGGGTCGGGGGTTCGGCTCAGGGCTAACAACCCTGACCTAGAAAAAAAAAATTATGTTATGGAAACAGCAATGAAGAATTCTCCTACAACTTTGTGCAATGGCCTTCCTAAGTCCTCTCTGGAGACCTGTATGACTGACAGTAGTGAAAGCTGTGAGGAAGCTACTGCCGTGATGATGGACAGCAAGACAAAGACCAGAATTGGATTCTGAAATGTATGAACCATGTACGATATTGGCAAGCTAGCACAAATAGTCGCCGAAATGAGACGATACAATCTACACATCCTTGGTGTTAGTGAGAGTAGATGGACAGGATCGGGGAGATTGAAAACTTCTGCAGGAGAAACAGTGCTTTACTCCAGAAGAGAGGATGATCAGCATCATGAGGGAGTGGCCATCAGCCTTAAGAAGAGGATTGAGAAATGTTTGCTAGAGTGGAAACCTGTCAACAGCAGATTGATGAGGGTCAGACTGAAAGGAAGACAAGTGAACATCACCTTGATCCAGGTTTATGCTCCAACCAATGATAATGGTGAAGAAATTAAAGACATCTTCTATGAGCAGCTTCAGGCAGAAGTAGAATCTACACCACACCATGATCTTACCATCATCATGGGTGATCTGAATGCCAAAGTGGGAAATGACAACACACACTATGACAGGCCCATGGGCAGACATGATTGTAGCACCATGAATGATAAATGTGAGCGACTTGTAGGATTTTGTTCCGTCAACAATCTGGTCATTGGAGGGACTCTCTTCCCACACTGCGACATTCACAAGCTGACTTGGTTTTCACTAAATGGCAGAGACAAGAACCAGATTGACCATCTGATGATTAATGGTACATGGAGATGCTGCTTACAAGATGTGAAAGTGAGGAGAGGAGTGGACTTCGGTAATGATCACCATTTAGTGATGGCATTTGTGAAACTTAAGCTGCAAAGAACAGGTATTAAGACATTTATTCAAAAACACTTCAATGTTGAAAAACTACGAGATGTCACCACAAAGACTGCCTTCATCATTCAACTGAGGAACAGATTCCAAGCTTTGCAAGATTTAAGGGATGACATATCTACCAGTATCACAGATAAAATCAACATAGCATGGGAACAGATTGCATCAGTTTACACAAAGAGCAGCGAGGCCTGTCTGGGTTTCAAAGATAGGAAGAAGAGGAAGGAGTGGATTAAGCCTGATACATGGAAGCCATCGAAGAGAGACAGGACATGAAGAAGAGACTGGTAGACGCCAAGTCAGCCAGGATTCAAGAAAGATACAAGCAGAATTACAAAGAGGCAAATCGAAAAGTAAAGAAGCTAGTGAGGGCAGACAAACAAGCTTTCATGGAGGACCGTGCAAAAAAGCTGAAGATGCAGCTAATCGAGGAGAGCAAGGAAACATGTATAGAATCACCAAGCTTGTTTGTGGCAAGTATTGTGGCAGGACAAGTGCCCCTGTTAAGGACAAAACAAGGGCAGTTACTGTCAACAGAGAAAGAGCAAGAAGCACGCTGGACAGAACATTTCAGAGAGGTTCTGAATAGACCACCACCTGAAGAAGAAGCAGACATTCAGGAAGCTGAGGAGTACCTTGATATTAATATCAATCCACCAGAGAAAGAAGAAATCAGTGCAGCCATCAGATCCCTGAAAAATGGCAAAGCTCCAGGACTTGACAACCTGGACGTGGAGTTGTTTAAAGCAGACCCAGAACTTGCAGCCACCATTCTCCAACCACTGTTTGTAGCAATTTGGGAAGGACAACAGATACCCAAGGACTGGACCAAAGGAGTCATTGTCAAGATTCCTAAGAAAGGAGCACTAAGCGAATGCAATAATTGGTGCGGGATCACCCTTCTATCCATATCCAGTAAGATCCTAGCCAAGGTCATCATCCAGCAGATCTCAGATGCTGTCGACAAGTCTCTGAGGAAAGAACAAACCGGATTTCACAAGGGAAGAGGATGTATACACCAGATTTTCACCCTGAGAAATATCATAGAGCAGTTCACAGAGTGGCAGAGACAGTTGTACATAATAAGCTTTGTTGACTTTGAGAAGGCTTTTGACAGCATACACAGAGAAAGCCTTTGGCGCATTCTGAGAGCCTACAGAATCCCTCTGCAAGTGGTCCAGCTCATTAAGAGTTTCTACACCAACTTCACATGCAGCGTGGGATACTGCAATCTGTATTTCGAAGTGAAGACGAGGGTCAGACAGGGATGCATCATGTCGGCGCTACTCTTTAACATGGTGATCGACTGGGTGATGCGGAGAACAGCAGCAGATGTGTCAAGGGGTATCAGATGGACACCTTTTTCCTCATTGGAAGACCTTGACTTTGCGGACGACTTTGCTTTGCTTTCCCATACCCATCAACACATGTAGGAAATGACACAATGCCTATGCACCTTTGGACGCCAGGTTGGACTAAGAGTTAGCCAGAAGACACAGACAGCTTTACATAGTTAGGCAGCATTATACGCCATGATGGAGGCACCAAGAACAACATCCAGAGCAGATTAAGTAAGGCCAAAAATGTCCTCAGGAGTATGAACAATGTATGGAGAGCTACACAGTACAGTGTCCACATCAAGCTTAAGCTGTACCACAGCTGTGTCATATCAACACTACTATACGTCTCAGAGTGCTGGCGGATGACAGAGTGTGACTGTGCCACACTCTCATCTTTTCACACCACCAGCTTTCGTAAGATACTTTGCATCTTTTGGCTGAAAACAATCTCCAACCATGACCTGCTCCTGCGATACCACCAGGAGGAGATGACCACTATCGTTATGCGAAGACACTGGAGAAGGATAGGGCACGTGATGAGAAGGGAGGCAGACACCATTGTAAAGATAGCACTTCACTGGACACCTGAAGGATGACGAAAATGTGGGAGGCCCAAGATAACATGGCGGCGTACTGATGAGGCAGACGTGAAGAGAATGAATTACAACTGGGACACACTGGAGAAAATGGACAAAGACAGACAAAAATGGAGAACCTTTGTTGCTGCCCTGCACGCCAGTGGGCATAATAGGCATTAACTTAACTAACCACTGAGCTGTACTTAAGGCCAATCTACCCTAGACCTGGGAAGTTGGATTAAGGTATGCAACTCCAGCTATGTAAAATACGTATGTCTTCGCAGAGGGAGGCCAATGAGAGCAAACACTCTTCATGACTGCAAGGAGTATTGATGCCAACTGGAGCCGTCCTTAGCATTTGATTTAGCAGGTCTTAACTAGACCTGCTAAATCAAATGCCAGAAGATTCATCTCTGGTACAGTAAGTATAGATGCAGCCTAAGAGAATGGGAGAAAACCTGCCTGTTTCTTAGTGCAGCAAGAGAACTACGAACACTACTAGCTGGGGTCAGTTTGGAGACCTCTTAAAGGGGACTTTTTTATGTTATTTTGGTTTTGGTTTTTACTCCTTTTGGATTCTATATACCCTGGCTGGGAGCTCTTCTTCAACTCTGTAAACTCAAAAGCTTCTCTTTCACCAAATGAAGTTGGTCCAGTAAAAGACTTTACCTCATCTTCCTTGTCTCTCTAATAACCTCGTACCAACATGGCTACAACTACATTGCCAACAAGACTTTAAAAACCAGATTTTTAAAGTCCTCCTGGGGTTTTCCAAAGCACTGAGGTGCCTAAAACTCATGGACTTCCATAAGTGTGAGGTACCCAGATGTTGTTGAAAAACATCACCGGCACTTAAAGACCTTTAAAAATGTGGCCTTACAGAGCTATCAAGCACTGAAATCCTCAAAGCTTGTCCATAGATTGTGACTGTCCCTCTGTGATGGGGTATCTTCCCTGCACTTGCCTAAGAAGGGTTAAATCCAGCCCTGGAAAAGGGCTGGGGCTGTGGAGCCTGCAGCTGAGGCAGATACAGCCAATTAGGGCCCAGCTGGGGCTGTATAAATAAGGGCTCCTGAGAGGAGGAGATTGACTCATTCTTGCTCCAGCTCTGGAGCAGGAGGCCCCTAGCTGACAGGGAAGCTAGAGGCTTCCTGATTTAGAGCAGGGCTGGGGAGCTCTGGCCAGGCAAACTCCTAGGCTCAGGCCTTGCTCTCGAGGCCTGAGGCTACTAGGGCTGCAGGGAGGCAGCCAGGCTAGAAGAAGGCAGTGGATCCACACCCCCTTGACAATGATGAGTCACCATTTCAGACTGCAGTTTGCCCCTGAGGCAGGGGATAGATGACTACTGGCAGCAGGTCACTGAGGCAAGGTGGTTATAGGGGGTTGGGAGTTCCCTGAGGGGGAGGACCCTAGAATATGTGGCACTATGGCAAGACAGTACCCAGAGGGAAAGGCTCTGCAGTCTGGGAGGGACGCATTAAACACAAACAGGTAACAGTAGGTGAGACACTGGCCAGAAGGGGGCACTCCAGTGCTGAATGATGCTAATTCCTGAGTGACCAGCAGGAGGCGCCAGGATGGTGAGTCACACCACGTTACATCCTCTCTAGCTTTCCAAAGGAGAGGAGTGGGGAAAAGAATGAATTGGAGAGTGTACAGAAGAGGAAAAATTAATTCTAGTTTATAAAATTAATTAAATGTTTTTATTCCTTAGACATGGCTGTTCAGCTCATCAGAAGCTGGCTCAAATGACTGTTTCCCAACAGCCAAGCCAACTTTAAACTTTCACAGGCTAACAAATGGTCATGTAAATTACCAAAAATCCAAGACTTCAAGCTTAAACTTCTCCAATTGTTTTCACATGATGCAACTTTAAATCTCTCTTTTGAACAGTATTACATTTCCTTTCATTCCCATAAACTTCAGAAAAAGTTGACTGTTCTCACATTTCAGACTGTGACCTCGCTAACTTACACCGTCCCCCACCCCAACTCTGGAGAAGGGAATAATGACATTCAGACAACAATGACCAAATGTGCTGTGTAGGACTTTCTTTTTACAAAACAAATGAATGCTCCTGCGGTCCAAAACACTGCAGGGAACAAAATTTTCCAGTCTTGTGGATATAAAATAGTAAGTCTATGTGATGACTTCATCTCTTTTATCAGATTATAAATGTTTTGACAGGCATTGAAATGAAAACCATTTTTTAAAATGAGAAATAAGATAAATGAATTCAAAATTCCTATTAAGACAAGTAATTATTACAATAAAACCTGCTTTCCAAAAACACTCTTGCAAGAGTGGAAAAAACATTTCAGAGGACTACAGAGAATAACATCTTTATGCTTGTTGCCATAACTTATGATGTTGCTGAATATAAATTTGCTTTTATAATGACTAGAAAAATAAGTTTCTTAAGATTTGAAAATTGCCGTAGCAGTGTTCAGCAAGGTTTGGAGCACTCCTTGTAAGGTGCTGAGTACCCTCAACTCCCATTGAATCCTGTAGGAGTTAGAGTCCTTAGTACCTTGCCAAATTGTGCTGTACACAGCTGGCAGCTGGAAATATCCACTTTGCTCCAACATCACTGCTGGTGTGAGTGCAATGCCAATGAAGTCCACTGTAAATCTAGCTCTTTGAGTCAAAACTAAAAAAGCCAAAATGTATAAATCCAGCAGAGAGAGAGAGTTTATGGAGAACTAAACCAAACACTCTGCCTACAAGATTTAGTGTTGTTGAATTGTTATAATTAAATCGGGGTACCTACATCATGTTGTCTCCTTGGGGCCTAGTCTCTACTCAAGAGGCATGCTGAACTCGCATTGATAGCAGCAAGAGGTTTATGTGTATAATGAATGGAAAATATGAATTGTTAGATAGCATGCTACAGACCTATAAATCTTTCTGATGCTTAAAACCTGCCATTTTTCTATCCCTCCCTCCCCCATTAACTTTCATGCAAGCTCTGCTTGTGTTCTATGACGCGGTTTGTTTTAATTTAGCATGTGAAAGGTGAACTAAAATAGCATTGGCAGGGCTTGACGAACGGCGGCGAAAACCACTCGCCAGCCCCGTACTGAGCATGCGCAAGAGCTGCATTGCACATGCGCGCGCCGTGAAGGAACGGGGGCACGCGGCTGAACTGTTTATCGAGCCCTGAGCATTGGAATAAATACTTGTTTGAAATGCCAACTCCTTAACTGGATCTCTGTGTAGACTTACAAATACATTTTAAAGGTGAAAGTAATTTTTTTTTTAACCTGCCAAGATACTAATTCAGGAATTATTTATTCTGCAGAGGTTGTGATGTTCCCACTCCCCTATGTACTGAAATATTGTTCCGTTTTTATTCCTGATGGTAAATCCTTTGAGATCTGATGAAGTGCTAGGTAAAACACAGGTATTAACTATTATTACTTAAGGTGTTGAGAACCCACAGTGGAACTTCCCTAATTCACACCACCGACTGGAAAACTCCATTGCTAGTGATGGCATTTTGTGAGCTGGTGAGTAAATCATAGAATCATAGAACACTAGAACTGGAAGGGACCTCGAGAGGTCATTGAGTCCAGTCTCTGGCCTTCACGGCAGGACCAAGCACCGTCTAGACCAGGGGTGGGCAAAAGGGCCTTTGTGGGCTGGATCTGGCCTAAGCAGGTTGATCCAGCCTGTGGAGGCCCTGCCATTCCCCCACCCCTAGGCCAATTAGGGCCTGCGAGCAGGGAGAAGCACACAAAGTTTCCTCTGCCTAGCCAGAAGCACGCGGCACTTAGAAGTCCCATGCACTCCTGGCAGGGCGGGAGGGAGGAGGCTTCGCATGCTCCCCTACCCCCAGGCCCTCATTGGCCTAAGGGTAGAGGGGAACACGTGAAATCTTGCAAACAGGGACTGCTAACAGGGAGTTTGGGGAGGGAGTTCTCCTGGTGAAGGAGGAAGCTAACTCAGGACCCTTGAGGGAAGTGGCTATCTATAGTGTGTGTTTGTGTTTGGGGGTTTCTTACTGTTTGCTAAGCTTGTGTTTGGCTGTTTGTTTGTTTGTTTTTTCATTTCCCTTCTCCCCCGTTCCCTCCCCCACGGAGTGTGTGCTGTGGCTGGCAAATGTAAGCTGTGAGCTTCTAATCAGGGTTTGAAATCTAGAAGCCTCTGCTGATTGGTTGAGCCTTAATTGGGGAGGAGCTCTCAGGCAGTCCAGGGCTTTATAAAGGAGTGAGTCAGCAGCCAGCGAGCTTGCGAACAGGGAGTTTGGAGAGGGAGTTGGGAAGGGGGCGAGATACACTCACCATTCTTTAAAATCTTTTTGCTACACTCTTGCCCTTCAAGGAGGCATCATATATATAGTAGCCCAATGTCTGTGAGTCTGTAACGCTGAAATGCCGGCTGTTCCCTCTGGGCAGCGCTGTTGCCTGAAATGCTGGCTGTTCCCTCTGGGTGGCCCGTGCTGCATGGGGAATGCAGGGCCCAAACGGCTGCGTGCACCACTTGCTCCCCCGCAGCGGCCCGGCTGAGTGGCGCAGAAGTCAGCCGAGCACCACGGTGGGAGGGGGAGGGGGGCCGGGCGGTGACGTACACGGCCAGGGGGCAGGGCCTGGACGAGCGTGCATCCCCGACGGAGACAGAGGAGAGTGGAGGAGACAGAGAGGAGGCAGAGGAGAGCGGAGAGAGAGTGAGAGGCTGGAGGGGGAGAAGAGAAAGAGAGAGATGGAGAGGCGGAGGAGAGCTGAGAGAGAGAGTGGGGGAGGCAGTAGGAGAGCGAGAGAGAGAAAGACAGAGACCAGAGGCTCAGGAGAGAAGAGCGAGATAGAAAGGGAATAGGACGTGGAGGAGAGACCCGGAAATCCTGTCTTATGACGGGCTATTGGCTAGTTGAATAATATCTGAGGAATCTCTCAGAAGGAAGGCAGGTATGGATGGTGATAGGTCTGCTGTTGTTACCTGCACAGCATGTGCCATCTTTGTCTTCCTTCCGGAAGAAAGAAGGGATTTCATCTGCACTAAGTGCAAGCTGGTCGCCATTTTGGAAGAAAAAATTAGAGGACTTGAGGCCCAAGTATCGACCCTTCGTTCCATCAGAGAGGATGAAGACTTCCCTCATTAGAAGGCAGTGTTTAATCCTTCAGGCAGAGCAGGCTGAAGAGCCAGTCAGGGCAGTACAGGACAAAGAAGAAAACTGGCAGCATGTAACCTCTAGAAGAAGAAGGCAGCCAACTCAGGTATCCTCCATTCATGTAGAGGTAAGTAACTGCTTTCAGGCTCTCTCCACAGGCACTGCGATGGAGAATGCTGTGGCAGGGACCTCTCAGGGAAGAAATCAGAAGGGAACACCATCTACCGGAAGGCATGGGATGCGTAGTCCTAGGACGGGGGTTCCACGACCACCCCCACCAAAAGAAGATGATGGGTGGTGGTGGTTGGGGACTCCCTCCTAAGAGGGACTGAGTCATCCATCTTCCACCCAGACCTGCAATCTCGAGAAGTGTGCTGCTTACCAGGAGCTCGCATTCAGGATGTGACCAACAGTCTTCAGAAAGTGATTAAACCTTTGGATCGCTACCCCTTCCTGCTTCTCCATGTAGGAACTAACGATATGGCCAAGAATGACCTTGAGCGGGTCACAGCAGATTATGTAGCACTGGGAAGAAGGATCAAGGAATTTGAGGCGCAAGTGGTGTTCTCGTCCATCCTTCCGGTTAAAGGAAAAGGTCCGGGTAGGGATCAGAGAAGAAGTAAATTGAAGAAGTAAATGTGTGGTTGCGCAGGTGGTGTCAGAGAGAGGGCTTTGGTTTCTTCAACCATGGGACTCTGTTCCGGGCCCGAGGATTTTTAGGAAGAGATGGGATCCACCTAACCAAGAGAGGAAAGAGCATCTTTGCGGACAGGCTTGCAAACCTAGTGAGGAGGGCTTTAAATTAGGTTTGTTGGGGGACGGTGACCAAAGCCCTGAGGTAAGTGAGGAAGTCGGATATGGGGAAGAAACACAAGGAGGAAAGAGCAACAAAGGAGGACCCCTGACTCGAATGGAGAAGGTAGGGCAATCAACTGGCTGTCTAAGGTGTTTGTACACAAATGCAAGAAGCCTGGGAAACAAACAGGAAGAATTAGAAGCCCTGGCCCAGTCAAAGAACTATGATTTGATTGAAATAACAGAGACTTGGTGGGATGACTTGCATGACTGGGGCGCTGTCATGGAAGGGTATAAACTGTTCAAGAAGAACAGGCGGGGGAGAAAAGGAGGAGGAGTTGCATTGTATGTAAGAGAGCAGTATGATTGCTCAGAGCTCCAGTATTTAGAGGGAGAAAAGACTGTTGAGAGTCTATGGGTTAAGTTTAGAGGTGGAAGCAACAGGGGTGATGATGTGGCCGGCCGGATCAGGTGGATGAGGTAGACAAGGCTTTCTTTGGACAACTGAGAGAAGTTTCCAGATCACAGGCCCTGGTTCTCATGGGGGACTTTAATCACCCTGACATCTGTTGGGAGACCAATACAGCAGTACACAGACAATCCAGGAAGTTATTGGAGAATGTTGGGGATAACTTCTTGGTACAAGTGCTGAAGGATCCAACCAGGGGCCATGCGCAGCTTGACCTGCTGCTCACAAACAGGGAGGAACTAGTAGGGGAAGTAGAGGTGGGTGACAACCTGGGAAGCAGTGATCATGAGATGGTAGATTTCAGGATCCTGACCAAAGGAAGAAAGGAGAGTAGCAAAATACACACCCTGGACTTCAGAAAAACAGACTTTGACTCCCTCAGAGAACTGATGGGCAGGATTCCCTGGGATGCTTACATGAAGGGGAAAGGAGTCCAGGAGAGCTGGCAAGTATTTTAAAGAAGCCTTATTAAAGGCACAGGAAGAAACCATCCCGATGCGCAGCAAGAAAAGCAAATATGGCAGGCAACCAGATTGGCTTACCGGGGACATCCTTGGTGAGCTTAAAGACAAAAACAAAAAGGAAGCTTACAAGAAGTGGAAACTTGGATGGATGACTAGTGAGAAGTATAAATATATTGCTCGAGAATGCAGGGGACTTATCAGGAAGGCGAAAGCACAGTTGGAATTGCAGCTAGCAAGGAATGTGAAGGATAACAAGAAACGTTTCTACAGACATGTTAGCAATAAAAGGGTGATCATAGAGGGTGTGGGGCCTTTATTGGATGAAGGAGGTAACCTAGTGACAGATGATGTGGGAAAAGCTGAAGTACTCAATGCTTTCTTTGCCTCTGTCTTCGCGGACAAGGTCAGCTCCCAGACAAATGCACTAGGCAATGCAGTATGGGAAGGAGGTGGACAGCCCTTGGTAGGAAAAGAACAAGTTAGGAATTATTTAGAAAAGCTAAACATACACAAATCCATGGGCCTGGATTTAATGCATCCGAGGGTACTGAGGGAGTTAGCAAATGTCATTGCAGAGCCTTTGGCAATTATCTTTGAAAACTCGTGGAGATCGGGAGAAATCCCAGATGATTGGAAAAAGGCAAATGTAGTGCCCATCTTTAAAAAAGGGAAGAAGGACAATCCAGGGAACTACAGACCAGTCAGCCTTACCTCAGTCCCCAGAAAAATCATGGAGGAGATCCTCAAGGAATCCATTTCGAAGCACTTGGAAGAGGGGAAAGTGATCAGGAATAGTCAACATGGATTCACAAAGGACAAGTCATGCCTGACCAATCTGATTAGCTTCTATGATGAGGTAACTGGCTCTGTGGATATGGGAAAGTCAGTGGATGTGATATACCTCGACTTTAGCAAAGCTTTTGATACGGTCTCCCACAATATTCTTGCAAGCAAGTTACAGGACCGCTTGGGAATAGTGACCATAATATAATAACATTTAACATTCCTGTCGTGGGAAAAACACCTCAGCAGTCCAACACTCTGGCATTTAATTTCAAAAAGGGGAATTACGCAAAAATGAGGAGGTTAGTTAAACAGAAATTAAAAGGCACAGTGACTAGAGTAAAATCCCTGCAAGCTGCATGGACACTTTTCAAAGACACCATAATAGAGGCCCAACTTAAATGTATACCCCAAATTAAAAAACATAGTAAGAGACCTAAAAAAGAGCCACCATGGCTTAACAACCATGTAAAAGAAGCAGTGAGAGATAAAAAGGCATCTTTTAAAAAGTGGAAGTGAGGTAAATAGAAAGGAACATAAACACTACCAAATTAAGTGTAAAAATGTAATAAGAAAAGCAAAAAAAGATTTTGAAGAACAGCTAGCCAAAAACTCAAAAAATAATAGCAAAATCTTTTTAAAGTACATTAGAAACAGGAAGCCTGCTAAAAAAGCAGTGGGGCCCCTGGATGATTGAGATACAAAAGGAGCAATCAAGGACGATAAAGCCATTGCGGAGAGACTAAATGATTTCTTTGCTTCAGTCTTCACGGCTGAGGATGTTAGGGAGATTCCCGAACCTGCACCGTCTTTTGTGGGTGATGAATCTAAGGAATTGTCCCGGATTGAAGTGTCATTAGAGGAGGTTTGGGAACAAAACTTAACAGGAACAAATCACCGGGACCAGATGGCATTCACCCAAGGGTTCTGAAAGAACTCAAATGTGAAATTGCAGAACTATTAACTATGGTTTGTAACCTATCCTTTAAATCAGTTTCTGTACCCAAGGACTGGAAGACCGCTAACATAACGCCAATATTTAAAAAGGGCTCTAGAGGCGACCCTGGCAGTTATAGACTAGTAAGTCTAACATTAGTACCGGGCAAATTAGTTGAAACAATAGTAAAGAATAAAATTGTCAGACACATAGAAGAACATAATTTGTTGGGCAAAAGTCAACATGGTTTCTGTAAAGGGGAAATCATGTCTTACTAATCTATTAGAGTTCTTTGAAGGGGTTAACAAACATGTGGACAAGGGGGGATCCAGTAGCTATAGTATACTTAGATTTCCAGAAAGTCTTTGACAAGGTCCCTCACCAAAGGCTCTTGTGTAAATTAGGTTGTCATGGGATAAGAGGGAAGATCCTTTCATGGATTGAGAACTGGTTAAAAGACAGGAAACAAAGGGTAGGAATAAATGGTAAATTTTCAGAATGGAGAGGTGTAACTAGTGGTGTTCCCCAAGGGTCAGTCCTGGGACCAATCCTATTCAACTTATTCATAAACGATCTAGAGAAAGGGGTGAGTAGTGAGGTGGCAAAGTTTGCAGATGATACTAAACTGTTCAAGATAGTCAAGACCAAAGCAGACTGTGAATAACTTCAAAAAAATCTCACCAAACTGAGTGACTGGGCAACAAAATGACAAATGAAATTTAATGTGGATAAGTGTAAAGTAATGCACATTGGAAAAAAACCTCCAACAATACATACAATATGATAGGGGCTAATTTAGCTACAACTAATCAGGAAAGAAATCTTGGAGTTATCGTGGATAGTTCTCTGAAAACGTCCACGCAGTATGCAGCAGCAGTCAAAAAAGCCAATAGGATGCTAGGAATTATTAAAAAAGGGATCGAAAATAAGACGAACAATATCTTACTGCTCCTATATAAAACTATAGTACGCCCACATCTTGAATATTGTGTATAGATGTGGTCTCCTCAACTCAAAAAAGATATTTTGGCATTAGAAAAGGTTCAGAAAAGAGCAACTAAAATGATTAGGGGTTTGGAACAGGTCCCATATGAGGAGAGGCTAAAGAGACTGGGACTTTTCAGTTTAGAAAAGAGGAAACTGAGGGGGGATATGATAGATGTATATAAAATCATGAGAGGTGTGGAGAGGGTGAATAAAGAAAAGTTATTTACTTGTTCCCATAATAGAAGAACTAGAGGACACCAAATGAAATTAATGGGTAGCAGGTTTAAAACTAATAAAAGAAAGTTCTTCTTCACACAGCGCACAGTCAGCCTGTGGAACTCCTTGCCAGAGGAGGCTGTGAAGGTTAGGACTATAACAGAGTTTAAAAAAGAGCTAGATAAATTCATGGAGGTTAGGTCCATAAAAGGATATTAGCCAGAGAGTAAGGACAGGAGCAGCCCTAGACTAGCTGCCGGCAACTGGCGCCCTAGACGAACCATGCAATCGGTGCCCCCGCCTCCAAACCCCTCAAAGATATTGTGCCACCATTGGCGCCCCATTCAACTTGGTGCCCTAGGCGACCGCTTAGTTCGCCTATATGGACGGGCCACCCCTGGGTAATGGTGCCCCTGGCCTCCGTTTGTCAAAGGCTGGAGAAGAATGGCAGGAGACAAATTGCTTGATCATTGTCTTCTGTCTACCCCTTCTGGAGCACCTGGTACTGGCCACTGTCAGAAGACAGGATACTGGGCTAGATGGACCTTTGGTCTGACCCAGTATGGCCATACTTATGTTCTTAAGGGAATATAGATTGGATAAATGGACTGTAAGATGGAAAGAAAGCTGGCTAGACTGTCAGACCCAACGGGTAGTGATCAACAGCTCGATGTCAGGTTGGCGGTCGGTTTCTAGCGGAGTGCCCCAACAATCTGTTCTATGACCGGTTTTGTTCAGCATCTTTATTAATGAACTGGATGAGAGGATGGATTGCACCCTCAGCAAGTTTGCAGATGACACTAAGCTAGGGGGAGAGGTAGATACGCTTAAGGGCAGGGATAGGGTCCAGAGTGAAATGGACAGATTAGAGGATTGGGCCAAAAGAAATCTGATGAGGTTCAACAAGGACAAGTTTAGAGTCCTGCACTTGGGACGAAAGAATCCCAAGCATTGTTACAGGCTGGGGACCGAATGGCTAAGTAGCAGTTCTGCAGAAAAGGACCTGGGGATTACAGTGGATGAGAAGCTGGATATGAGTCAACAGTGTGCCCTTGTAGCCAAGAGGGCTAATGGCATATTAGGGTGCATTAGGAGGAGCATTGCCAGCAGATCCAGAGAAGTGATTATTCCCCTTTACTCCAGATGTGGCCTCACCAAAGCCGAATATTGTGTCCAGTTCTGGGCTCCTCACTATAGAAAGGATGTTGACACATTGGAGAGGGTCCAGCAGAGGGCGACCAAAATGATTAGGGGCTGGAGCGCATGACCTATGAGGAGAGACTGAGGGATTTGGGTTTGTTTAGTCTGCAGAAAAGAAGAGTGAGGGGGGATTTGATAGCAGCCTTCAACTTCCTGAAGGGAGGTTCCAAAGAGGATGGAGAAAGGCTGTTCACAGTAGTGATAGATGGCAGAACAAGGAGCAATGTTCTCAAGTTACAGTGGGAGAGGTCTAGGTTGGATATTAGGAAAAATTATTTCACTAGGAGGGTGGTAAAGCACTGGAATGGGTTACCTAGGGAAGTGGTGGAGTCTCCATCCCTAGAGGTTTTTAAGTTTCGGCTTGACAAAGCCCTGGCTGGGTTGATTTAGTTGGAATTGTCCTGCCTTGGGCAGGGGGCTGGACTTGATGACCTCCTGAGGTCTCTTCCAGCTCTATGATTCTATGAAGTCTACTCCCACTGCTAGGGGCATGGGCACCTAGGGAAAACCTGGGGGGAAGGGGCAAAGGCACTCTCCCACCCCCAGACCAATCATGGTCTGTGGGTGGTGAAGCAGGAAAGTATCCTGGCCCCACCCCTTCTGTTGTGGCCCAGGACACTTAAAAATTTCTGAAGTGGCCCCTGGCAAAAAATTATTGCGCATCCCTGATAGATGTCTATCTAACCTGCTCTTAAATATCTCCAGAGATGGAGATTCCACAACCTCCCTAGGCAATTTATTCCAGTGTTTAACCACTTTGACAGTTAGCAAGTTTTTCTTAATGTCCAACCTAAACCTCCCTTGCTGCAGTTTAAGCCCATTGCTTCTTGTCCTAATGCCTCAGCCCCTGCTATTGTGGGTGATCCCACTGACTTTGTGAGCTCGGGCTACTTGCAAAATTTTCTAGCACAGTCGCATTTCATAATTTAAATCACAAAATTTGACAACATGAGTTCAGTCTCCCATAAGATTATCTCAGCAACACACTCCTCTCTGTGCTGTTGCTGTTGAGGGTTTAGTCAGCTGTGGCCAACCCGCGGCTCACAAGCCACATGCAGCTCTTGCCCCCAAAAGTGCGGCTCATGAAGCCACTCCTGTGCCCCCCCAAAAGCCACTGCCCCCCGTCAGCTCCCCCCTGATCCTCCACTTCCCTGTGCTTACTGGGTCGGAGCTGTGGGGTTTTAAAAATGGCACCCAAGATGGCAGCTGTCTTAAAGGGGCAGCCTCCTTTAAAAAAATTTTTTTAAATTTTTTGTTTTTGCTCGACAATTCTGTTCTGGGGTTGTTGTTGTTTTTGCTTGACAATTCTGGTGCGGCTCTTCGCATTTTTTCCACCGCTGTTTTGGCTCTCTTTGTTAAATGGGTTGGCCACCCCTGGTTTAGATGCACACTCTTTTAAAAAACAAAGAAGATGACACCCTGGCTCCATTAAAGTCAGTAGGTGTATTGCCATTGGCTTCAATGGTGCCATGATTTGCACCTTGTTTATCCACAGTAGAAACCCAATACTTTAGTTTATGAAAGGCCTTCTTCTTAAAGACCATTGCCACCACCTTTCCAAGACCCCTTTCTGCTGATTATGGGACAGTCAGAGGCAAAACAGCACCAAAATAAGCACTTCCCTCTCAAAACACCAGTAAAATCCCCAATACTTTTAATTTCAACATAGGCTAGTTATGTTAACATAACATCTTCCTTCTGCTTTCACCCCCCCTCACCTCTCATGTTCACTTGCCATGTCTTGTTTTAAGTTAGTGTTTATCACGTGCCCAGTACAATGAGGAACCTGACTAGGGCCCCAGGGCCACCACCACAATATAAGACACAAATAAGAATAATGATAACCTGCAAACCAATAATGCGCAGGTGTTACTGGAATGTAAGCTTCCATTTCTTTGAATCCTATTTCACCCCAGTATTAATACTATATATTTTTGAGATACTTATAAGATGTAGAGAATAGGGTTCTCATGCTATATATTTAATTCCAGTATATAATATCTCACACACACACATAAGAGGGGGAGAGAGCTTTCGGCAAATGTTCAGAAAATTCCAGAATCACAGACTAAACCCCTCGGGTCTGTTTAGGGCTAGATGCTGCTCTCTCTCTCTCTCTCTCTCTCTCTTCTGGGGCAGGGCAGGGTTCCAATCTAGCTATGAAGGAAGTACTGAGTAAGGGAATTGGTTACTATGTGTGGCTGGCACAAATGTGGTCCCAAGATGGCATGGCCTGTCGCTTATGAATCAAGGCCATGGCCCCATCCAAATTAAGCTTTGTTGCCCCGCTCCATCTCCCTCTGCGTATACATGCATCCACCCAGCCCATTCCATAGGGTCCTGCCTTGTCTGTGATGTTTCAGACAGGAAAGGGTGGTTATCAGGCAGCATCTGAGCACTGACCATGCATGACTTTGTCCTCAACAGGGGAAGATTAGCCACTGGTCTGAAGCCCCAGTACCTCCCCGCCCATTCCTGTCAGAAGCCAGGGGGCAGAAGAAAAAGCCCCAGCACGAGAACCTCCCCTGTGGCTCTCTCTACCTGATGTAGCCTCAAGGCTGGGAGCTCCCATGCCCCACAGTGGCCTGAAGTTGTGATGTGGGATAGTTTCTCTGGTCTTGGGACACAGTGTGTGTGTGTGGGGGGGAGAGAATATGGGGGACCCTGGGTGGAACAGGGCCCTGGGTAAGGGACAGAGGGGTGGGGCTCTGAGAGGGATCACATTCAGAGGGGAAAGTAGTGGGGGCAGGATCACAGGTAGATGGGTTGGGAGGGGCTCCTCCCTTGCCCTTGCCGAGGGCCCCAGGAAACCCTAATCCACGTCTGCCCCTCAAGCTTAGCTACAAAATAAAATCAGTTAGAATTCATTGTCTATCTTTCAGCATCTGCTCCCATTGAAAACACCAGCATTGATGCCAATGGCTAAATGAAGGCATTTGCTTACTGTAGGAATATTAAATATATAAGGTTAGATGTTGTAATGGTATGGAAAGTGAAAGGAAAGCCGCTGGAGTACTGTGTTTTATCATGATAGCCAATTTGAACATTTTACTCATACAATAACAACAAATCGAAAAACATAGTGGTTGTGTTAAATTACCCCATAAAAAACAATGTACTCTCATTTCTCAGATTGGTCATAGATATTTGTTTTCTTAAACACTGTCTACGTCCAACACTGGTAAGAAACATAACTTGCTGAAAAAGAAAACATAGTAAGACAAACTTCTATTGTCTGAGCCTAATCATTTTCAAAACAATCTAGAGCGATGGTTCCCAACCTTTTTGAGCACACGGACCCCTTTTTAATCTGTTAAACAATATAGCTGTTTTCAAACCTTCCATTACTTGATAATCATTTGAAATGTATAATAGTACATGTTATCTAAACAAATATAGTAGTACTGAGAGAGAATACAGGGTGTCCGCATTGAAATGTAACAACTTTGAAGTGCCATATATTTTTATTAAATAATGCAAACAGAAGATTATATACACAATTCATAGGTAGTATGCTTAAGTTACATTTGGCATATGGGTACACATTATTAGGTTACATTAGGGTACACATTCGACATGTGCACCATTCATAGCATGGACTGTGTCACACTGATCCTCAATTTCCCTCCACAGATTGTCTAACATTGCAGGTGTCAATCTGAAACATGGAAGAACATAAGGATAGAAACTTAGATATACGATGTGGTATCTGTGCAAGATTCAACATTCTTGCATTCATGCATAACAAATTATAATGCTTCAAAGTTGTTACATTTACTTACTTGTAGCAACCCTGTACTTTACTTACTTAATGAGATAACTGGTGCTGTAGAGTGGATGACAGAGCATGGATGTCTGGTTGGACTGATGACAGTCTCAGCCTTAGATCTGATTCCACGTTCAGTTAGCTCTGGTACTTTGATTTTTAATGCAACTAGTGTGGAAAATGCAGTCTCACAAACATAAGTTGTTGGAAAAGGCATCAAGTATTCTGCAACCTTGTAAGAAAGTTCTGGATACTCAGTAACAACTTGTAGCCAAAAGTCAGTCAGGGGTTTTTGTTTGAAGACAAGCTTCAATGAGTTGTCACGTGATAGTTCAGTGAGACTGTCTTGTTCTTAAAATGTCAAACTTGTGTTTGTAGGTAGCAAGGTGCACAAACGGGTTTCTGATCCAGTCGTCGTTCGTGTTGGTAACAGGAAAGTACTCGTGCAGCTGTACTTTGAGGTTTTGCACATGCTCTCTGATTTCACATTTTACATTATCTGCGAGTTGCATTTCTGAGCTGGCCAAAAAATCAAATTTGGGAAAGAATCATAGTTGGACTGATCAAGTTGAGATATCCACAGCCCCAGTTTCTTGATCATAGCATCAATTTTGTCATGGACATGGAAGACGGTCACAGCTTTTCCCTGTAGACTTGTAACAATATGGTTTTTCTATCACCATGATGCAAGGCCTGAAGCCATATTGGCAGCCAAAACTGCCTTCTGCAGCCAGACTGAAGAGCAGCAGCCATTAGCTGTAAGGTCTAGAGTCACATACTCACTATTTTAATACAATCTATTTTGTATTAAAATAGTGTCACACCAGGCTGTAAGAAGGGGATTTTGTCCTGATAGCCCCCCATTGTCACCAGATAAAGAAACAGATCTCAAGATGGGTAAAGAAAACTTAACACCATTCTGTCTAGCAAGAAACTGCTTATTAATACTTGACGTTGTGGAATCCTCATTCTATGATCATTGTCATTACACTTTCCTATTGTTTGACTGTGTGATCTCTGTCTGGTTTGTAACTCTTTCTGTCTGCTGTATAATTAACTTGGCTAGGTGTAAATCAATTAAGGTGGTGGGGTATGATTGGTTAGGTAATTTTGTTATGATTGGTTAGTAAAATTATACTAAAATAATTGGTTAAGGTATAGCTAAGCAGGACTCAGGTTTCATTATATAAACTGGGGTCCAAGAAGGAAACCAGGAAGAAGATCAGAAGTAACAGAAGCAGAAGGAAAGAAGCAAAAGGCTGGAAGAAGACCAAAGGGAGACAAGGAAAACCAAGAAGAAGAGGGAAGACCTGGAAGAAGAACTCACCTCCAAGACACAGCTTAAGGGTACGTCTAGACTACAGGCTTTTGTCGACAGAAGTTTTGTCGACAGATACTGTCGACAAAGCTTCTGTCGACAAAGAGCGTCTAGACTACATTCAGTTCTGTCAACAAAGCAAGCTGCTTTGTCGACATGGCAGTGTAGACGCAAAGGACAGTTTAGATGCAATAACGCCTTCTGTCGACAGAACTCTGTCAACAAAAGGCGTTATTCCTCGTAAAATGAGGTTTACCCATGTCGACAAAACTGCTGAGTTCTGTCGACAGAACTCAGCGGTAGTGTAGACGCAGGTATAGTTTTGTCGACAAAAGTCCACTTTTGTCGACAAAACCCTGTAGTCTAGACACACCCTAAGATAAGAGCTGCCAGGATTCTCCTGTATGACCATGTTGTGCAGCAGCTAAGATCCAGAGAGACTGATATTGCCTGGCCAACAAGGGAAGTCTGCCTGTATCAGGATTGGTGAGAATGACACTGTGTGCTTAGCATGTATATTCTGCTTGTTTGGGAATTGTCAATAAATAGAGGATAAGGATATTACTGTGTAAGGTTCTTTCAGTGGTTGAAGATCCTGCAAAACCCGCAGGAAGTTATGCCCTGAGCCCTAGGAACTGGGTAAAGGTGTGTGTCTATACAGTGTGGAAGGGATAGAGAAATTTGTGCGAATAACAGACTTAGATTAAGCCCATTTAGGTAGCTGAAGATAACAGCTAAGTAAGCCAATTTAGCTAGCCAAGGAAACTCAACGAGGTGATGAGAGAACTCAAAATGATGGTCCAGCAAAAAAATCCTCACTTCATCACGCAATTCAAACAGGAGCAAGAGAACCTTTCCTCTCGAAAGCCAGCGAACTTCTGTGCAAAGAAGTTGGCTGTGATCACTGCCCAGCTCATCACACAAAGCAGCAAATAGTCTTGAATTCAATGATCACTGCCCAGCTCATCACACAAAGCAGCAAATAGTCTTAAATTCAATGGACGGGCCTTGAAATTGATGATCTTCATCGACTCGTCCAAAACCATCCTTAGGTCAGCAGGCGTTTTTAGCAGCTAGCGCTTCCTTGTGAATGCTGCAGTGAATAAATGTAGCTAATGGTGCCACTGCTACCAGTATACTGACTACTACTCCAGTATACTGACCGGTCATTGCACGAGCCCCATCAGTACTGATCCCCGTACAATATCATGCTCCCTCATGAAATCACTCAACACATCAAAAATAGCCTTGCCAGTTGTGCACGTGGGCAAAGATTTGCAAAAGAGAAAGACTGCTTGGACCCCTCCGTTGTAGTCATATCTGACGACTGACAGGAGGTTTGAATGGTTTGCGATATCCATTGACTCATCAATTTGCAAAGAATAGAAGTGACTTTCTTCTTAGTCAGTTGTTCCTTAATATTCTGAGACATTTCGTCAATTCTGCGCCGAACTGTGTTGTTTGAGAGAGAAATTAAACCAATCTGTCGGCCTTGTCTCCAAGCATTGCACTCACTGTCTCCTTTGCTGAGGATAATATGAATTCCTCTCCAATAGTGTGTGGCTTTCCTGTCCTGGTATGAGTTGAGCCACCCAATAAGAGGCTTCCATCGCCTTAGCATTGTCACTGCCTGTGGCTACGTGCTCAATTAATTTCTTACTTTCCTTAAATTCTTTGAATTTGTTCTAAAGAAATTCAGTTGGCTTAGAAACATATTCGCCATGTTTCATTTCAACATGATGGTGAAGATTACCTGGTTTTAAGCTCTCATTTGACAGTACCTCCTTACAGAGTAAGCATAATGGACATGGTTCAGATTCATTGCCAGTGCATGTAAACCCTAAATCCAAGTACACATTGCTATATTTTCGCGTTTTCCATTTACTTTGTGTTTGTTTTGAAATGGAACTTCATGTTCCACAATGGTCTCCTGGTTCCTTTCTTTTCAACTAACTTCCCACCACTCTAATAGCTTTTGAATGGTTAGAGCAGGATGACGTATTCACATAACGTGATCATTTCCAAAAAGAGAAAAAATGGTAAAAAGTGACTGACCCGTTTATAAGCTGACTCCAGAGGATAGTCGCAGCTTGTCAGCTTCAGTGCGGGCGGAAGGATATGCAGACTGCAGGGCATGGAGCTTCTGAGCTCCCATTGGCTGCTGTTCACTGTTCACATCCAATGGGAACTCAGAGGCTCTGTGCCTGCAAGCAAACAAACTCAGATTCTGCAAGCAAACAAATGTCTCAGCAGAGTCCGCAGCACTTCCCAGGGTCTCTTCCCAGCCTAGCAGGGCAAACCACGGTGTGCTGGGACTTTTTATTCACGTGGAGCATCTGCAGGCTTGGAGCCTGTTAGCTCCCAGTCCCTGCCTTTCGCCACTCTGGGTCAAGGGGACCGGCAGGAGGGGATGGCCAGCACGTCCCTTGGCCTGTGCTGCTTCCTCAGCTCCTGGCACCTCCATCCCCTGCTTATCCACGGAGGATAAGGCAAGGGGGCTCTCATGGCCAAAGGCAGCTCCTGCCCTGGCACTCTGTTCTTGGCCAGGCACAGAGCCCTGAGGAGAAAAAATAAAATAAAAGGAAAAGAAAAAATAAGGATTGGACCCACAATGGGACTTGGGTGGGAGGGCTGGGGTGTAAACAGTGGTGGGAGGAAGGATGGTCATGAACAGCAAACCCCAGGTGAGAATCGCCTAGCGGAAAGTCCCAGTCTCACAGTGGACCTAATCCTTACTTTTAAACTTTCTGCAGACCCCCTACAGTACTGTCACAGACCATCAGGGGTCCATGGACCACAGATCGGGAACCACTGATCTAGAGGGTTTAGAACTATATCTTCCACTAATTTTAATGAGATACAGCATTAGGCTGTGTCTACATTGGCACGATCTTGCGCAAAAGCGCCTGCTTTTGCACAAAAACTTGCTGCCTGTCTACACTGGCCGCGAGTTCTTGCACAAGTACACTGACGTTCTAATGTGTGAAATCAGTGCTTCTTGCGCAAGAACGCTGATGCTCCCGCTCAGGAATAAACCCTCTTGCGCAACTGTTCTTGTGCAAGAGGCCAGTGTAGACAGGCAACATGAATTTCTTGCACAAGAAAGCCCTATGGTTAAAATGGCCATCAGAGCTTTCTTGCACAAGAGAGCATCTACACTGGCATGGATGCTCTTGCGCAAAAGCACATCTCTTGCGCAAATGCACATGCCAGTGTAGACGCTCTCTTCTGGAAGAGTTTTTGCACAAGAAGTCTTCCGCAAAAGAGTTCTTGCGCAAGATCATGCCAGTGTAGACGTAGCCATACTGTTTGTGATGCAGTAGTCCCTAGATCAGTGGTGAGCAATCTGGGGTTCTATGCGTGGCCCATGAGACATTTTATTTATCCTTGCTCACACTTAAGGTGGCCAGATTCTGTTGGTTTCCAGTATTACAAAAGTGACACAGAAGCGAGGGGCATGCCAATTGCACACTATGTTGTGAGAGACATGCATTCCCACTGCATCCAATCAAAGTGCTGCTATGGTTCAGTTGGCACATCCTGCAAATTCTAGGTAGTCAAGTGCAGTTATCCTAGCCAGCCCAGAAGACTGTCTTGATTACAACAGTCTTGCGGCCCACTGAGATGAAGGAGGCCCACTCATGCCGTCCACTCGCTAGCTTAAGTTGCCCCTCAGTGGCCTACATGTTTCAATTTGGGGCTCAAGGACCCTTGTAGCTACCCTATAAAACGCACATGCACACTCTCACACACACACACGCAGAGAGAGAGAGAGAGAGAAAGTCACTGTCCCAAAGTGTTTACAGTCTAAGCAACAATGTGTGTTTAAATCCCCTAGCCTTGGAAAACATCAACCATTGATTGGTATCTTACACTAGACATTTACAAATCAAAGTAAAAGCCTTGGATTAATAGTGTACATGTTTTCTCTCCATAAATCCAGAAACAGAATGAACATTATCCTAAAATTCTAGCTTCTGTCTATTCTGGATCTGGCCCCAAATAATTGAAACATGTCAATAAAATGTGATATTTATTAGTGAGATAAGGAAATATGAAGTAGAGAATGGATTTGGGAAAGGAAAACAAGGACATTTTTGTAATGTGACATGATCCTTAAGAACCAGCTTTGGCAGTATCTTTGTAATGTTGCTCTTTTAATGTGTTGTACTTCTGAAAATATTCTCTTACAACATTTTTCTTAGCATCCTCTTGTTAGCTTTATTGTACTTACAAATCATTCCCAGACAGTGAGCTCCTTAGCTCTCTTTTCTTTTAAAAAAATGTGTGTAATGTGTTTTCTCTGCGGGAACCAATTCTGCAACTATATTAAGTACAAGCATTTTGTTGTTTAAAAAATATGTAGACGTGCATTAAGGCAGTTGCTTCTGCTCCCTAGAGTGACCCTTCCAAAGTTTTATCTGAGCATTACATCACCATGGAATCCAATGGATTAGGTAGGAGAAATCTAATCTAAAATTACTATCCCCAAGTCAGTGTTTGTTTGCTTTGGTTATTCTTTACCATTATATACTTACGAACACTCTGTGCTATTGGTTTTTCTTTTTTAATATTTAGTTTTGTGTTTTGCTTATAAAGTCTAGTTTTCAGCTTTAATATATTTTTAGTTCTTCCACTGTGGCACATTTCAGACTTCCTGACTGCAAAATTTTAAGGGAAAAATATTTGTATTGACTTCAGAATGTTGCAGATTAAGAGCAGATGTATTTCACAAACATCATCTTAACTTTCATTTATGTGCTGTGTTGAACTGTCTTCGAGCCAGGAAGTGATTTGTATTTGCTAATTGAATGCAGTTTGCTAGACATACATAAAACACTTAATTTTAACTATGTTATTGCTGTACATTTATTTGTTTCTTCCTTCACATTGAATATATCTGATCTATTTACTTCATAGATCTCTTTTTATGATAAATTCACTGCGGTGATGCCCAACACGATGGCTGAGAGGGAAGTGAACCTGGAGTTCAGTTCTCTACACTGCCACAGACTTCCTTTGTAATCTTGAGCAAGTCACTTAGCCGTTGTCTCCACTAGGACCTTATTCAAAATCCCCCCCCCCCCCCAAGTTTGAGTTTATAGGTGGTGCATCCACACTGCCAAGCCCATTATTTCAAAATAACAGGTTATGGAATTTGAACGCTGTACTCCTGCTTTTCACAAGGAGTAACGTTAATTCTGAAATAGTAAGTTTGAAATAATGTTAGTATGGATGCTCCGGTGCCACTAATTCAAACTTATTGGCCTCCGGGAGGCCTCCCCACAGCTGCCCAGAGTGCTTCCTTGTGCTCTAAGTCTGAAGTAGCGCATCCACATTAACAGAGCCTGCCTCAGACTAATTTCAATGCTTCCCTGTAGCGAGGACACACTAGTTCAAATTTGTTAAATCGTGAGTTAAGTCTTAGTAATTTTGAAATAGTTTCCTAGTGTAGACTTGGCCTTAGTCTATTTTACTTCTGTGCATCAGCTTGCATTTGTGAAATAGTAATAAATGTACTTGCAAATGAGGCTCCGTTTTTGTGCAAGAGGCTTTTGTACAAAAGGGAGCCGTCTACACAGCTCCTTTTGGTGCAAAAACCCCCTCTTGCGCAAGAGCTGTTCTTCCTGAAAAAAATGCGGAAGAACGGCTTTGCGCAAGAGGGGGTTTTTGAGCAAAAATGGAGCCTCGTTAATTATGCAAATGAGGTACAGCGATCTTCCACGCTTCGCCTCATTTGCATATTTGTTGCGCAAAACGGGGGCAGTGTAGACATAGCCCTGAAGTGTAGGGTGACCACATGTCCCATTTTGCCAGGACAGCTCCCTTTTTAAGCCCTGTTGTGGACGTCCCTAATTGTTTGGCAAAACTTGGCATTTGTCCCTGTTTGTTCTTGCTGATTGATCATCAGATGGGACAAATTCCCAGTTTCCTTCCCTCTGCCCCAAAATTGATGTGCCCTCCTAAGGAAGGAGGAAGAACATTGGGTGAGGCAAGCAGCGATATCAGGCTGCAGGACTCGGGTGGTCTCAGCTCCAACTCTGGGTAGCAGGGCTCAGGCAAGCGGCAATGGCAAGTGGCTCGAGCCAACTGTGAGCAGTGACACCAGTGAGCCCCTTGCAGGAGATGGTAGAGGGCCTTGGGCTCTCCCCTCACAATGTCCCATTTTCATTTTGGGAAATATGGTCACCCCTAAAGTGTCAAGCAGCAGTTTGTTTCCTTTTCAGGCACATTAACTCAGATTTTAGTTTAAAAGCTAAATTGGGAGATATTCAATATACCCAAATATCTTTTTAAAAATAAAATCTGTTGTAAATGGCTGCTAAGCTTTAATCTGATGCTGAAGAGGCAGTGGAATCTCCAGGGGCCTGACTGTGGGGACAAAGAGAGAAGGCCAAAATTGTCTAGGAAATCTACAAAAGCCAAGAAAAACAGAAAAATAAACACACAAATTATATTTAAATTAGCAGAGAAAACATATTTACAGCTTTCTCCTTACTATTAATTCTGGTTATTTTTTTTTTTTTACTACAAACTATTTTTAAATATTGGAGAATACACCCCTACAGCCCCACCAGGTTATTTGTAAAAGGATTTTTTTAAAGATGTAAAATTAACCAGCCATGCTGCATTAGTTGTAGGACAATCCAATAAGTTCATTGTAGCAAATGGTGTACTTTTCAGGTGTGGAAAAGCAATCAGCTCTCTGTCTCTTTTTTCCCCAGCATGTACACTATGCACCAACAGTTTCCTAACACATATCATCTCATGGATTATTGCTATACAGGACCCATGATTCACAACTGAATACTGCTTATTTTATTTAGAGCATTTCAGGTGTGTGTTTTCCATATACATAGTAACCATCCTGTCCTAGAACACTAAAGCCTGCTATACCATAATACTGTGAAACTGCTTAACAGTTTCTAGATTATGTATTGTTTTGAGGGTGGGTTTTGAGATTCATTCTTCTAAAAATACCAGGAGATATACAGAGGTGATTTTTGTTTGACAGTTTGCAGTTGTTCTGAGTCAAATAGGAGATAAAAGTGAAATATCTAGAGGGATGCTGCAAGGTTCAATAAAGTAGAAATTCCTCCTCAGGGCAGGTGGAGTCGAACCCATGTTGTTTAGGGTCAGGCACAAAATGACCTTTCCCTGCAGTTGTGAATTAGTTCAGAGGGGATCTTTGTGTCAATTTTGCCTAGTCATCTTCAGATAACAACAGCATCCACTCGATCACTAGCAGACCCAGTTTTACTTACATTTTAATTAATAATCTGAAGAGGAAGTAAACATCTGCCTCAGTGAAATCTGCAGATGATAATACAGTACATTGATAGGTGTTCCAAAAACCTCTCAAGGGCAGAGAAATAATAATAAAAAAAAAAAGTCAGGAAAGATTAGGAATATTGGCAGCAATAACAATAGCATTCAGCCTGGAAAAACACAAGTTAAAACATTTGTGGAAAAAGTATTTGGAACATGGATATTCAATGGGAGGAAGGAAGATGCTTGGAAAGATGAATTAATTTAAAGCTTGCCGTGAGTTATCATGAGAGTTGTTCTGCTAATGCAATTTTGGATTGCAAGATCACAGTCCTCATACTACTGAATACAGGAACAGCAATGCCTTTCTGTTTGCCCACTGGGACTTACAACCGTGTATTTAATTCTGAGCACCTCACGTACCAGAAAGATGTTGACAAATGGGAGTGAATTTAGAGAAAGCAACCAAAGACAAGGATGGGCCTGGAGCAATGATTAAAAGAACTACACACACAGCTTTATCAATAACTAAGAAACAGGCAGGGCCACCCCAAGAGGGGTGCAGGGCCTGGGATGAATCAGCCTCCCTGCTAATCTGGTTGTCCACCCAGCACACCTGCCTGCTGTTCTTCTCACCTGCCTGCCTGCCGCTTGTCTTCCTGTAAGTCTCCTCAACATCCATCCACCATACACCCCCGACTGCTGCTCTCCTTCTCAGCATGTGTCCATTCCCTCAACCCCTCCTACCTGCTGGTCGCCTCTCCTTTTGCCTCCTCACCCACCTGTCTCCTGCCTCACCTCCCCGCACACCTCCTCACCTGAATATTGGGACAAATGGTGTCCCAGTTGTACAAAGGTTGGGATGTGGGACAAAGGGCTAAACATGGAGATAGTCCCAATTTTACTGAAATGCAGGGTACCCCAAAGGCTAGGGCTCAGGGTGGTCACCCTGATCTGCCTTACCAAAGGGACGGCTCTGCTTACAACTATTTGAGTGTGTAAAACAGACAGACCAAGCAGTGTAGGGTAATATAATGGAGTCTAACTAGGAGTAGTGAGATTAAATACAATAAGGAACGTTTTGTCTGCATATAAGGAGAAGGTGGGATCTGTTAGACTTGAGGCCATACTGGCACTGATAACCTAATGATGGGACTGAACTCCTATCATTTCCTTGCCACCAAATCATCCCACTAAGCAACCATCAGGTCTCCCGTTGACATTTCTTCTCCTTGAAAGTTCTCCTTGTTTTGACTCAGCTGTGTTTGGGGCTTGCATTTAGATCCCAAACAAATAGCAGCATCCTTTAACTTAGGGTCCTTAGCTTTGAACAGAGGTGAGACATAACTCCTGATAATGAGGGGGGAGGGAATAATGTAAAGGCTCTGGTGGTATGTAGCGGAGTTCAGATCAGGGACTATAAACTCTGGCAGAAATCTGGGAGGGAATGTACCTCCATGTGTGTACCCCCCCCCGCCCCCACATCCATGAGATGCCCATGGCTTTGAGTGCATGCTGCAGCAGTTGGTGTGAACGATGCTAAGGCACATCAGGGCATTCAAGTTTTCTGATGTACATGACTGAAAGAGAAAACAGGACCCAGGTGGCAAACCATCCACAGAAAAAAACTATTAGGACTAATTTTGAGTGAGTGATCCTGGAAGTCCCAATGATATTTTAGCTGTTTATGATATAGCGTCTTAGATGGCCAAATGCTTAACCATCTCTGAGTAGAGCAATCTCTAGTCTACAAAGGAAGTGCTGGAAACTCTCCTGATATTAACTAGAGGGTATAGAGAATAAGAAAGTGGTCAAACAAACAATCCTCTGGAGTTGACCTCCAGGTGTGCCTGGTAGGAATACCCAAGGATCACCCCCCCTTGCTTGAGGAAAGCACCATGTGGGGGACTCAGATGGGACCAGGTCCTTGCTGCTGCCGTCACCACAGTTCTCCAATCCAGCCCACTGCACTTCTCCTCAGCACATCCTTCAGCTGGGGGACAACAGCGTTTGCTCCCAGAGGGGCCAGAGTTGCCACAGAGCTAAATGCTGTAAGGGGGCAGAAAACACACTCTGGCACCCAGCAGCCACTCCATTCTTTCACTTAGCCCCACATCAATCCTTTGCCCCTGGCCAGGATCCCCATTTGGGGGCCTCCTCCTCGTGCCCGGGGCTCCCCCCACCCCGGGAACGCGGCGCAGCAACTTTCCAAAGGGGTCAGGCACGAGGATCGTTTCAAGTCCTGGGGGCACAGAGACTCACTGGGCTAAGTGACTCAGTAGGTTCATTCCCTCTCTCCCGAGAGGGGGGAGTGATCGGGGCGGAGTCTCCAGGGCACCCCAAGTACTTCTCCCGGGGGCTGGAACGTGTCTAGCGGGAGGGGGCGGTGCTGAGGGCCACAGACCCAAACAGGAACCTTTATAGGTGCCGGCAGCAGCACCCCAGTTCCAGTACCTGTGCCCGCTCCAGGTGATTCCAGAGGCTGGGAAGGGCGAGGTGGGCAGGAGCAGCGCGCGCCGAGGCGGGGCGGCAGGGGGCGCTGCCGGGCCAGGCTGGGCCGCCCGCCGGCGGGGGGTGCCGGGGCCGGGCTGTGAGTGGAGATTTTTGGAAAGTGACAAGTGAAGGGGCTGAGGGAAGGAAGCAGCCGCCCCGCTCCCGCTCAGTGCCCAGCCGGCGCGGGGAAGGTCTGGGAGGGCAGAGCCCGCCCGGCACAGCGCGGCGGGCGGAGCTGGCCCGGGCTCCGGTCCGGTGGATGTCGGAGTAGCGAGAGCCGGCTCAGCGATGCCCCGGCCGGGCGGCTGGGAGCGGAGCCTGGCGCTGCTCCTGCTGCTGCACGCAGGGAGCCTGGCGGAGCTCGGGGGCGCAGCCCGAGGTAAGACGCGCCGCGGGCCTTTTGGAAAGTTGCTGCGCCGCGTTCCCGGGGTGGGGGGAGCCGCCGCGCTGCCCTCGGGAGCCCCCTGGCGGCGGGGCCGCGCGGCTGCCCCCTCGGCCGGGGCTGTAGGAAGGGGTTCGGCTCCCCCCTGCCCACGACCCGCTCGGCTTGGCCCGCTCCGTGGGGGGGTTTGGAAGCGACCTTTCCGCGGGGCCTGCCTGGGGGAGCGACCCACGGGCTTGCTGAGGGGGGGACCCCAGACAAAGCCCCAGCTCCCCGCTGGTCCCCTTGTGGCTTCCACCTTTCTCAGCTGCAGCCCGGGGAGCTCGGAGGCGGAGCAGCAGCAGCAGCGTGTGTGTGTGTTTGTGTGTATGGGGCGCGCACTGCCTGTTTGCATTTGCAAAGTGCGCTAAAAGCTGGGCGCAGCGGGGCCGAGTGTGATTTCTAAGCCGCAATCTATTGCATGCTCGATGCCCGTCCTCTTTAAAGACAATGGCAACCTTGAGAGTAAAGCTAATAAGAAAGGCAAAGCGTATTACCTCCCCCTGCGGGAAGCCATCAGTGCTTCCCCCTTCCTTCTGTGCTGGGGCACAATGAAAGCGAAGATGGGCTGGTCCTGTGGCTACAACTGATTCTTTCTTTGAGGAGGGGTGAAAAGTTGATTTAAGCCGTCGGGCTGTCGGGCTTCATTTTAACATGCAATCGGCAACCCAGTTCGAGCCCCATTGGCAGGATGCGTGGGGCTGGTTAGGGCAACAGAAAGAGCCCCCTTTTTGGTTTGTTTTTAAGCTGGATTTAGAAAAGCACCCATGCAGCCTAAGGTACTAAGGAGGAGAGTGACAATATTCCTTCAAGGACAACACTGAACAAGAAGCCTTTTCAACAATCCGTTGACATTAGAATGTGATTTTTTTTTTTATTAACTTAAGACTGACCTGAAAGCTGATTATATGAAACATTGTCTATATCAGATTACCGCATGAATTTATCGAATTGATTTACAGATTTATCATAACTAAGAGTACCAGAATCTATGCTGCCTATGATTAAATGTATATCAGTTGATAACTTACTTCAAAAAATCCTGTTAATAAGGGGAGAGAGTAAAACCAGGAAGCAGACATAAGTTAAAGCTTGAACATCAGTTTGTTCATCCTGAATAATATCCTCTGAAGAATTTTAAGTCTACAGTTTACCTCTCTCAAATTGCAAACATTTTAATCCAGTAGTTAAACAAAGTTCTTTTACGACTTCACATCATTATTCTTTGTCTTGAAAAAAATACTGTTACCAGCTCTTTCATAAGAGGCATATTTGGCTTATTCTCCCCTGATTCCAAACATTCCCATATATCCGTTAATGACGTCAAGTTTTATACTTGATATGTACTTAATTGCTTAGAGTTGAATTGTTAGCTAAATGTAACTATTCCTAGGCATTTCATTCTGCTTCTGATATTTGACTTAAGGTCTCTCAGGTAATATTGTCCATGATGACTTGTCTTTTTAGTTCCAGCTATATGTGGAATGGTTTGCCCACTGTAACTATATATGGTTATATAGTTCCAGGGCAAATTGTTAACAGTGACCTTAACACAAATCATCAATGTTTGTGATTATTTCATTTTAATATTGTTTTATTTTATTTTTAATTGTAGCCATTTCAGTAATTTTACATTTGAGTAGAACACATACAATAAAAGAAGTGAGGCTGATAGCTTGAACTGGCATTAGGTAAAAAGTGCATATTTATGTTAAGATATTCAAAAGTGACTAGTGATTTTTGTGTGATTTTTTGATAGGCTTCAGAAAATGCTGAACCTGTATACCTAAAATCAGGCCCCTATAAGATGTATCAAGTTGATCAAGTCACTTGTGAAAACCTTGGCCATAATCTATATTCAAAAAGGAAAAAGCACATTGATGGCATGTTAAGTTTAAGACTAAATACTCAGACACAGTGAAAAAGTTAAGGTTTTAATAAGAGACAAGGTGTATGAGGTAACATCTTTTATTGGACCAACTTCTATTGGTGTAAGAGCCAAACTTTTGAACTACACAGAACTCTTCTTCAGATTTTAAGGCCAAACATGGCTACTGTAATGGTGGAAAAAGGCTTTGATAACACTAACTTAACCATATTGCATATGCTGTAGATTGAATGCACTTTAAAAAGTCAGTTGTTACTAACAGTTACTACACAATAGTCTGAGACCATCTTTGTCTTTCATTGTGGCTCTGATTCTGCTGTTGGATCCTGTTGGTGTCCATGGTACAAGATTCTAGTCATACACGTTTAATTTCTGTATCATGGTCTAACCTTAGAGAAAGAGTTCTTTGACACCCGTGTGGTGATAGCTGGCTAATGTTGAGTATGAATGTCTTCTGTGGAATATTTTATGTATATTTAACTACATTAACATTAAAATGGCTAAATTAATTTTGCTATGAACCTTCCCTTTTTCATTTCCCAACCTTTTAGTGTTTAAATTAATAACCTTAATGTTACTTTAGCATGTGGTTTTGTTTTCTTTTTTAGTAAAGTAAAAGTTTTAAAAACCCTCAACTCCAAATCTTATTCTGCTCCATCAGCAAAGTTTAAGACCACAATTTGTCTTGTTGGATTTACCATAAATTCTGCTGGAGAAAGGTTCTATTCTGTGCTATTTATGAGCTATGTAATAGCATAAGAATTTCAATTCAGAATCAACTGCTGTATTGAAATATTGTCTGTGGAAATATTTGTTATTGTACACTTTTTTCTCAGATATTAGTTACAATGTTAATTTGGTACCAGATTAAGTATTGCCTCAGATTAGCAAACATTATCATCATGAAATGAGAATTTTTAAAAATACATACAATTATTATTTTGTTCTAAATATTAAGGCTCTAGACCTCGGTGAAGATTAACTAATCTGAAAATCTAACATGATAAAATTTAGCAGATTTTGATTTGTGTAAGTCAAAATGTATGTAAAAATACATAAATTAGAGGTGTGTAATTTTTTCATAATTCTAAAATGGATGAATGAATTTTTCTCCCCCATTTCACACTACCACCACCAAAAAAATCCATGTGCTTTGGCTGAGACTAAGCATGGACATTTCAGATGTAAAGAAGAATTTTTTTTTTTCAGATATGTGAAACAAGGCCTTTAATGAACATCCTTATATACTGGTAACCTTAACAACTGTGAAACTTTCACTCTCAGGAAAGTTTTAATATATATTGATTTGGTAATCAAAGGTCTGCCTACCCATTAAATTTACAAGATTTTTATTTAATATTTTATTACACTAAAACCAGAGTCCCCAATGTGTACCTAATACATCCTGTTCAAACACTTATAAAAACATTTCCACTCCAAGGAGTTCAAAATCGAAGGTCTGATCATGCAGGCTCTTTAGGATGAGTATACATTAATTCATGTGAGTAGTCAGTTCACCAGGACTACTCATATGATTAACATTAAGCGTGTATTCAAGCGTGTGTAGGACAGGGGCCTAAAAATCTGCTCATATCCACTTTGGATTACCAGATAATTATCTAGTTGAGACATGATCATGTCATGTAAACTAGCTTGCATTATTGTCTTTCTAGTAGTACTGTATAATAATTTAAAAAATTGACTGGTTATTGGCTTTGAAAGGGTCGCGTGATCTTGTAAGCTAAAATATAAGCATTTTGGCAAATCATAGCTTGCTGCATCATATTTAGTACACAGTGACCTTTGTGACATTTAAATGTAATCCATGCTCCATGCAGAATTTGAACTAAGTTGCTTTACTTTTTCTGTTTTTTATTTTTGTTTTGGAAGAATTGGCAGCCACCGCGCAGGAAACAAGACATAGAAAAAACAAATTAAATTATTTACTTTTATGTGCATGCTGCTTTTATTTTAAAATGTTCTTGCCAAAGGCACCGAGAAGTTGGCCCAACAATGTTCTGAGTAAACCACAAGGTTAGTGTGAATGTGAAGAAACAGGAATTCTATAACCTGGCATTTTCCCCTCACTTGTCACAGTGTCTGTGATGGCTATTGCTATTACTGTTCCAGTTATACATGATAAACTTAAAAAAAACAACAAATAGTCTGGTAGCACTTTAAAGACTAACAAAACATGTAGATGGTATCATGAGCTTTCGTGGGCACAGCCCACTTCTTCAGATGACCAGTGATACATGTTGTTGTTGTTGTTGTTGAATATAATGTAGTGCTATGAGCTAAGATAGAGTTGTGGCGGAAGCAGCATGAATAGGGCAAACCATTTTTAAGCATATCATAAAGGCTTAGATCCATAGACTACACGTTTTAGATAATAGGAAAAACTGTTTCCCTTTTTGAACGTTACCTTAAAGGGATTAGCATTCCTCCTCCTTTGACTAGAAGTGCCATTTTTCATCCACAGAGCAATAGTTTTCTTTTTCAGTCGATATGTATAGTGTGTTTCAAACAAATAAAATGTTTCTATTATTGACTGATAGCATATGGAAGATGGAAATAGGTTTTTTGAGCTGTTTGATTTTGGTATCTTGCACTTCTGTTCAAAAGTTGCACTAACTACAAATGAATGATCAGATGTGTATTACTGTAATCATGTCTATGGAGAATGGCGTGCTAATTACATACACATAGAACATGTTAGTTAACTTAAGCCTTTGCAAATGAGATCTAAGCAGGGGTGTATTTAAAGATTTCTTATAGCTCTGAAATACAAATATCTAAAGCTGGACACACCCACCCACCCACAACTTCCTGGAGGTGTGACACTGGATACTTTTCTTCAGAGACATGCATAGAAATACAATAACCTTCTGAGACACTACAAAACACCTCAGAGTAGAAAATTCTTCAAAATTCCGTAACTGAATGCAGCTGCTTCTAACATATGGGTTATCTTACATGCCAGAAATATAAAAAAGATAACTAATAGAAAAATAAATGGTGTACCTCTTTCAGGCCTTATCCCCCACTGTCATCTTGCCATAGTGAGCGATGGTAAGCTCAGTTACGAATTTTATGCTTAAAATTGTATGGGATTTTTAGAAACATTGTTTAAATCTGTAAATTTAGAAACAGTGTTGTTTGGAAATCTGGTGAACTATGGACTACTTATAAACTATTTATTTTGTGCTGCTAAAAATGTGTATTATTCATTATGTCAGTGTAATGTACCAATCTTGTGATAATTATTAGAGTAAAACTGAGCAGAAAATATCTACCAGTGTTTGTAGAGGAGAAACTGCTATGTGAACCATAAGCTCATGGTCTGATCTTGGCAAAGCTAGTCAATTTCGCACCTTGTCATTCATTAATAAAAAGAACACACTTTTGTAGTTCACTTTTAAAAATGTTTACTACATATTAAAAGTTGTGTTAATGGAATATACTAAATAAAAATATATGACTGTATATTTGGTTAAAGTAGCAGCACAGAAAAACTGGCAAATCAGGCTTTACTTTTCTATATTGTCTTTTGCATTGAAGGTAGTTGGTCTATTTATGTGACTAAGTACAAGCACAACTTTCACAAGTGAGGTTAGAAAGACTGGGTCCATACTTAGTATTATTAGCGCACTGTAAAAATGTTGATTACCAAATACCTGCTTTCTAGAGTAGAGAGTGTCATCTTGTTGGTACTGTGCTAGCATAGTGGGGCCTTGAATTTTAATTACAGCTCCCAGTAATAGTAATATTGGCAGACATTTAACTCAATCACATAAGAACATAAGAATGGCCGTACTGGGTCAGACCAAAGGTCCATCTAGCCCAGTAGCCTGTCTACCGACAGTGGCCAGCACCAGGTGCCCCAGAGGGGGTGGACTGAAGACAATGATCAAGCGATTTGTCTCCTGCCATCCTTCTCCAGCCTCTGACAAACAGAGGCCAGGGGACACCATTTCTATCCCCTGGCTAATAGCCTTTATGGACCTAACCTCCATGAAATTATCTAGCTTCTCTTTAAACTCTGTTATAGTCCTAGCCTTCACAGCCTCCTCTGGCAAGGAGTTCCACAGGCTGACTACGCTGTGTGAAGAAGAACTTTCTTTTATTAGTTTTAAACCTGCTACCCATTAACTTCATTTGGTGTCCTCTAGTTCTTCTATTTTGGGAACTAATAAATAACTTTTCTTTATTCACCCTCTCCACACCTCTCATGATTTTATATACCTCTATCATATCCCCCCTTAGTCTCCTCTTTTCTAAACTGAAAAGTCCCAGTCGCTTTAACCTCTCTTCATATGGGACTCGTTCCAAACCCCTAATCATTTTAGTTGCCCTTTTCTGAACCCTTTCTAAGGCCAAAATATCTTTTTTGAGGTGAGGAGACCACATCTGTGCACAGTATTCAAGATATGGGCGTACCATAGTTTTATACAGGGGCAGTAAGATATTCTGGGTCTTATTTTCTATCCCTTTCTTAATAATTCCTAACATCCTATTTGCCTTTTTGACCGCCGCTGCACACTGTGTGGAAGTTTTCAGAGAACTATCCACAATAACTCCAAGATCTCTTTCCTGATTTGTCGTAGCCAAATTAGCCCCCATCATACTGTACGTATAGTTGGGGTTATTTTTTCCAACGTGAATTACTTTACACTTATCCACATTAAATTTCATTTGCCATTTTGTTGCCCAATCACTCCTAATATAAAAACAATACAGCTTTGAATAGATGAGAGCAATTTTCAGTGACATTTTATAAATAATACAGTACAGTAGACTTCCGATAATCCGGAACCTATGGGACCTAGGTGGTGCTGGACTATCAGATATGCCGGACTATCAGGAGGTTACTATAAGTTGGTTATATATATACACTGTATACATTATATACTGTATATAAAGTATTCTTAACCCTTTTTATTGTACATACTGTATACAGTATACTGTAATGTTTTAGTTTTTTTAAGCCTTTTTTACCCTTTTTGCTCAGTTCAGCTGCTGCCGCTGTTACCTTGTGACTCATTTTTTGCCGGAGCTCACTCACTAGGCTCTTGCCATTTTGATGCCGGACTATCAGGAGTGCCGGACTATTGGATGCCGGACTATTGGAGTTTTACTGTATTTTGATTAACTGAAGTACATATCTCTAATTCCTTGTGATAACAATTTAAAATGATAAACAAGGAACATTTTAAAGTTTCAGTGATTACTTTGATGTTTTGGTATATACAGGGTGATCTAGGAAAAGAAGTTGCACCTTTTGCTAAATAGCTTCAGGGGGTAGCTTTAGTCTGTATAGGGTAAACTTAAAAAACAACAAATGGTCTGGTAGCACTTTATAGACTAACAAAACATGTACAGTAAAACTCCAATAATCCGGCATCCAATAGTCCGGCACTCCTGATAGTCCGGCATCAAAATGGCAAGAGCCTAGTGAGTGAGCTTTGGCAAAAAATGAGTCACAAGGTAACAGCGGCAGCAGCTGAACTGAGCAAAAAGGGTAAAAAAGTCTTAAAAAAATTAAAAATTACAGTATACTGTATACAGTATGTACAATAAAAAGGGTTAAGAACACTTTATATACAGTATATAATGTATACAGTATATATATAACCAGCTTATAGTACCTCCTGATAGTCTGGCATATCTGATAATCCGGCACCATCTAGGTCCCATAGGTTCCGGATTATCGGAAGTCTACTGTATATGGTATCATGAGCTTTCATGGGCACAGATCTGTATTCTTCTTCAGATCTGTATTTCAGATCTGCAATGCAATGTGATGTTAGATTCCTGTTCCATTCAGCCAGATTTGTAAAGCTTTGAAACAAAGGTTGTTTAAGAAAAGCAAGCCCTTTATGACAGAAAGCATTAACGCAAGCTCCTCCATATCCTCCTCAGGTTCTTTAGTAAGATCTCTGCCTGAAATGGAACCAGTTGAGTTCCCTGCCTCCAAATAATTTTGCAAAGTTGCATTTCAAAGGAAATGGCTGGTGACTTGTGAATAGAATCCCAAGGTGCTTATTGGTAAGACTGACACACAGATTTGGGGTCTGATTAGTTAGATATTACCACTTGAAAACAATCAATTAAATACACCAGGAAAAGCACCAACAAGGATGCAAGATGTCACCGTCAATCCTGAGGAGTTGCATCCTATCTGACAGATGAGAAGAGTAGAAATTCAAAGTGACTACAATATCCTTTTTTAAACCAATGCATGTATTGCCAAACCTGGGCAAACAATAGGGGAAATCATTAATATTTTATTTTAAAAACATTCAATTCCAATATTGTCTTAGCTCTGTATAGGTGGCAGTGAAATTTACCCCATGCAGAGGGTCTGAGCAAGGCATATACATCACTTAAGCCTTGCTTTGTGCTGGCCTTCTGTGCAGAGAGCTGAGTTTTATGCTAGCTGAGACATCTGGAAAATAAAGAATCATCGTGCAGTTTATACCAACACAAAATATGTTAGATGAATTACTTGAATAATATTCAATCAACTAGAGTTCATATAGATGTATTTGCGTTAATGAGTGTATGATAAAATTTAAACAAACTTTGACTATATGTTCTCTTTTTTCTCTCTCAAAGTACATGTACATCTGTGTGATACTGTATAGTATTCTCATCTTAGTCTCTGTAATGCTTAACTTCCACTACAGTTAATTGGAGTTGGGTTCGTGCAATCATGTGCACTCTTAATTTAGATAGTGTATTATGACCTAAATTCATACTTAGCAGTATTAATTGTTCTCTGCTGCTTATCTATGTTTACAATATGTTGCTATTAAGAGATGATTTTAGTCCTCTTCAGCACTTGCTCTACTGCTAACTCCATGTTGGGGATTCCAGCAATTTTGAGTGCTCAGTGTTAGTGCTTCTTAACAGATCAGCTCCTTTTCTGCAGCAGGTTCATATGGCAGTTACTAGAGATCATGGCATAAACCTGCATTTTATTAAAAGGGTTTTCTAAGCCTGCCAGGTCACATGTTGAAACTGATACTTCACAACAGCTTCCTGCGACCTGCTGCTCTGTTCCTTCGAGGGATGTCAGCAAACTATACTTCTGTCTCTTTCCCAGATGCTCTACTTTTTCTGCAGCTTGGGTCTAAACATATGCTCCAAGAGTAGTGAAGTATCTGGGAAAGAGACAGAATGGTGCAGTCCTTGTGTCAGAGCACAGCAGCAGGCCATGGGAAATCGGAAGATCAGAGATAAGAAAGGAAAAATGTTAAGTAACTTTATAACCTCATCACATATTCCCTCCAGAGAGTGGAAATATATTAGAAGACACTTTGTCACCCCTCGCACTCAGGATTGACTTTGGAGGTATATACTCTTTCAAATTCACAGCATGGGAATTCCTCTCCAGAGATAAACATCTCGGTTTCATCCACAGGCAGGCAGTGTTTTCTATTGAACTTCTGTGAAACCTTATTCTCAAAGGCTGGAGATATAAGTGTAACATGCTGGCTAAGAGTGTCATGCTGCTGCCCAGCTAGTAGTTGGCCCACACATTGTGTATGGATATTCCTATATGAAGTACTCTTTTGGTTCAAGAGGTTGTGGATCAGGTTTGTGCTTTTAATGCCGAAGATCCCAGGATCAATCCCCACTTGAGCCATGATAGGGGGACTATTATGATAGCTGTAGGTGACCCTCAAAGGCCTCACTTTCAGAGGTGCTGAGTATCTGTAGTCCCCACTGATTTCACTTTCAGTCATGGGCAGTGTTTCCTGTAAGGCAGAGGTGGAGAACCTCAGGCCCAGGGGCCAGATGCAGCCCCTGGCTTGCCTGGATCTGGCCCCTGAGGGTCATGCCCTCCCCAGCATTGGGGGGCCCATGCTGGTGCTCCAGCCCCCGCTGCTGCCCTACCATGGGGCTGGAGCACACACAGTCTAGTAGGCTAGGCCCCCCCAGGCTCTGGTGTGTAAGGGGAATGTGGAGAGTGTCTTTCTCATTCTCAGTCAGTGGTCACATCAGTGAGGGTTTGGTTTTGGCATTTTGCTTCTCACTTGTATGCGGCCCCTGACTGATTTTTTTTTTCTGTGTGTCAGTAGCCCCCGACCCAGAAGAGGTTCCCCACATCTGCTGTAAGGTGAGCACTTGGGCGGCCACCCAGGAGAGATTCAAATAACACGCAGCTAATTAGCAGAGTGCCCACAGTTGGCAGCATGTGTTTCTACTGGTGGTGTACTTCCACACATATGCCTCAGTGTATATAACAAAATGTATTCTGCACATGTCTGGAAAAATTAGAAGGAACACTGATCGTGGGCGCTCATTACCTCTGAAGATCTGGCCTCAACTGGGTTGGAGGCTTGGTTCAGCACTGAGAAGTCAAACAATTATTCTCACTGATCAAATTACCTTTCTATGAAGTATTTGGTATTCCTTATCTGCAGGTTGGCTTAATATTACTCTGCAGTGA
Organism: Rafetus swinhoei; assembly: GCA_019425775.1. Taxonomy (NCBI): domain Eukaryota; kingdom Metazoa; phylum Chordata; order Testudines; family Trionychidae; genus Rafetus; species Rafetus swinhoei. Next base: position 49,798,592 of record CM033430.1, on the reverse strand, counting down.
GCCTCTTGTATTTCAGTGCTCCTGGCCAGAACCAGGTAAATGTCTGAAAAATAATGGTGGTGCTTCCAGTGAGAAATATCTGAATCTGGTTCAGTTTGTGTTTTGGGCAAAGGCTTGGATAAATTTGTCATTTGCCTGAACATTTTTCCGAGCCCTAAGTGCTGTGAAGAGTTCATTGTGAAAGTTTTAATACAATGAGGGTCTGAGATTACAATATCCTAGTCAAGGTAACGTACATATTTGCTGTGAAACTGCAAACCATATATAACCTGCCTTGTTTTTGCTTCTTGTTACATACTTAAAATTCTGTCCAGGTTTGTCAGAGCATTTGTTAAGTTTCTTGAACCCATTCAAAAAACCTGGGGCCGGTTTTAAATGAACCCAGGTTGGGTTTGGTTTCATATTTACATCTATGCAAAACATGCTGTTTGTGGTGGTTTCAGCTGAATTTCATTTTGAGTTATTGGGTATGTTTGAAGTGCTAACCCAAGCTTATTGGAAACCATCTCAGTGAGCCACTGCATAGCTCTAAACTTGTAAAAGAGAATGCTGTCCTATGAAGTGGATTATGGTGTTTCAGCATGGGCTTGGTATTTTTTCTCACAGTTTTCTCATTCCAGCTGAGATCAGGTTTCCTTGTGCTAGATGCTGTATATTGCCATAGTATCAGCAAGATCCTGTCCAAAACCATTTAACGGTCTAAAGCAGGGGGTCTCAAATAGGGTTGTAAAATCCCATTTAAATCAGTTAACTGGTTAACCTTATGTTTAACCAATTAACTGCTTAAATGGGGTCTGACAGGGGGCTGCTTCAGCTGGTGGTGGGCTTGCCCTCCCCTCCTCTTGTGGGGGGAGTTGCTCTGACTGGGCTAGAGTGCCCCCTGCCCATAGTGCATCAGGCCGCCGTGACCCAGCTGGGCCCGCTGCACCACGCCGCAGGCCTGGCAAGGCTGAAGCAGTCTCCTGACTGTGTTGGGCAGGAGCACTCTCCATGGCAGCTGGAGCTGTGGGGGAAGCACCTTGCTCCACTTCTCCACGGCTCGTACCACCAGAAGAAGTGCATAGAGACCCAATGGCTGCTGCCATCCCTGGAGCCTTATCTCTTGGGGGATGGAGGATGTGACGGTGCTTTGGGCATGGGCATGTTGCCCCTCCCTTGGTCTCCCAAGCTGGACTGCAAATATGTTCTGGCCTGTAGATGGCCCTTGGGTTGTGAGTTTGAGACCCTGGTCTAAAGAAACAAGACAAAGGAAGCATTATCTATACTTCACAATAACTAAACTTAGTCAGAGGATGGATGGCCAAGGGACTTCTCCAAGATCACACAGGAGGTAGATAGAAGTGTGAATTATAACAAGCTCTCCTGAGCCACAGTTGAGTGCCTAATCATGAGACCACCTTTCTGGTCTGCTTTGGCTGAAAGGCAGAGGCATAGCTGTGCTGTACTTTGACCATAAAAAAAATAGGAGGAAAGAACAGGTGCTGAATTCCTGCATAATGAGCCAGGGCTTCTGCTAAACTCTAAAGAAGTGGGGAGCTGCAGAACTTCAATGATGCTAAGTCTTCGTGTTCATCATCTGGACAGATTCTTGTTTGTTATTAAAGAATTTGTTTTTATTCTGTTTTAGCTTCAGTCCCAGGCTTTGTTACGAAACATTATACAGTGGGTGTGTTTGGTTAATCTAAACCAGTTTGCAAACAGCATTTTTATGCAAATATGAACATATTATATGGAATGCTAATCACTGAAGTCTTTCAGATAGCCAGACATCTGGCTAAAGACAGAATGGATTTACTAGGGCTGAATGGAGTCCCTTGGGGATAAGTGGGTGGCATTGCAGTCTCTCTAATACAGCATTAAAACAATTTTGATTTTTTTGGTAGATTGTTTTCTTTTTTAGATTTGCAAAAACTTTTAAGTTTTTTGCCTCTCCATGGAAAAAAATTGTGTATACTCACAGTATATACATACAGCCAGTTTCTGTATCCTTACTATGAGCTGTACAATCCTTTAGTCTTTTAACTTGACCTGTAAAGGGACATGATGAGTAGAGATGGTCCGATGGTGTAGCTGCCATCAGCATACTGGAATGACTATGGCAGTCAAGCTGTTTATACTCATTTAACTCCTCCCCCTCAAAAAAAACAACAACAACAACTAGTCCTTTGAACCCATTGTATTACTCTTCAGATAGTGTTATTTTAAAAATGTGTAATCTCAATAGCTATTAATGTGAAGAAATGTGATTCGTTGCATATAGTAATCCTTAGAACTGGTACAGTTGTAAAAATATTAACTGTGTAATCTTTACAACAGCCCCAACGTACAAGGTGTGTCTAAATCATAGAAGAAATTATTAGAGCTAAAATTAGATGATCTATGCTCTACCCAATAAGCCTGCCCCCTCTGTATTTTTACCCACAAAATTATTACTATTGTTGTTACGCTGTTCATAGAAAAGTAGCATCTTTGTGACAAGAGAATATTATAATTGTTTTATTATTGTTGTGTCTTGTAGTATTGTACAGTCTAGGAACCCCACTCATGGACCAGGACCACATGGTTGTAGGCACTGTACAAATATAGAACAAAAAGACAATCCCTGACCCAAAGAATTTATAATCTAAGACAGTTGTTCTAATTTAATCCCATCTCTGGTGTGTATAAATTATTGAACCAAGTGCATCACAGCCTTTAATATATATTAATCCCCATTTATTGCATCTGCAGCTTTTTCTCTTAAGATCATATTTTTCATGTACACTTCAGAAAATTTGATCTAGAGTTAGCAAGTGATGTGGACACTTGTCCAATAGGAACTGGACTGAGATAATTATATGTAGATCAGACTGGCACCAACTGGGTCTCTTTCTTTGTGCCAACCAGGGACTAAGAAGGGGGGAGATTAGCATTCTAATGCATGAAGCCATTTTCTCCTTCTACTCTTAACCTTTTCTGAAAAAAAATTTTTGATTTGTTGTTAATAATAAACTGAAGGGCACGTGAAAGCACAACAGCCCCTCAAGACCTGTAGTGATGTAGTAGCGTAATAATAATCAACCAGCATTGGGAGAACAACAAACAGAGTTAAAGACCTTGTTGTTTAAAAGCTGCTGCTCGTTGGTAACAGTGAATGGTTATATATGGCTGTGTAGTGTTCACAGAGGTGAAAGGAAGCGGGTATAGTGTTCCGGAAAGAGAGCTCTCCCAGCGCTGTAATAAAACCACCTCTGTGAGGGGAATAGCTCCTAGTGCCAGGAGCTGTCTACACTGCTATTTTATAGTGCTGAAACTTGTGTAGCTTTGGGTGTGTGTGTTTTTCACACTTTTGAGCGAGGGAAGTAAGTGGCAGTGTAGACAAACTCTATCAGTCATGCAAAAGAATCCAGGAAGTTAAGTGTGTAGGATTGGAGGCAGGAAGGGGGGTTGTGAGATCACCGTACTGGTAAGAAATGTAAGTTGCTTTCATTCCTGGGTACTCAGTTCTCTTTGCTAGCTTCCTGTTTAAAAACAGAGGACAAGCCAATATATTGTTGATGCTCTGAACAGCCCTGAATGATCTGGTAGCTGTTCTTGGGAGTAAAATTGCCTTTTATCCCAGATACTATTGAAGCAGTTATGATCATCTGGGAAATGCTTGCTGTTGGCACCTTTAAGTTTGAAACACTTCACAACTGATGATAGGTCTTTCTGAATTGAGGTTTCGCCCTCCTTTGAACTCACTGTTCTTGGCAGCTTCTCAGAGCCCAAGCCTAGAGCCTCCATGGGCAAGATTCAAGCAACACTTGTTTTGCTTCACATGTGGTTAACCGTTGGTGCTTGTCTTAGTCGTTTTAATTTACTATCACTTAATTTTGTAGCCAACACAATGGTAGAATAATCTAATATGTTGTGAACATTCTGATAGCTTTGCAGGTCCAGTTCAGAACAAGCTCAGCTTTTCACTCACACCCCCTACAAGATTTAGGTGCATCCTTTTAAATAAGTAAATCTGAAGTTCAGTAGGCTATGGAATAATTGAAACCTGGTGTGGGATACGAGAACACACTATGGAGTGTTGTGATAAGATACAGGCTACTTACCCAGGCGAATGGAGGGCCATCATCACTCTGAGTTTTGCCTCTCATAAGTTATGGCTCATTCCCCTGTTCATAAATTAAATTATACCGCCAGGTATATTATTATTACATTATTTATGTTATCCCTTTATTTTTCCTTTACACTGTATTTGTGTTGTGGAAATTGTGTGGAAAACAGAGGCTCTTTGCTACATTAGGCGGGGGAATATATTGCATCTCTTTACGCCAGATTTTAGTACATCCCAAAGCTGTAATAAAGATTTAACAGGGCCATCTGAAAAAGAATTGTCAAAGACTCTTTGCTTCTTCCCACCTCTTCTATAAGGTGAGCTGTTACAGAAAAAAGACCCGAAGCAAGGGAAATATTCACAAAGGTTCATTCTCATTATAGAGGATATATCTGCTCATTAGTGAACATCTAATTTTTCAGGGTTCAAAAGAAGACATTTCTATAACTTTTTTTTTAATGTATGGGCAGATTGCATTTGGTTTGCCCTTGCTACTCGTGAAAGTTTGTTCCTGGGGTCTGACAGACTCTGACATCAGGGTTGTATACATGTTTTTCTTCAACATGCAGTCTAATATAAATCCAAATGTGGTGCTTCTGACACATAGATAGCATAGAATTTCCTCCCTCAGCCCCCCACACACCCATGACAAAGGTGAGAAATGTGAAAATTTAATTTTGTGGCGTTTCCAAGGAGAGACACTGGGTCAATTTTTCACACGGCCAGGGCTGACTCTCAAAATATTAGGAGGGTTGCTTTCTTGACATGTCTTTCTGTCAGGGGCATTTCATTCTCTGCAGGCTCCTTTGGGGTTTGATCTTTAGTTTGCCCCTCATAACAACTGTAAAGAAAAATCTTCTTGTCATGTGGCTAAGGCTCAATGACTGGCCCTCAGCACTTCAGCTTGATATGACCCTAAGGCAAATAGACCAGGTGGAAATGTTAAAGTGGACGGTGCTAAGAACAGTAAATAGTAATCAATAGTTTGCTTTTGGCTGTCCAGTGCTATAGGGGATGTATCAGGTTAGCTTTCCAGTGTTTTCTGTTGAAGCTGCCATTAAAGAGAAAGTTTCTGAGGGTTAGCTGTGTTAGTCTGTAACTGAAAAACCAGCAAATAGTTCTGTTGTGCCTTAGAGACTGACAAAAATGTAGATGGTGTCATGAGCTTTCGTGGGCACAACCCACTTCTTCAGATTAATGGAGTTAAGGGGTCCAGGGTACAAATAAATAGCAGAGAAAGAAAGGGGGATGAGGAGGGAAAGAGAAGGGGAAAATATTGTCAATTAGCCTCATTTAGCATGGACACTCTAATTGACAATATTTTCCTCCATTTCACCCCTTCCCCTTCTCTTTCCCTCCTCATCGTTTCTCTTTCTCTGCTATTTATTTGTACCCTGGACTCCTTTACTTCATTAATCTGAAGAAGTGGGTTGTGCCCATAAAAGCTCATGGTTCCATTAAAGAGAAAGTGCTGCAACGGAAATATGATTAGATGGTCTCTTCTGACTTTAACATCTATGAACCCGTGAAGATCCTTATGTTTTTGTTGAGGTTCCTTCACCACTCTGGAAAGTTAAAGGGACTCGGTTGCTGGCATTGGCAGGAACACCTGTGAGTTTTACTCAGGATTGGATGGGGGAATTGCATGGGTCTAGTGGTATAAAAGCCAAGTAGAAGGCAGAGTTCAACAGCAATCTAGAGCAGGGGTTCTCATCCTTTTTCTTTCTGAGCACCCCCCTCCAAACATGCTGAGCTCCATGACACATCTGTGTCATAACAACTGGTTTTCTGCATATAAAAGCCAGGACCAGCATTAGGCAGTAGCGAGCTGGGTAATTGCCTGAGGTCCCATGCCACAAGGGGTCCCACAAAGCTAAGTTGCTCAGACTTTGGCTTCAGCCTCAATAGTGGGGCTCAGGGTCCTGGGTTTCAGCCTTGCATAGTAGGGCTTCAGCTTTCTGCCCTGCACCCCAGTGAGGTGCCTGCTTGGCAGGCCCTTGAAACTTGCTTGTGGCCCCCAGGGGGCCTCAGGCCCCTGGTTGTGCACTACTGACATGGAAGATTCTGGAGTGTGTAGGGATGCTTTCTCACTGGAGTAGTTCTTAGGATGTCCACTCCCCAAAGTAATTCTGTTCTTAGTGAGATCAGTATGAAGTAGAGATGTTAAGTATCGGTTAATTGAATAGTCGACTAACCTCATGAATTCTTATTGGTTAATTGACTATTATGTAGTCCTTCGGTGTGGGGCCGGCAGCCAGTGCACGCCGACCTCATTCCCAAAGAGTCCCCCTGAGGAAGCAGCGTGGGGTGCCAGGCGGGAGCTAGTCCATGACGGGAGCCAGTTTATAAACCAGCTCCCCTTGCAGACCTGATACAGAGGCAGCAGTGTGGTTTGGCAGCAGGCCTTATCTAATAGGGGGTCTGAGCTCCTGGACCTGCCGCAAACTGTAACTGAGCCGGGCTGCCTGCCCACCTGGCTCTTAATATACTTTAAATGCAGACCTGCAGTGGGGGTAGGTCCAGCACCTGGCACGAGCCAGGACTGAGCCAGGCTGCTGGCCAGCCTGCTAAAACATTCACTGGCAAGGGGAGGAGAAAGGAATGCGTGTAGTCTGTAGCATTAACCTATAAGCTTTTGCTTATTGATTAAGCGACTGCACTCTTACATCCCTAAAATGAAGCCCTTTGACTTCATAGAATACTAGGACTGGAGGGGACCTCGAGAGGTCATCGAGTCCAGTCCCCTGCCCTCATGGCAGGACCAAATACTGTCTAGGCCATCCCTGATAGACGATTATCTAACCTACTCTTAAATATCTCCAGAGATGGAGATTCCACAACCTCTCTGGGCAATTTATTCCAGTGTTTAACCACTCTGACAGTTAGGAACTTTTTCCTAATGTCCAACCTAAACCTCCCCTTGCTACAGTTTAAGCCCATTGCTTCTTGTTCTATCCTCAGAGGCCAAGATGAACAAGTTTTCTCCCTCCTCCTTATGACACCCTTTTAGATACCTGAAAACTGCTACCATGTCCCCTCTCAATCTTCTCTTTTCTAAACTAAACAAACCCAATTCTTTCAGCCTTCCTTCATAGGTCATGTTCCCCTAGACCTTTAATCATTCTCGTTGCTCTTCTCTGGACCCTCTCCAATTTCTCCACATCTTTCTTGAAATGCAGTGCCCAGAACTGGACACAATACTCCAACTGAGGCCTAACCAGCGCTGAATAGAGTGGAAGAATGACTTCTCGTGTCTTGCTCACAACACACCTGTTAATGCATCCCAGAATCATGTTTGCTTTTTTTGCCACAGCATCACAGTGTTGACTCATATTTAGCTTGTGGTCCACTATAACCCCTACATCCCTTTCTGCCATACTCCTTCCTAGACAGTCGCTTCCCATTCCGTATGTGTGAAACTGATTGTTCCTTCCTAAGTGGAGCACTTTGCATTTGTCTTTATTAAACTTCATCCTGTTTACCTCAGACCATTTCTCCAATTTGTCCAGATCATTTTGAATTATGACCCTATCCTCCAAAGCAGTTGCAACCCCTCCCAGCTTGGTATCATCTGCAAACTTAATAAGCGTACTTTCTATGCCAATATCTAAATCATTGATGAAGATATTGAACAGAGCCCGGTCCCAAAACAGACCCCTGCGGCGGAACCCCACTTGTTATACCTTTCCAGCAGGATTGAGAACCATTAGTAACTACTCTCTGAGTACGGTTATCCAGCCAGTTATGCACCCACCTTATAGTAGCCCTATCTAAGTTGTATTTGCCTAGTTTATTGATAAGAATATCATGTGAGACCGTATCAAATGCCTTACTAAAGTCTAGGTATACCACATCCACTGCTTCTCCCTTATCCACAAGACTAGTTATCCTATCAAAGAATGCTATCAGATTGGTGAATTCCTCTGCATTGGGAGAGCCCTTTAACACCGAGAGAAAAATCTACAGCCTGCTTTAGTTGAAAGACCCGTTAGATCCGTGGTCACCAACCTGTTGATTGCGATCAACTGGTCGATCCTGGGGGCCCAACCAGTCGATCATGAGGCTTTCGGGGGCCCCCTTCGCTGCCTATCACCCCCAAGATGAACACTGCACTGATGCTACCTCCAGGGACAACGGAGGTAGCACGGGCTTCCTGCAGGGTAGGGGGAAGTTCTGCAGCTGCGCACCAGGTCCTAGAAATGCGCGGGCTGCTCTTCCTCCCCCCCCCAACAGCCGGCGTGATACCTAAAACGCCGGGCCGTTGCGCGCTGGGGACTTTGTTTCCCTGCTGCCTTCCTGCATGCATGGGAGGGGGTGGGCGTCCGGGACTGTGCTGGCTCCAGCTGCTTGGGCGGTGCATGCTGCCTGAGCGGTTGGGGCTGGCACGGTCTGGGACTCCCCTTTCCCCTACTCCTCCCCGCCACCCCCGTGCAGGAAGGCATCAGGCGTGTGACGGACCAGTGTTTCAGGTACCGCGGCGCTGTTTGGGGGAATGGAAGAGGAGCCTGTGCACTTCCTGGGCGTTGGCGTGCAGCTGCAGGATCCCCAGGTACTGGTCCCTGTCCCCTCCCCCCTGCCCAGACTCCCACAAGTACCCTGCCCCAGCACCCACCGACACCATGTCCCCTGCCCCAGCACGCACTAGCACCCTGTCACCTGCCCCAGTACCTTGTCGCCTGCCCCAGCACCTATTGGCACCCTATCCTCTGCCCCAGGCCCCTGCCCTGGGACCCACAAGCACCCTGTCCCCTGCCCCAGCATCCTGCCCCCTGCCCCCACCAGCACAGTTGAGGCCACATTAGTGAGGCTTGAGGAGTTTGGAGGGGTTGTGTTTTTGTATCTCACTTGTGTGGCCCCGACTGACTTTTCTGTGGGTCAGTGACCCCTGACTCAAAACAGGTTCCCTGCCCCTCTCATAAATAAAGACAATGCAGAAACCTTTTGTGTTTGACATAATATTTGATTTAAAAATGAAGCCTGTCCAACAAGCCCCCAATTTGGGCCAAGCCCTCATCTGGCCACATCATCATAACACTCCTGTACCCTCCACCCCGACCCCAAATCTGAGCCTATCATACACTGGAACCCCCTGTCCTGAGCCTCTCACATCCTCCGTCTTCTGCCACAGCACTCTTGCAGCATTCACACACTGCAAATCTGTGTCCTGAGCCCATCAAACTCCCAACCTCCCTGCCCTGACCCTCTCATGCATTCCAGCCCAAACTCCTGCACCCTCACATCCACAAGCCTGTGGCTTGCTCAGCACTCCAACCTTCCACCTGAGCCCAGCATCCTCAGCCTGGAGCCCCCTTCCTGAGCCAGCATCCTCTTCTCCACATCCTCCTGCATCCAAATTCCCTCCCAGAGCTTGCACCTCTCACCCTTTCCCACACTTAAATCCCTCCTTCCCACCCCAGAGCCTGCACCTCTTGTCTCAACCCATTGAGGCTAGACTGCAGGAGTTTTTTCCAGCAAACACGCTGTTTTTGCAGCCCCCCTGTATTCCTCATTCCACGAGGAATGAGGGAGCTTCCAAAAGAAGGGTTTTTTCCGACATTTGGCCCAGTCTAGATGGGCCAAATGTCAGAAAAATTTCTTCCAACAGAAGGAGTGAAAAAAAGCAGCAGTGTAGCCTTACCCTGGGAATGTATAAGGGCCGCGGATAGCAAGTGATGGAGAGAAGGGGAACAGAGAGGGTGGGGCCTCAAGGAAGGGGTGGGGTGGGGTCTTGGGGAAGGGATGGGGTAGATCTTGGCTTGTCCTGACATTTAAAAAGTGATCTTGGGTGTAAAAAGGTTGGAGACCACCGCATTAGATGGTCATAACAGTCCCTTCTGCCTTGAGAGCTATAAATGAATTTAAGCCATCTGCGTTTTCAACAAGGTTGGACTGAAATCCAGTGGGAGGCCTGGACATGGTAATTGAAGCGGGCTCTTCCAGATTGCTGTAGTAAATGATCCAGGGTCTACATGAGGTACCATGAAGTGTAGCTACATGACCTTCCATTTTTGTTGGATTCTTGGCTAGCTCTGTAGGAGTCCCGTTTCCAAATCACTTAATTGTCAGCTATGTGTAAGCTCCAAATTATTATCTCTAATGATTATCTGTGGTAATCTCACACACCCTGATTGTAATAACTGAAAAGGCCTAAGGGGAAGGATTCCATCTTAACTCCGCAAGCAGGGGATTAAGTGTGTATGCATTCAGCACAATTTGCTAAGAGGTACTTATAGATGTATCTGTCAAAGAAGCTGTAAAATCATTTGGAATGGTTCAGAGAATAGTTATATAATGATAGGGAAGCTCCAACTTTTTACTTTCCTGTGGACTACCTTCTTGCTGCTGTTTTTGTATTGTAACCCCTTCTCTCGTCCCACACAAAGCTACATGACTGTTGGAAGACTCCATGAGAAAATGCTTATATTCTTGAAGGATTATTGCAGCTTACTTAGCTCGGATTCCTTCTATTTGCATTAGTTATTATCCCACAGTTTGTTACTGTAAATTACTGACCCAAGAAATGTCAATTCATAAAACTTCTATCACAGAGGAGAGGGGAATATTAGTTTTCAGACTTTCCCCTTTATTGATTTTGTTTCATGCCTAAAACCCTCTTCATCAAATGAATCTGGTTCATTGGGAGGTGGGGCCCAATGATCACTTAATGAAGATTACCTATACTGATGGTATCAATAGGATTTGATGGACATGAGTCCGTTCACAAATATATGACAGTGTTTTAGGTTGGTTGACTGCTAAAATGCAATCAAACAGCAAGAATCTTCCCAGTACAAGAGCTCCTCCATGCTGGACTCATAATGAGGGTGCTCGTGTACAGAAAATATTCCATTTGACTGCATTTTACAAGCTAGCCCATCTTGAAGATATATTTCATATTTTCCGTGGTCTTGTCTGGGCTTTTATGGAAACCTGAATAGTCATTTGTTTTAAATTGTATGTTTCTTTAAAGACATCAGGTACAATTTTTCAAGTATTTAGATAATTTAGGAATCCAAGTCCAATGGGACTTAGATTTTGAAGTCACTTTAAGCGCTTGAAAATTGTACCCATCTTCTTTCCATCCTCTGTCTTGGATATCCTAAGAACTAAATTCAGTGGCCCAGCTAAACTTAGAAGCCATGGCTTTGCTGAGGTAGTTGAATAAATGGTAGTCATAAACTTACAGACTTTTCTGTACTCGCACTCTACAAAAAAATTTTTTTTAGAACCTTTAAATAAATGAAAGTGATTGGCTTGTTAACATTGTTGTTTTTTCCAATATTTAAAATTATTCTTAACAAATACATTCTGTTGTAATGAAAGCAATATAGGTATGTTCCTTATGAACTGGAACACAGTAGGTGCTAGAAGGGGCTGAATCTATTAGTTTACTCATTTTATACAATTAAGAGCTAAAGTACACATTAAACAGTTAAAATAACTTAATGGGACAAATTTTGCCCTCATAAGCCACTACTTACAACTTGAATGAGATCATTTTGATGGGATTTCATGAGCATAATTGAGAACAGAATTTTATTAGGCCTTTGAATATAAAATATATAATGTCCATGATTTTAGTGCACTTACGGTATTTTTGCAAGAGCTGCTGCTTTATTCAGTTGACAAATATTGACATAAATTAGTGACAGTTTTATTACTATAGTATTTGGGGCAGGGGCAGATGACCATTTTGCGGGGCCCAGGGCAGCACAATTTATGGGCCCCCTTTGCCACAGCGCATGCTGGGCTTTTTGAAGCGGGGCCGGGCCGCCCGCCTGCCCTATATCCGCCCCTGATTTGGGGAGCTTGTTGAGAAGTTAATTTATGTGTTTGCCAACAGAACTTGGTCATTCATTGTATAGTATGCAAATAATGGTCTGTTTGTGGAAGTTTGGACAATCTGCTGGTCTCCTTTTCTCCGTAGTTATTAAGATCATTTTATAAAAAGCTTAAGTGCTTTGCATTTTTTTCTTCATACAAAAGGAATAAAATGCAATTTCTGCATCTTGCACTGAGTACCAGGACAGCAAACATGGCTTCAATTAGTACAAGGATCATACCAATAAGCACAACTTTCTCATTTCCAGGACGAATCACTCTTGAAGCATGGAACATACTATGAAGGATGTGCACCTTCTGTTTGTGCATAGCGGCCTGGCAGCAGGATCAAAGGCCTGTAACATGCAGTAATATATGTATGCAGTTTAATTAAAATACAGGTTGGACCTCCTTGGTCCAGCATCCTTGGGACCTGACTGGTCCTGGATGAGGGATTTTATGGGACCAGAGGAAGTAATTTCTGTGCCCTCCCCCCGCTTCCCTGGGCTTCATGGCTCCCCTGGCAGCCCAGCTGTGTTGCATGCTGGTCTTCCTGGCTCCTCCCCTGCCCCAGCAGTCCAGCGGAGCCACACACTGGGCTTCCTGGCTCCTCCACACACCCAGCAGCCCAGCTGAGCAATGCTCCGGGCTTCCTAGCTCCCGCCACTCCCCCAACTGGGCTTCTTCCATCCTTCCCCTACCCTCCCCTCGCAGCATGCTGGAACTCCAGAGAGTCCCAGTTTATAGAGATGCAACCTCTATTGCCTGTTATCATTGTGTGCCTTTTATACCACAGTGGTCATCACCTTCCTTGTTCCAAGTATGATTTCAGCACATCCTCCAAACACCAGGTTCTATCTGTTTTTCTGAAAGAAAAATGTGCTAATGAAAGGAAACTTCATTTGCATAATCCAGAACAATTCAAACCGAATACAGATCCTAATGAATGTACAGAAACTGTTTCCAAGAAAAAAGTATACATAAAATACTTAAAATCTTTCTGAGATTTAATATATGACTTGAAATAAGCATTTTTTGTTTCTAATTTTTAAATTACTTTCTATCTCAGGGGTAGCATTTGACAAAAGTGGTTGTTATTAGATATAACCCTTTTGATTGAATACCACATTATATAGTTGCATAAACCACATAAGACCAGGCAACAAATAACAGTGCTCTAGGCATTAGTTTATGCTTTGTCATTAAGAGGAAAAAATAAATAAAACAAACCAGAGATTCTATCTTACTTTATTTAAATTTACGATTTACTTTCTTAAATGGGGAAATTACTGCTTTTTTCCCATTTCCTGTGTGGCCTCTCTGTTTTCATTGGCTTACTCGCAACTTCAGGGCAAAGTGAAATTATTCATTTTTGGACATAGAAAAAAGGGTTTGTTAAGTAGGGTTCTGAATTCTGTTCATTCTTTGGGTCTAAAAGTCTTTGTTCAACTAAGTCAACAAGGAAAGCATCTTCGTGTCCTGTTCATATTTAGGCTTTGCAGAATTCAGGTTTTTAGTTTTTATAATTTTGACAATAGTATCAGTTTATTTTAAAGCATTTAAAATTTTTAACCCTGTTAACTTTTCATAGTTGTGCAAAATTATCAGTTTTAAGCATTTTCTGTTTTTTATTGATTAAAATGTTCGTAGGTGGGGGAAATGATTGGAGCCATGCAGTAATTATTTAGTGACAGTAGATAGTGGGATTTGAAATGGTAAATCTTTATAACTGTTAAAACACAAATTGTCAACATCACGTCAAAATATGCCAAGTAAATATCCTTAAGTCAAACTCTGAGTTCTCAAACAGTATTTTTCTTACCTTATCTGTGAATTTCAATTATTGCCAATGGAAACATTTTTGTTGGTTTATATGTGTATCATGAAAATGATATTTACTAACATTTACCAATAAAGGCTGTTTACCATAAAGGTGCCCAAGACAGTCCCTTTTGAGGATCTTGCAGACTTGCAAAATGTGGTGGTTTTGGCAGTTTCAGATGAGTTTTCGTGGAACAACATAGTAGACCTGATTTAATCCATGATTTGAAGGTGCCTAATAATATCTAGACGTTGGTGTATCCAAAGTTTTCTGAAATTGGTTTTGCAAATGAACTTTGGTGAGCTCCATGACATTTTCTTAGTGAGGATTTGAAAATGAAACCCGATGCAACATACATTGTAGTTTAGAACTTCTTTGGTAGTAGCTTGCTGCCATATTCTAACTAAGAGTAGTGAGAAACCTCATCTGGTTCAGAATGCACCCATTCTATTACTTAGCAGTGCTTCTAAAGTACTACACTTTGGTTCTGTACTTCAGTCTACTCTGGCTTGCAGTCCATTCTGTGAGCAATTCAAAGTGATAGGTTTTTGACTTTTAAATTGAGGTACTAGCAGGCTTATGTGACACTGACAGCTGCTGAGATGTTTGATATAGCATCATCCTAATGTTGATTGGTATAACGTTGGTGGCAAGATATTTGTACAGGAGTCCATGCATGCTTCAAGAACTCACTATTCCTTTCGTTTAGTAGAGTGCAAGTCTGCTGGCCTTCACAATGTGTTCTCCCAGGCTGTTAAGTCAGATAGAGCTTTGTATCAGGGTAGCTATTATAAATAATGATTGAGAGTGAAGTGGAATTTCTTGTTAATACTGGTCCAAGGTGAAATTTTTGCACATAATTTGAAATCGGTTATCTGTACATGTGCCTAAAACATGCTTATGTTTGGAGATCATTGACATATTATCTACAGGGTGACTGATTTACCAAGAGATGACATCAGTTTGGTTCTGAGCATGGCGATATCTGTAATATGCTGGAGACAAAATAATTTGATTTTTTTTCTTGTTTTCCAGTTTTTAGCCAGTAAGGCTATAAAAATCATCCGTAGCTAATTATTTTAAAAAGACCCTAACAAAATGCACTGGAAAGCAGGAATACAGATGTCAACATAGCTGTGTCCTGTAATGATTTTAGCAAATGCTAGATAGGATCACAGCTCAATGTTGTCTGGTAAGCTAAAATCAGTGATGTGTATGTCTTAATCTAATTTGTTTGGCAACCTTTTTTCCACATTTATTCTCCTTCTATGAATTCTGTTATATGTCATGATTTTATTGCAACATCAATTATCTTTCTGTCTAGCTTTAAAAGCAATGTTCATTCCACTTTACAATATCCACAGAAAACCTTTGCCTGAAGCTGGATAAAGTCTTAGTGTGACTTTGGTTACAGCACACAGATAGGAGTGTCTTGACAACTTCCATGACAGTAATAGAAAACTTGTGTTTTAAATAAATGACTAACAGCACAGGCTTTCTAGAGTTTCATCTTTTCGTAATGCATTTAATTCTGTAACATACCATCGCCAGATGAGCATTAATCGGTTAGCATAGGCTTGAAGAATGGGAATTTCTCCTTTTTGAAAATTTGTTCAGGGAAGCACAGTTATATTATTTTATTCAGCCAGACGTATTTTCTTTTTACTTACAAGAGTGGCAGTTAATGGTGCACATGGCACAGCTTCCTCCTTTCCCCTCCTCTTTCTGATGCTTTTGTTTTTCCTAGTGTCTCCTGCATCTTTATCTCCCTTTTTTACAGTCAGTACTGGCCTCATATTTCTAAAATGATCTTCCTCTTGGCTGTTTGGGATCTGTCTCTGGAGCTACCTCATCTATAATTTCAGAGAGGCTGTTCCTGTTGGTCCTTTTAATGTAATTTTGCTGCTTTCCATGTGACCAGCTCCTCATGAGCTGGAGAGTTCTGGAAGGAACTGGAATTTGGGATGACTGACCGTTATTTGGGATAGTTGTAGCGCTGCAGTGTCACCCCACCAGAAGTTTTTATGAATCTATAATGCAATTAACTAGTTAAAGAGTCAAGTAACTAGTAGGCCCAGGGAATAGTGGGCCAAGGACAGTAATTCTGTGCAGCCTGATCCTTTTGATGCTGAGGAGCTAGAAGGCTGCTCCATCATGTTCTGCTGCTGGTGTCTCTCAAACCTCTTCACATCATGGTGAAATAAGTGATTCTGCTGCTAATCTTACATCACCAGCCCTGGCTCTCTGTGTGTGTCCAGCGCACTCTGTAAAGGATCACATAAACGTTGATAAACAAATACCAGGTCAAGAAATGCACCTGGCAAAGCTATAATTTGTAGAGCAGTACAGGCTGCCTTTTGATAAGGTTTTGTTGTGTATTAATTAGTGATGTAAAATCACGATTAATCAGTTAATGGGTTAAATGTTGGGTTAGCCTAACGTTTAATCAGTTAACCAACTAAGTGGGATCCAGCTCTGGGGCAGCGGCTTCTGCCGCTGCCAACAACAGGAGGCTTCCAGCCCTATCCCCGCTGGGGCAGCCCTCCACTTGAGGGCTGCTCCTAGGCACCAGTTGATTGGTATCTGGTAAGCATCATCTGGTAAGGCTCACCGGGGGGGCTGCTCCCAGGCACCAGTTAATCAGTACCCGATAAGCATCACCCACTTACTTGTTAACATCCATAGCATTAATTTGAATTTCTCTCAATCTTCTTGCAAATTTTCTTACAGTGTTACATGCTCAAACTATGACAGTGTTTTGGAAGATTCAAGTTTGACCACTATAAATGGGCTTATATTTCCGACAGGGCAGTTATTTAATTTCCTGATGGAAGTCTACAAGTATTGGCTCTGTTCACTATTTGGGAGGAAGCCAAAAGAAAGTACAGTATCATTAACATGCTTTATTCCTTTGGAGATTTCACTTAGTAAGGGTTCCATCCATACTTAGAAGTGGAATTTAATAAAACATATCTTTCTAATTTAGCCCCATAATTGTAGTTAATAGTGTTAACTTAGAGATATGGAAATAGAAAGGTTAGCATGAGGATAACTTTTTCCCTGTTTTTACTTAGTCCTGATTTTACTCATTTTTATTTTACTGTGGATTTGTTCTTGCCTTTTGTTAATAAAATACCAGAACTAAGATGCCCATCCTGAAATTGGATGCACAAGGATAAACATGTGTCCCCCTCAGACCATTGACTTTGGGATACATTTGCATGATTTTGATGAAAGTATTGGTGCTTAAGAATGTACCAGTGACACTTTGGATAAAATGATCAGAAAAGTCTGTTGTTTATATAGTTTAACATATGTCACTAGGCCTTAAAGTGACTTAGATGCGCCCTGAAAATTTTACTTATGGGAGGGGGGAAGCATAGAATTCTCTTGCAAACAAATTCCATTGGAAAAAAATTCCTTTTGTTTAGTAAAGAGGAAATGACATTTTCTTTGTAATTGTTTTTAAAGTTGGAGAGAAAGAACCAAGTTCTGCTTTCATTCACAGATTTTTAGCAGGACCACATAGTAACAGGTTACCATGGAATATGGAGAATTTTAGCACCGCTTTGAGTCTAATCCTAAATAACTGTGCGGATTTCAGTACAGGTATCCTGGATTTGCATTGGTCTAACTGAGGGTAGACTTTCCCCAAGGAACCTATTTGACCTATTGTAGCTGTGTAAGTCACACACCTTCTGGGTGTAATATACTGTACCATCTAGTGCAGTGGTAGGCAACCACCAGTCGTGAGTGGGCTACCTGAGTGGCCTTCTTTCACCTCAGTGGACTACAGCAGCCCATGGCCCCCCTGTCTGCTCTCCTCCCCCATGCACCTCTCACGCACTGGGACATTGGAGCTCAGCACTTATTTGTTCTTCCCCTTGCTCCCTGTACTTTTGAAGTGCAAATTACCTGATTCTTGCTCTGTCCCAGCTCCTTCCTTTCCCTCTCAGAGCTGGAATGTTGCAAATCAGCTGTTCGCCCAGTTGTGGGAGGGAGGGAGAGGAGCGGGAATGGAAAGTGCTGGGAGGGAGGAGCCGGTAAATATGAGGCTCTGGTGTCTGAGTGTGCGAGAGGCATGTGTGGGAGGGGGTCAGTGGGCCACAAGTGGAGCCCAAGTGGGCTGCAGGTTGCCCACCACTGATTTAGTGGCACTGAGACCATTTACAGAGTGAATAATGAGCATGCTCTATAGCTGTAGCTAATTGCCTGTTAACCTTTTAGCTCATGCAGTAGAGATTCATCCACTAAGCTCCAGAGGTCCCAGGTTCAATTCTGCTCACAGAGGACCACAGTCTGTCAGTGTTAGAGCTGGAGAATACAATGTATGCTGGATCCACTGGATCCTGGCCTGTTCTGGACAAAGGAGGACCTGCTGGGGGAGAAAATTAAAACCCAAATGCTGTGTGCTTGGGAATTCTAAATCAGCTTGGGCATCAGGATGGAGAGGAACTCAAAGAAAAACACACAACTTTTTGTAGATATCTGTGATTATTTACTTCTGACTCATATATAACATCATCAGAGGTAAGATTATGTGAGAGATGTGATGCTAAGAGGAGGAAGGAAAAAGCATGCAATGCATAGCTGTTATGCCCCTGGGTCACTTATTTCACTGGTCGATGACAATATGCAGTTTAGGACAGTGGTTTGGATTTAATCGAAATTGAGTTTTGAATAACTTGCATGTGTCAAATGGACAATATTAAGTTCTTTTTCCTTGGCCCCTAAGAGGAAATTAAAAATTCCTTTACCTTGAAAATGCATATAAAATCCACATATAATAAAGTGATATGTGAGACGAAATCAATCAAACACATAAGAATAAACTGCTTTATTAGGTCCAGTTCAGGTGGATTCTTCATCACTGACAATTGTTAAATCAAGGTCAGATGCTTTTTCTAAAAGACACCAGCCAGCAATTATTTTGGGAAGGTTCTGTAACCTGTGTTCTATAGAAGGTCAGGTTAGATTATTGCAGTGGTCCCTTCTGGTCTTGGAATCTATGACCCAGAAACCCCTATTCACATAAGCAGTCCTTACTCATGAAGATACTAAAGTATTTGCAGATGTGTGGATTGAATATCTGAGCTCATAGACACCAGATTTTTACTGCTTTTTTTTAATGATGTGCTAATATTCACCCAAGGTGGTTCTTTAAAAGCCAGTGAAGTCTCCATTACAAAATACGTTTTTAGTTCTCTCCAAGGAGATGACATATATTGTCTACTTTAGTAATCACACATGTCACGTGAGAACTAAAACTTGAAACGTGAAAACATGAAACATCAGAATTTCTACTGGTTTTTTTGTTTTTTGGTTTTTAAATCTGTGTAATGGACTTCCATGCACTTCTCACTTCCCGAATAGGTCAAGTCTGCCAAGAAACTTAATCAGCCTGCCCCAAGATAGTATCTACTTGAGTTCACTATTGTTTAGAGGTATTGTTTATCATTGAGCCTGGTCCAAATAGGGAAAAAACTATCTTTTAAAACCAGTGTGAACCATCTGGAGGATGAGCTCAGCAGGGACTAGCTCTGGTATAAGTTAAATACCAGTCACGCGGCATTTTCAGTGATGAAAAATAAGCAAAATCTGCAATTATGTACATATGTTTAACTCGCAGTGTAGCCTTTAAAGAATTTGTCTGCTGAAAAGAGAAGGCCAAGATGACCAAGAAAGAAATGCATGGCCTGCTCAAATAACTGAAATATACAAATATAATTGTCCGCTCTCTTTTCTTCATTCAAATGAGCAATTTCTCCAAGGGCACTTGTTCTAACCAATACTATTTACCTTTATTCCTTCCATTGGAAATCCAAAAATGGTTTTGCTAGAGTGGCTCCCAAGTAGCCTTAGATTCATGAGACTTAAGGATTCTGTGTCATACCTTCTAGGACAGGTCCATAGACTTGACACGTTCTCTTTTCTATAGTGTAAAATATCCCTGCTTTGCAGGCAGTACCTTTATATGCCTAATTCTAATTGTTCATGCTAATTCTCCCTTCTTCATGTCAGGCTTCAAGTATTATTTATATTCTAGTAGCTCCTGTAGGCCTCACTGTGCAAGGTATGATGTAAACACCCTGTAACAGACTGTTTAATGCCCTGGTGAGCTTATAGCCTAAATAAACAAGAAAGGCAAAAGGTGGGGGAGGAAACACCTACAGAAAGGTGAAGAAACGTGCCAAACTCAAAATGGGAGTCAGTGGCAAGGAATAGAACCCACAGTTGCTGACTCCCGGGTCAGTATCATGATCTTTGGATTACACTATTAATACACACAGGGTTGATTAATAAAGACATTGCACATGCATTGTTTAAAAACACTGTTGATCTCTTTTGGAGGTAAACACTGAATTAGGTATTTGTTTTAGTTGTGGTGTTCCTCTGTTTTCAGATGTTTTTCTCATTTTGAGCTCTCTTCATGGTGCAGGAAAGCCAGAGCATCTATAATGAAAACTCATTTCAGGGGACCTCTGATAAAAAGAGGCAGTGGGGAGGTTGGCTTTCCCTTACCATTTTATTGTTGGTTTCTAAAAACAAATTTCATTATGTGCTGTGAAGTTCAGTTCAGTCGGGCATATCTTATTCTTACATCATGCATCTTGATACACTAATGATAGCGAGCATCATAACTAAACCTTCAGCGTGATACAAAGGAGTGCTGTCTACTGGCCAAATGTGATTTCTGCATCTAAGCACCATTAAAATAACAGGGACTACCGATATTCAATGGGAGTAATGTACATGGCATGGTGCATTACCCAAAGAGGAGCTAATGGATGATAGAGAACTGTTAATATGGATTTGCAAAACCCTGTGGTGGTAGAAAAGCCTGTGTGATTTCATTGATAGGGCTGAAGGGGAACTGCAAATAGATACATTAAGTCATAGATTACTAAGCGATACCTCCTCCTCAATGACTCTTGTGGGATTCAGTTAAAATATTGTATTCAATTCTGGGAAACTCAGTGCTGTAGTACGCACATTTTGGTGTGGGATCTCTGAAGAGGAACCAAAATGACCAAGGGAGTGTGTGTCAAGGAAATATATGTAACCCACACACCTACTGGGTATAGTTCGCTGTGGGACCACTTACAGAACGATAAGAATGAGTAAGCGCTATATCCTTAGCTGAGAGCCAGCTGGCTTTGTAGCTCAAGCTGTAGTGACTCATGCACTAAGTTCCAGAAGTCCCAGATTTGGTTCTGCCTGTCAGTGTTACAAATAATTATGTAGGGCCTGGTCAAACAACAAAAAAGGCTCGTCTATGCTGGCAATTGAGCAACTCGTTCACAGGTGCGTAACCCATTCCCATCCCCCAATGACAAAAGCTTTGCTGTGGCAAGTGCTGGTGTCAGCAAAAGTGCTGATAAACTGCTTTTACACTGCCTGACTTTTAGCAACACGGCCATGATCCTAAAATTGTGTAGTGTAGACAAAGCCTTAGAGCAGTGTTTCCCAATTTTATTTGGCCACAGAACTCTTTTAAAAAACATTTAAAAAAACGGCTGGAGGAAACTGGTTGACCTCCCTCCTCCCCCCAAAAACGTGGAAAAACTGTCAAGCAAAAAACGCCAGGGAAACTTGTTGACAAAGAAAAGGGAGGGGGGAACTGTCAAGCAAAACAAAAAACCGCCAGCCTGCCCCTAAGACCACGGCAGCCCCTTGAAAATGGCGGCCCTGAGCAACCGCCCAGCTTTCCCGCCCCTAAGGCCGCCTCTGTGGGGAGTGATCGGGTTCTCACGGAACCCTTACTTTCACTTCTCAGAACCCCGGGGTTCCGTGGAGCACTATTTGGGAAACACTGCCTTAGAGAGATGATATAATTATGTATAGAGTGAAAGTATCTGATGGGTGTTAACAAGGAGAAATGAAGGGTGAGTCAGTGAGGTATAACTAGAAATAATGGAAGAAAAGCAAATGGGAACTTAGGTTAAATTTCAGGAACAGTGTTCTAATAATGATATCTATTGAACTGTGAACAATTTTCCAAAGTAAAGTCTTGGACACCCTACCACATTTCTTTAGCTGTTTAAACTGGATTGGAGACCATATTGCTAGAAGCAGCCTTCCTTGGCAGAGGTCTGAACAAACAGGCTGTTCCAACTCCCAGAGAAGTCATTGTGAGTCTCTCTTGACTTTGGTGAACTTTGAATCATAGAAGGTTTCTCTTCTGTTTCTGTGATTCACACTGTGTTAAATGTGAGGTTTCATGTTTCCTGGTGAATTGCGCATAGAATTCCAGTGAAACAGAAAATCCATGTAAACAAACTTGTCAGTGTTTTTTTGGTTTTTTTTTCTCATTAGCTCAGACTGCTGGTCACCGGTTAACTCCATTTTTTAAAGTTTCTTTTATTGTCATGAGAATAAAATATATCTAATCAGCCAATTATTCTGTTTTCAGGTGCCTGTTTTTCACCTTAGATACACAAACTTTTTTTTTTAGCTATTTCTGTTGTATTGACTTTAAATTTACAGTATTTTTATGTTTGCTTAAAAGAAATACACATGTAATTTGAGCTTTTGTGGTCTTGGAAAAAGGTCTAAAAATTAGGTTTGGTTGATAATTTGTAATGTGTATGCAATTAGTAGGGGAGCTTTTTCTCCTTTCAAAAAAATGTGGAAAAATAATACATGGCAAATTTAGATCAGAGCAACGTATTCACTAAATATTTTTGTTACCCCAAAATGCATGAACTTTTTAAAATTATTGAATTCCAGGGGTATAATGATTTTGTCACTAGCATACATTTACTACTGTATATACCAGAAATCTTGTTTGGTTGTTATAATGCTTTCTTTGTGTGGGGAAGGGCTGTTACATATTGTGAGTTTCCGCGTTCATTTTCCACCCTATGTAGTCAACAGAAAAAATAACTGGTCGCAGGGCTCTTCTTGGATGTACTTTGATGGACAATATGGAAGAATAGAGGAGGCCTTTGGCCTTAATAGTTAAGCTGTCTCAACAATCAGCTTCTGAAACAATGGAGCAACTTTATAATAGATATGTGATTTTATTTTACTGGCAAATGGCAGCCTGGCTGCAGTTTGGCTTGTGGGCATAGTCTGCTTTTTAGGTTTTTTAACTTTTACATTTCAAACTGCAGTAGGCTTAAACTTATATAAGCTTTTGGCTTTAGTACAAGTTTTAGTCTTTTGAGAAAACTTCTTCACATCTACAAATCCTCAACTTTATTTGTAGTAGCGTTTTGAGTGGGGTGAAGGGGAGGAAAAGCAGGAGGCTTCTGGTGGTGCATTAGTTGTGCTCAGGGTTCTGGGATCTCTGTGATAGTTCAGCACTGAATTCTGTGGCATGGGTGAGAGACTGCTGCTGATGCAACCACTTCATGGTGTGTTCAGAGCATCAGCTACTAGTTAAAGAAGTGCAGACAGCCTAAATCCATCCATCCTGTCTTGCGTGATCTCAAGATCTGTGGCCTCAGAGCATGAATCCCCACACAAACATTTAACCCTTTGCAAACTCCTGTACACTTCCCTTTCTTACCATTGCTGATTGCATCTGATGGCACTGGCACTCAAGATGCTAGCCTTGGAGGCAGCAGTCTTCTACAGAAGGTCTTTGAATTGGTGGATTCAGATGCCAACATTTTATCAAGGTCGGGGCGAGGAAGACAAAGAATTGTTAGGAGCTTTAGCACAATGAGGCTATATTGCATTGTTACGGGAGAATTCTGCTGCTGTGGAGAGTCATTTGCCACCAGCTAAAGTAGGAAAGAGGATTATTAATTAACCATTAACTTTAATATAGTTATTGCCTGAGTCACATTTCTCTTTCCTTTATCTATGATACTTATTTGGCTTCCATCATGGGAATATCTGAGTACCTCAATAGTTAATAAATTTAACCTCTCAGCACTTGGACAAGGTATCCTCTGTGGGATTCTTGTTCCTCTCAGCCCTAAGAGGGAATGAGCTGAGGCCATTGCCTTGGTGATGTTATTTTTCCTCCTGTGGCTGTAGAAGTTGGCAAGAGAAAAAGAGAAGGGGCAATGTTTGGCAGACATAGAAAGGGGTAGGTGTGCAAAGATGTGGGGGAGGAGGGGCACACATATACAGCATGAGAAGGAGGAAGGAAGCACATTATGGGACGGCTCCTATGCTTCCCAGGTAGTGCTCTCCCTTCCCTTTCGCACCCTTTCTTACAGGCTTGCCATACAAAGAGCTCAAATTTTGTGCTATCTTGGGTATAACTATTAGTCTGGTGAAACATTTTCAGTCTCAACTGTTTTTCAGCAGAAAAGTGGGAATTTTTGGCTGTACAGAATTTTTCACAAAAAGCATCAGTTCTCAGTTGGAAACTTGGAGTTTTTCACTGGAAATTTTTAAACTAAAAATTTGAAATTTTCTACCAGGCAGTATGGTGCGTTGGAATCTATTTTCTGACTAACTCTGGTGATTATGCTGATTTTAGCTATTTGCCATTTAGATGATGTGATTATATGTACCTTAGGCATAGTATAGCTGGGTAGAGATACTAACTAATTCAGAACTGCAAATTTTGCAGCATGCGGAGGTTGGTTGGTTTATTTCAGTATTTTGTATCTTACCTGTGAAGCTCTAAGATCTTATTTTATTAAAATAACTTAATAGTGCATATGATCTTTAGTACTGTGTAATCTGCAAACAGTACAATTACAGCACTAAACTGATGCAATATAATTGCGAGCTGCTATTACTCTTTCAGCACAGGAATAGAACTACTGGTCTTTGTACTGTATAACACAAATTGTACTTAGAGTTGTAAGGCACATTTCAAATGTGGCTCATGATAGACTTTCCTATACACGGTCTCGGTGTATGCAATTGAACTAATAATTAGAAGTAATTGGCTTTCACAGATTGTTGATTTTGGAAGTTAGTATTTTCAGGAAGGAGGTACAGGTTGAACCTCTCTAATCTGGACCTTTCTGGTCCAGCAACATCCGTGGTCCGGCATGATTTTAGTTATCCAGATGTTCACTTATCATGGTCTGGCCAAGTTTCTCACAGTCCCATGAAATTTGTTTAAAGCCATCAGTCCTAGCTCTCAGTGTTCTATGCTGTTATTTAGCTCTAATTTACCCCCCAAATGTCTTCTAATATCCCAGTACACTGTGGAAGTGTTGGTAATGCTGATAGGCAATACTGACCTCCTGTGGTCTGGCAAATGTTCTGGTTCAGCACTAGTCAGGTCCTGAGTGTGCTGGACTAGAGAGATTCAGCCTGTAATACAGGATGGTATAACTGTACGTATAGCTGGGTATAGTAGCCTGCCATGAAGAATGTATGCTGTCAGTGAGACAGTTCTGTTGTACAGCATGAAGAGAGTTAATGCTGATAACACTGGGAAAGTCTCCTCACTGAGTGGCAATGGGCATTGACCTACCCTGGCTGGAACAGCAGGGAACTAATTGAACTTTTTTGCTTTATTCAAAGCAGTGTAGTCAAGCATCTTAACTTCCCACCAAACTCTTTTTTTGTTGTGCTTTTTAATTCAAGTTTTCTCCAGCATTAGGAACTGGAAGACAAATACTTGCAACTGTTTATGTAACTGTAATGTTACTTCTAAAAATTGTGCCAATGTTCATCTTGTTTTAAAGGACTATTATTGTTTAGGAAAATTGGTTTTATAAATATTAGTAAATATATCGTACATTCTCAGTGTATATACAAGGACAGCACACATTTGTGTTCAGTGATTTTACTTAGGCTGCATTTAATAGTGCATCGACAGAATCTTGACTATCATTTTAAAATTTAAAACTTTTTAATATAGGATGAATGTAATTTTTATTTGTCTCTTAAGTGTCTATCTCACTACTTATACTGAATAAAAAACAAAGATAAAGGACCAAATTATTCTGTCACCTTCCTCAGTTTAAATCTAATGTAGCTCCATTGAGTTCAGTTGGAAGTACTTTAGATTTACATCACTGTAACAAAGAGCAGAATGTCAGTCTTAATTTATGATGCCCAAACTGTTTTGTTTTTCCTGAACTTTGTTATATCACACACTCACAAAATGTTTACTTTTGCAATTATGTGTGGATTAAACTTTAGTTTAAGGTACCCAAAGAAAATGTAAATAGATAGGTATGTGATAATTTGTTTCAGTAGTAGAAATAGTGTAAATACTTTTCATATAAATCACTAAACATACAGCTCACATGTGTTTGAGATTGAACGTACAGATCATGAGGTTTCGTGGGTAAAACCCATTTAATCAAAAGAGTTGAAGTGGAAATAGCAGAATCCCAGATCTGTGTAACCGCAAAAGAAGTTACTTGTCAATTGTAGGACCAGTGTTAATGAAGCTAATTAAGTCAGGGTGGATTTGTCTGATTCATAGCATTTGATATGGAGATGCAAATATCAAAGGCAGAGAAATTGCCTTTGTAGTGTATTAACCTGTTAAGATCTTTATTCAAGCCTAAGTTGATAATGTTGAACTTGTAAATGAACTCCAGTTCAGATGTAATCAGATGATAAAATTCCTTTGTATAAGAATGGCTACTTTATAATCCATTATTGAATGTTCAGTGTTGCACAGGGATCTCTGCAACGGATCAACTTAGAATGATTTGGAATATTTTAGGCTCTGTTTACAATAAAGATGTTAAGCATCCCTGAAACCAGAAGCTAGGTCCGCTGACAACCTACTGTATCTCTATCACCAGTGATTTTTCCATTAAACAAATAACACTCAGACTCCAATTTAGGGCCAAACCATATATTGTAAATTTTGAAACAGCAACGCATGAAACTTACAACCAATACCCAATCCAACCCTAACCCGAAGAGAAAGAAGATAGAAAAAAGCCCCTAAAACAAGGTAGGAATATACATTACACACTCCTGGTAAGTGGAGGCAATTGTGGAACGATGACGTTGCTCGTGACCTTCAACCCATCGGCTTATTGAAAGCCTCGGAGGAGGAACAACAAGGGGATCCCTTGAAGCACTATTCCAGGCCTTTGGTGCAGGACAGTGAGGGAACCCAAAGTAAATAAGTCCACAATAGGTGGTGGCTTCTTCGTGGTATGGAGGTGATTAACCCTTCGGTATAATCACACAAACCAGAGGGCAGTCCAGACGGTGTCACATGAAAGGAAGGCTGCGGTGTGTCCAAGTGCCAAGTCTTTATCCTGAGCCTTCGCTATAGGCAGGTGGCAGCAATGAAGACAGCAATGCACCCTTAGTCCGGATCCAAAGAGCCAACGCAAACTCTCTTCACAGGAAGCTTTTATTGCCTTCAAGGCGGGAAAACTAGTTGTGAACTGGGTGCATCAATTTAGTGCTGTGTGCATAGATCCAGCGTGATGAATGCATAGATCTAGCGGGTCGTGTGCATAGATTTTGGGCTGGGTTCACAAATTAGAAATGAGTGCAACCCCATGTGTACTGAGTGCAAAGCACTTTGAGCGGGAAAACCCGGATTTGACTGGATTTTATCCCTTCCCCTAGCTTCATGGAAGCTATCAGACTCCATTTTGAATCACTGATTGTACACATTAAGTATTCAAGCACATTCCTTATCTGTTACACATCCTTGAGTACCCATATCATTTCCATATCACTAATTACATGTAACACCAGGTAGGTTAAAATTTCCCCCTGCAGGTTTATGTGCGTTACCATTCCTGATGTCTGATTTGGGTCCATTTATCCTTTGATGCAGAGACAGTTTAGTTTGGCCAATATACATGACAGAGGGGTATTGCTGGCCCTTGATGCAGAGCCGGCCCAAGGTCCGGGCCAGCCGGGCTACCGCCCGGGGTGCCCCATTGTAGGGGGCGCCGTGTGGGGCTGCCGGGCTGGGCGGGGGCGGCACCGCGCATGCTCTGCGCGCCCAGGGTGGCGCTACGCATGCGCCGGGCGCCCGGTTAGGTTCTGTGATTGTTGTTTTTATAGATATGTGGATAGAGTTGGCAAGGGGATTTGTTGTGGGAGTAGGTTCTTGGGTAAGTGTATCTATGGTGTGGTGTATCTCTGCTGGTAAGTATGTGTTTCAGGTGGGTGAGGGTGTGCGTCTGTAGGCAAGGACTGGCCTAACTCCCAAGGTCTGTGAGGGGGAGGGATTGTTTGTAGGACAGGATGTAGATTGTCAATGTAGTTGTTAATTGTAAATTGTCTGTGTTTGTGTGTGTGTGTGTGTGTAATGTTGTCTAGCCTGTTAAAGTATTTTCTGAATGCATGCAGAGAACTGCTAAAAGTGAGCCACATTGTCAAAGGTACATTGCATTTGGATCATATGAATAACTCTTGACATAACACAGACAACTGACTGACATAATGAACAGGACACACCAGAGTTCAGATAGATGGCAGAAACAAAACTGCCTTGTCTTCACTTTCTGTGATCTCTCAGTTGAAGTCTTTTTGAAAATCGTAAGAATAGAGATTCTGTGTTGAAAGACTGTTGAGTGCAATTTTTTGAGGAGTGGGGTTGGGCTGAAGCACAGGTTTTGTCAAATTTTAGAGTCCTTGTTGATCTACTAGCCACATTGAAAGGAACAGCTGAAGCAGACCGCTCCAAAGGGGTAGATGGAAGCAAGTGTGCAGTGGACATAAGCTATATCCCTCCCTTTTCTCTGTACGTGTCTTTTTTTTCTTCTTTGGAAAGGAGAAAGAAATGAGCCTATTAATTTCTTTATACTTAAATACTTTCTTAGGGCTGATTAAGGTATTCCGAGGCCTGTTGTAATTACTTTCATTGTAAGAGAAAATCTAACTAGTTTCAAGATAGGTGAATATTTACCAACTAACTCAGTGTTTCTCAACCAGTGGTATGAGTACTCTCAGGGGTACTCGAGAGAAGTCTCGGGGGGTACGTCAACACAGCTGAAATTTGGAGAAAACTGAATTTTTTGTGTTAAGTTTTACAGTGCTTTATTATTTTTGTACTTTTTACACCCAAATATTTTATTGCCTGCCCGGCTACGATTAAGTTATTTAAACAAATGTGTTGCAATGGTAGAAAAAAATGGTGTGTCTGGAAACTGTAGGTACTGGGGGTACTTATAATTTTTTTTTTTTTTTTGGAAAAAGGGGTACTTTATAAAAAAAAAAAAAAAAAAGGTTGAGAAACACCGGACTAACTAGTAGGAGTGGAATAGGAGTACATGGATTCATTTTATCCTACAAATGACCCTCAGTGCTTGCACATCTCCTGCCCTATTTAAGGGGAATTCATGTTTTATGTGGCAATCCAGTTCAGCTCTGTAGTGTAGGGTTTTTGTTGTTTTTTTGTGAAATGCTTAATATGAAGTACCACACTAAATCAACTACACAGATACATCCTATCCAGATGAGAGATACCAATGGGCTAATTCTCAGTGTTTGAAACCATATAAACAAGAACAGTGATTCTAGGCTACACGTCTTAAGTGCTCTACTGAAAGTATGTTACAATAAACATGCTCGAAAATATTCCCCCAATTCTACTAGTTCACATTCTTACGTTGTGCTTCTTGCCTGGGACAATGTGCAGGAGAGAGTCCCTGGAGAAGCTAAAGCTTTGTACTCTCCCCTTGCAAAGCTCCCCCATTCACCTGGATTTTGGGCTTTTATTACATACAGACTCTTCTTTCCTTCCTCAACTCTCTTGTTTTATTTTCTCCAGGTGTGCCAGGCTAGCTGAGGGGATTTGCTCCCTGTACTTAAGTCTCAAGCTTTCCTGTGCTTACTCTTGGCTTTGTCTGTGATCTAGCAGCATGCTCTCCCTGCTGGTTCTGCTGCTTTTCTCCCTTGGGCTCTCAGTGCCTCTCCCTCAAGGTTGAGCCCAGCACTGCACTTTGTGTGTAGAAAGTGAAGGCTGAAAACACTTAACGGGTATTGTGATGCTATTCCCTACTTAGAAGGATCTTATTGAATCTGGCGAAATATCCTTTCTGGCTGGAACCCCAAAGGCAGGACAATGGGCTCTGAGAATCACGCCTGGTTTCACGAACAGACTATTTGAAACTAATGTAGTATCAGAAATACATTCTTATTAGGTTTAACCAGGTTGCTTGGGTCCTTAGCTCAATTAATTGTTGTGGGTTTTTTTTTTTTTTTTAAGTAAAATGAAAATGGACATGGTTCATTGAAATCATTGCTCTGGGGTGGAGCTAGGGATGAGGGGTCCAGAATGCAGACTGCTCCAGGGAGGGAGGACTACCCCAGTCCTCTCTCACCATAGAAGTTTGGGGCCAGATTAGAAGCTCCTCACAAGGACCACTGCAGCTCCAGTGGGCACAGCTGGGGCAGGGTGCATGTCCCCCAGCTGGGGCAGATCCAGGTTCATCTGCCCCCTGCACTCCCCCCAACCAGAGTGAGGAATTCAGTTAACTGTACACTTTCCCCTCACTCCCTGATGAAGGGGTACAGCCAGCTATGTCTCCATATGAACCTGGAAGGGGAGGAGCTTCAGCCCTCCCCCCCCCCTCCCCCCGGTCCTCGCTAAAATGCACTTGGGGGTAGGAGGCTTGGGGGTTGGTGCCATCCCGGATGTGGGAGGGCAGCCAGCTTATTTCACCAGCTTGGTGATTGGTTTTATGAGAAGCAATCCCATTCCAGGCACATCCCATTTTCCTGGCACAACCAAACTCTTATGTTGCTTTAATTTATGGTTAAGAGGAAGCTGTAACTGAATTTGGTGGTCCTAGCTCTTACAGCTTAGGAGGAGTTCTTGAACAAACAAACAGGCAAACTCTCTCAAAGATATGGTAGATTTGTATTACGGTTACCTAGTGGATCAATAGTCCTCCTCTTGTTTCCCAATACTACAGGTTTTCAGTGTAGGCACTCTTGGAGTTCTTTGTTTTTAGAAAAGCTGGTAGTTTTTTTTTTTTTTTTTTTAAATCAAGAAATTTTCAGAGTTTTGAAACCTTTTCTTTTGTGTGGGATTCCACCTATTTTTCAATTGGTGAAATGTTTAATTAATAGTGTTATCACTCATGTCATTGAAACCATTATCAAAATCATCATAGAAATGTTTTCATTTTTTCCAAACAATAGATTTTCTTTTAATAAAAATTTCAGTAATTTTTAAGAGAGAATGATAGGTTCCTGTGTTTGAGTCTACTGCTGGCTCCCTGCCATGAAGCTGCTCTGAAGGATTGGTTTAACATAAGGCCTCTTGTATTTGGGGAAAATGAGTTTCTTGCAATACAAAACTCACTAGCCTGGAAGCATGTCCATCTTCAGAAACCTCAAACTCTGCTCCCTTCCTTTCTGGGACTTGGCTGTAAGGCAAGCTAGTCATAAGGGCAGAACCCTCATTTTATTGGGGGAAACAAAATAAACCTACCAACACCCAGTCTATAAAGATGCTTTCTCTTGCTGGAAACCTACTGAGCTGGAAGATTTTGACTTTTCTCAGGGGCAGCTTTCTGAAAAGGTGTGGCTTTCAAACATTGTGGCCATTGTTTAAAGACCCCCCAGGAGGTAACAGAGTGTTTCTTAACACCATGGTTCTATTTTGGGGGAGACTAACGATATTCAGGCATTGTTTTTCTCCTGTAATTATTACAGTATTTGCTGTTCTTTATTAGGATAAATTGCTCAATGGGAGTGTTTGTAGATTATTCACTGAGTGGGAATAATTTAGTAGATTCTATCCCTTAAGGAATCATAGAGATTTAGGAGATTTGTTACACACTGTTTCAGGTAGGGAGAGGCTTGCTGTAGCAGCAGCTCGGAGTACTGGGGTGATGTACTAATTACTCCCCCCCCCCCCCCCCACACACACACATGCACACTTTGATTTTAGCAGATGATGTAATAAAGGTTCCTGTGTTATCATTTTAAATGCTATGAGGTGACGTTTGGGAAGCATTATTACCCTGCATGGGCATGTTTGGGTATCCTATTGAAGTACTTTAAGACCTCATTAGTTTGGTGATAATATTAAGTTTGGTCTCTTTCCACCAGCTGCCTTTGAGGAAACATAATCAGTTTGAACTGTGTGGTTGGACACTGACAATTAAGAAATATACTGTTTTCTTGTTGAACGTCTAATAAATCTTTCATTTAAATGCGGTGTCTGAAGTCACAATCATAGAAATACTTTAATATAAAGTATTCTCCAGTACACACACATTACAGCTATTAACAAACCAGAAGTGAAATCCTGGCACCCTTGAAATTAATGGCAAAATCATTGACTTCAATGGAGCTAGGATTTCACCCCAGATCTCTCAGGTCTCTTCAGTGGAGCTAGGATTTCACCCCAGATCTCTTGCTTATCTAGCCTTTGTTGCAGATAAGGAATAACTATGACACAAGTGCTGTTTGGAGTAGGCATTAGAACAAGGGGCTAAACAAAACTCTCCCCGAAGAACTCCTGATGTATTAGTGCAAATGCAGATTGTGTATAATAGGAATTGCCAATAACTTTATTGTTGATCTTTTCATCATAATTTGAAGAGATTTGAGTGCTAGTTAATAATGGCTCTTCTTTTCAAAGGTGCAGAGCACACACAACTGACACTAAACTCAGTGGGAGCTAAAGATACAGAACATTCTCTTCTGCAAAACAGGCCACAGATGCGTAGTAAAGCTTGTATGGAATGTTGTGTACATAGTGTCATGTTCTTCGGGGGGAAAGGAAGATTTTCTCTGTCATGACACTGAAGGATAGCACAACATTTGCACCTTTAGGTTGGACTATTCCCTCTCAGATACCACATAGATAGGGCCCTACCAAATTCATGGCCATGAAAAATGCATCATGGACTATGGATTCTAGTCCCCCCCCCCCCCGCCATGAAATCCAGTCTTTGTATGCTTTCACCATATACTATACAGATTTTATGGGAGAGAGCAGCGTTTCTCAAATTTGGGATCCTGACCCAAAAGGGAGTTGCAAATAGGTCACAAGTTACTTTAGAGGGGTTGCGGTATGGCCACCCTTAATTCTGTGCTACCGTTTTGAGGAGAAGGGAAAAGGTGTGTCTCCCATTTTTTTGTGAAACTTTGAAAGGTGGTGGGTTTGCTCCAATGCATATGGGGAAATATTTCAAATCGTGAAAAGTTTCACAGGACAGAAAATCTGTTTTCTGCTTAACAGTACTCCTTGCTGATTTCACTGTACCAATATAATGAACGGGTGGTTTGCTGAATCACGGTTGCACTTCATGCTACAGTAAAATTCCAATTGTCTGGCATCCAGTGGTCCGGCACTCTTGATAGTCCGGCACCAAGTGGAACCTGGAAGTGCTCCGGCCAGCCGGACAATTGGAGCTGCTCTGCCCCCGGCTTCCCTAAGTCCACTGCTGATCAGTTTCAGCAGCGGTGGACTTGGGGAAGCCCTGGGGCAGAGTACACCAGCTGCTCTGCCCCCAGCTTCCCCAAGTCCGCTGCTGCTGAAACTGACCAGCGGCTGACTTGGGGAAGCCGGGGGCAGAGAAGCTGGGGTGCTGCCGGGTTGGTCCCGCAGCACCGCTCAGGTGAGGGGTG
Organism: Rafetus swinhoei; assembly: GCA_019425775.1. Lineage (NCBI taxonomy): Eukaryota > Metazoa > Chordata > Testudines > Trionychidae > Rafetus > Rafetus swinhoei. The sequence goes on along the minus strand of CM033430.1, from coordinate 49,765,413 downwards.
GTGCTACGGAACCAACCCGGCAGCACCCCAGCTGCTCTGCCCCCGGCTTCTCCAAATCCGCCCCCAGTCAGCAGCGGCTGACTTTGGGAATCCGGGGGCAGAGAAGCTGGGGTGCTGCTGGGTTGGTCCCGCAGCATCGCCCTCTCCCAGGCTGTGCAGTTCCCTGCCAACCCTCCTCCCCCCTCGGCTCCCACCCCAGACCCTTCATAGCCCCCTTTCCGGTACTCTGGCATATCTGATAATCCAGCACCCCCTGGGTCCTAAAGGTGCCGGATTATCGGAAGTTTACTGTACTTGGTATTAACCTGGAATAGCACCTCAAAGTGGCAGCCAGTCACAACTTTCCTTTCTGCCACTTCATTTCCACAAGGTGGATGTGGTGGATGACTGAGAAAAACCCCTCAAAATTTAGTGTCAGTAATAGGGTAAAAGAAAAGTGGTGGGCCTTACTTTGCTGACAATTTTCATATGGCTTTCTAAGAATCTCTTCTTCCTATCCCCTATTTAAATGTTTCAAATTTCAGTTAGCCCATCTGTAAAAACAGATTATTAGTAGTAAGTCATAGCACTTTCACAGTGATTTTTAAGGTCTAAAGCACTTTGTAAACGTTAAATATCCTGACAAGCCTGTTGGCAAGGTAGGTGAATACAGGCAGCATTAGAAACTAGGGGTTTCTAGTTCCTAAGCCAGAGCTCAGACCAATAGGCGTACTGCAGCACTTACCAATGTGTAGAATGATTTTTAATAGTGTAGGAACTCCTCACCTTGCATTAATAAGTTCATCATAATTAGTCTTATTCTGGCAGTTTCTGTATTTTCCTACTTTTTCTTTCTGGAAGGCTATGAATAGTACTTATAATTGTGATATTTAATACATTATCAATGCTGGTGTGTCATTAAACCCATGATCCATCATCAGAGTTTTGACTGAGGACTTTAATGTTTGCTGGCAGGGAGAAATGGCTTTATTGTATTTTCTATCCAGATGCACAAATAGCAATAATGTGGGCACACAGATGAGACACATTCCTATCATTACTTGGCAATGAAAAGATCCATTAAGTTAATAGAACAATCATTGTTTATTATGCTGATTCATAGGAGTATTTTGAAGCAGTTCATTGATTTGATATGTTCAGGTAATGGTATGGTAGAAAGCGTTCTGTTAAAAGAACCAGTAAACAGGTTTTCTTCATGCATAACTCAGATAACCTTGAAGTATAAAGTAAGTATTTTTCATTCATTGTATCTGTGGAAAAATACATTGCACCTATTGAAAGGCAGTACAAGCTAAATGTATTTAAACAGGACTGCCCATCATTGTAAAAACCACACATTATTCTGAACATTATTACTTGTTAAAATTAGTGCAGCAGATCATTAGAACTGAACAGTAATTCAGAAAAATAAGTGTTTTTCTTTCATTGTTCAGTTTGTTTGCTTTGTGCATTTGGCAGCACTTTGTATTGTCAGTTTCTCCTATTCTTGATCAGGAACTTTTACACAAGTGGAGCAAAAAATGTTGTTCTAAAATAAGCAAAAGTTAAAAAATAAAATTGCAAAACCACAAAAAAGGCAGAGGATGTCAGGGTGTAATACCTGAAAATATATATTATTCCTTTGAAAACAGATTCCTTTGGATGAAAAACTTCTTTTAAAAACCTATATAAATTAAGATTTTTATTTTATTAAAATGTGTATGTGTTCTAATCCAATGTATCACTTATGCTGTTGAGTTTGTCATCACAAATATTCATATTTTACACAACTGTTATGTGTGGCTTGCTTGTAGGTTGTTTGGGCAAATAAGTTGAATAAAAGAAAGACAATCATTTAAATAATAAATCCAAATCTGTTAGTGATATTAATATTATATTGAACATATAAAGCATCTATATCATGCAAGAATCTCAAACAGCCATATGGACCTGTTATCATGTATTATCCCCATCTCTCTTTTGGGAAACTGAGGCACAGAGGTTATGTGATTATTTTCCCAAGGACATACAGTAAACAAGTTGCAGAAAGTTGGGAACAGAATAGCTCACTCTGCATCCTATTCCTCATTCCTAACTACATCCTTTCTCTCATTTTAATGAAAATACTGGGCCTTGTCTACTTGCACTATTTATAAATAGAACAAGATATGGAATATAGGAAAAAAGATGGATTTTTAATATCCAGCGATTACTCATCCACATTAGAAACCCCTTCCCCCCCCCCACCCCCCAAAAAAGATTTCGTAATTCAAGCTTTTGACAGGAAACAAACTTCCTAAGCAAGATGAGAACTGTAAGGCACAACAGTGTTCCTAAAGCCTAACCATTTGGTAAATATCCATCTCAACCTGACAATTCCAAGGCTATTTCACCTAATTACTTGTGCAAGAAAACAAACACAATGATCAGTTTACATTAAGTCTTTGGAACATAGTTGGGCTAATTTGTGAGCAGTTTAAAGAGGATGGTAAATGCTAAGTGCATTGAATGTTAGAAATCACTGTATTGATAAAATAAGATATGGTGGGAAGGAAAGTGATTGCTTTATTTTAATTACAGTCAATAGAACAGAAATGTTTCTCAAGTTTTTCCCTTTGAGTACTTTTCTGTTGAAGAATTACAATGAGAACCTATTACTGATCTGCAATAAAGGTAAACCTAGTTGAACCCATTCTGTGATTATTCAGCTTTAAAGGGGTGCAATAAAGCAAATGGTTGGATTACATTTAAGTCTATTAATGGAATTTTATGAGCTTGCAAAGGATAAACTGAAATCCCACATCACTTGGAGCAATTGGGTTGTTGTGTGGTGTTGTGACACATAGGAGACACATATCAGCATGGGTTTAGTAAATGTAACTTTTGTTCTCAGCTATTTTAGAAATAACCCATGTTATGTTTAAAAAAAAAAAAAAACCCTTGAAATACGATGCGATAAATACACAAGGCAGGGAACTCAGTACATCCACTGAAGAGCAAACAAGCATGAATGAACCCTAGGTGCTAGTTTCTGACAAATGCACACCTTGGTGTTACTGTACAGTGGTCAGGATTTTGAAATTGCAGCAGTTATTCAAGAAACCCTTTTGTCACAACTAGGGTTGTCAACTTGGTAATATTTAAAAACTGGAAACTCCAGCAGGAGTGCTAAAATCTCCGCTGCCCTGCCTCTCTGCTACCAAGGCCCCTGCTACCCTGCCTATTGCCCCACAAAGCCACAGCTCTGTCTGCCTCTTCCCCCAGAAATCTTGCCCTGCCTCTTACTCCTGGGATCCCTGCCCCTATCTACTCTTCTTCCCTTCCCCCCTGACACTCACTGCTTTCCCCCTTCCTGCTCAGGTTAGGAGGGACTCTTCCAGGGTGGGGGCTGGGAACTGCAGCCATCTGACACAGGTAGGGGGTGACCATGGCTGAGTAGAGGCTGACTCCTCCCCAACACCCCCAGCCTCAGTAACTGGACATTGGGGTGTCTGGTTGGTAGATCTGTCCAAATAATGTCAGATTCCCTTTTCAACCACACTTTCCAGTTGAAAACTGGGTACCTGGTCCCTAGTCACAACATGATTGATTCTATCATTTTTGCTCAAGTTGGGAATTACAGTTCAAGTCAGAGGTCTCTTAAAATACTAAAGAACTTGATAGATGGAAGTGTGCAATGCTATAGCAACGCTTCATCTAAGGAAAGAATTAAACAGCAGAAGGATTATTGACTGATTTAACTCTACCAGGGCTCCTTGCTGCTCCAAGTAGAGCAGTATTGGTAAAGGCCAATTAATGTTTTGTCATTGACTTAAACAAGAACATGACTTGGTCCTTCATGAGAAGAGAGCAGTCTGTCTGGTTGTCTGAATAAATTCCTCCCAATCCTGTAGTGTCTGAAGTCCTGCACATTGAAGTTTGTAGGATCCTGTACGTGGGTCTGGTAATAAAGATGTCATTGTAGGTACCTGTACTCTTCCATGCCAGAGGACATACATGGATAAACTGAAGGGAAAAGAAGGCATGTGAGCACTGAAAAATACCTTCTAACATTTCAGTGTTATAATGCAGAATTAGTTGGTAAGAAACTCATCTGGTTTTCCCACTTATTGTTTCCAGAGTTGTTAAATCAGCATACAATGGATACAAGCAGTACAATAATTCTTATAGGGTGTATCTACATAGCACCCTAAACTCGAAATAAGATACGCAATTTGCGCTACTCAAATTGTGTATCTTATTTTGATTCTATTTTGAAATTTGAAATTTGGCACATCTACATAGCGCCAAATTTTGAAATAATGCACTATTTTGAGACATCCCTTACCCTCATGGAATGAGGGCTACAGGGATGCAGAAATAGCACGCCCGTTATTTCAAAAAATATTTCGAAATAATGGGTGGCTTGTTAAGATGTGGGGTAGCTATTTCTGGATACCTCAGTATCTTGAAATAGCTGTGCAGTGTAGACGTACCCATAGTGGCCTCAGGCCAGCTTCTCATGGGACTGGTGTTTACAGCACAACCCACCGAAGTAGGCTACCTAAGCAGAAGCACCAAGGAAATGGAAATGAAGGATACTAAGATTGAGGCTGTCTCTATGCTACTGGTGTTATAGTAGCACATCTGTGATGCTGTAGCTATTCTGCTGCAGTGCCACAGAGTGATGTTTCCTGCAGCAATAGAAGGGGTTTTTTCCATCCCTATAGTTAATCCCTCCTCTCTCTGAGTGGCCGTAGCTATGTCAACAGAAGAATTCTTCTGTCAGCCTAGCTGTGTGTACACCAGGGATTTGGTCAGCTTAACTACAGCGCTAAGGGGAGGGAGTTGTGTGCACATTTTTCACACCTCTGAGCGAGGTAACTGGCGTGATTTAAATTTTAAATGTAGGCCAAGTCTGAACTATTTATTCTTTGATCTCCAGAGGTGGCCCCTCCAGAAGTGAGGGCACTGTGGGGAAGTTTGCAGTGTTGCTGGTGGTGCTGTCTATCTGTTTTTATAATTAAAATAGTTTACTTTCATCTCCACAGTTGTGCACATGTACTTAAAGTTAAGTACTTGTGTAAGTGCCTGGTGAATCAGGGACTTTGCTAGTAACAGCAAGAAGCAAAATTTATTTTAAAATATTCAGTGGAACCACAGTATCCAGCAAATAATATAGAAGTCAAAAGAAAGCTCCCTTTGACCACAGCAGAGCTAGGTATTTATCTAAGGTTTCTGGCTAGAATTGATTTCCCCTGTTTTCAGTAATGTCTGGCATACTTTTAAATATTAATGGAGTCCAAGTGCACCTATTGCCATCTAATCTTTTTTATTGTGCACTACACTTGATCCTTGTTTGCCTTCCAGCCCATCTACCAGCTTGCTCTGGCTTCCGCTCTTTTCTGTCATGATGCCCCAGCACCAGCTAAGACTTCAACCCTGTGAGTTGCTCTATTGGTTGGACCAAAAATAAAAGAGGAACTGTTGTGGACCCAGCTCTGCTTTGAGTTAGGGAGAGATGATGATGAATTTTGCCACCCTTGACTTAAAGACATACTATTTAAAAGTTCTAAAGCAGAGATCTAGGACTAAATTGTGACTGGGATGGGGTGAGGGAGGTGGAGAAGAAGGTGCATTAAGTGCCTTTCCCTATAATGGAAATTGCCCTATATAATGGAAATTGCCCTATAATTGCCTGCAGTATTACTGATCCCATCCAGTCAAAAATCATGTCAAGCCCCCCAAAGTATGACTTGAAAATCTTGACGTTAAAAAAAAATCGGGGCTTTCTGGATTTGGAACCTTCAGGATTCACTTTCCCAGTGGGGCCGATAACCTTTCTGGACCCCTAAACAAGCTGGGTGTTGGGGGGCCCTGCTCTGTGCACCTAAAGGGGCAGATCTGTGGGCAGAATGGGTGAGCAGAGAAGGCTGTTGTAAAGGAAGGTATAAGCTGAATGTCCCATTTTCAACTCTGGTTTTCATTGCTTTCTTTAATAGGATAACGAGTCTTGTGGATAAGGGAGAAGCGGTGGATGTGATATACCTAGACTTTAGTAAGGCGTTTGATACGGTCTCGCATGATATTCTTATCAATAAACTAGGTAAATACAACTTAAATGGGGCTACTATAAGGTGGGTGCATAACTGGCTGGATAACCGTACTCAGAGAGTAGTTATTAATGGTTCACAATCCTGCTGGAAAGGCATAACAAGTGGGGTTCCAGAGGTCTGTTTTGGGACCGGCTCTGTTCAATATCTTCATCAACGATTTAGATATTGGTATAGAAAGTACGCTTATTAAGTTTGCAGATGATACCAAGCTGGGAGGGGTTGTGACTAATCTGGAGGATAGGGTCATAATTCAAAATGACCTGGACAAATTGGAGAAATGGTCTGAGGTAAATAGGATGAAGTTTAATAAAGACAAATGCAAAGTGCTCCACTTAGGAAGGAACAATCAGTTTCATACATACAGAATGGGAAGCGACTGTCTGGGAAGGAGTATGGCAGAAAGGGATCTAGGGGTTATAGTGGACCACAAGTTGAATATGAGTCAGCAGCGTGATGCTGTTGCAAAGAAAGCAAACATGATTCTGGGATGCATTAACAGGTGTGTTGTGAGCAAGACACGAGAAGTAATTCTTCCGCTCTACTCTGCGCTGGTTAGGCCTCAGTTGGAGTATTGTGTCCAGTTCTGGGCACCGCGTTTCAAGAAAGATGTGGAGAAATTGGAGAGGGTCCAGAGAAGAGCAACGAGAATGATTAAAGGTCTAGAGAACATGACCTATGAGGGAAGACTGAAGGAATTGGGTTTGTTTAGTTTAGAAAAGAGAAGATTGAGGGGGACATGATAGCAGTTTTTAGATATCTAAAAGGGAGTCATAAGGAGGAGGGAGAAAACTTGTTCATCTTGGCCTCTGAGGATAGAACAAGAAGCAACGGGCTTAAACTGCAGCAAGGGAGGTTTAGGTTGGACATTAGGAAAAAGTTCCTAACTGTCAGGGTAGTCAGACACTGGAATAAATTGCCCAGGGAGATTGTGGAATCTCCATCTCTGGAGATATTTAAGAGTAGGTTAGATAAATGTCTATCAGAGATGGTCTAGACAGTATTTGGTCCTGCCATGAGGGCAGGGGACTGGACTCGATGACCTCTCGAGGTCCCTTCCAATCCTAGTATTCTACGATTCTATGATTGCTGGAGTTTAGCACAGCTAGCATGCTTTTATCCCATTCCCCAGTGCAAATAGTCTGCCTTCCTATTGAAGATTCTGGCTGTAAAGGTCAGAGGAGAGTACTATTTTGAACTTAGTCTTGTTGAAGGGTAGAGCGTGTTGATCTACTTTATCTAAATGATCCAACCAGTGGACCAAATTCGGTGATGAATCCTGGTCATGTGCTGGGGCACATTGTGCATATGCCAAGTGTCTCTTGAACACAAGAATGAAAGAAATGTTTGACCCATATAAATGGCCCATATACATTTTTGAAGTGGTAATTTTATATTATTCTATTGAAAATGTGAAAATAGTTTCTTAACTCTGACTGTCAGAGGACTCTGATCAAACACACTGTTGATAGTTTTAGTCTTCCATACATTTATGTTAATGGTGGTCGTTGCCTATCCAGATTGGCTGTTTCCAATCTCCCCTGTGTAATATTTAATTGTGGTCAATTCAGGAGAGCTATGATTTATGGGTTGTGGGTTGTGTTCATGAATACTGTGATAACTTCCTTCTTTTCTCACACTGAGCTTGTCCAGATGTATCAATATTTGTTTTACATAATGTAAAATAAGAAATTATTGAAGGCAGTTAATCTTAAATGTGAAGTAGAGATTTTTTTCCTATCTTGGGAAGACTTTATTTTTAAATAACCCAGATATTTAAGTTTGCAAAATGGTCATTGAGCTTGGGTTACTTTCTATCAATATTTTGTGGATCTTTTTGTCCTGATTATTACATTGTGAGAGGACTGGCGGGAATCTGGTTATGATGCCATTGTGCTAAAGACTCAGATTGCGTAATGATGACCTAAGTGTGATATGACATGGCAAAACTTTTTCAGTGCATGCCCAAAGGCACTCAGCTTTTAGTAGGAGATGTTCTCTGGGAAACAATTTGGAGACTGCAGTGAAAATGGGGGAAAAAAAGGAATTAAACTGTAGTGCTATTTTTAATGCTGGTTGTAGCAGGGTAATTCTGAGAAGGCTGCTCCACTATCCTTACTTTAGCTTCTGTGCATACGTACAGTGATAGCCGGTGATGCTGTTTGTTTATGGTACAGGTGGAACCTCTCTAGGCTGGCACTCTCTGCTCCGGCAACACTTGTGGTCCGGCATGATTTTAGTTAGCTGGATTCACTTATAATGTGTGTAGCCAAGTTTTCTACGGACCCATGGAGTTTGTTTACAGCCGCCAGTCCTGGCTCTCCGTGTTCTGTGCTGTTATTTAGCTCTAATTTACCCTTAAATGTCTTCTAAGAGCCCAGTGAGCAGTGGAAGTGTTGGTAATGCTGCTAGACAATATCAACCTCCCATGGTCCAGAAAATTCTCTTGTCCGGCATCAGTCAGGTCCCGAGGGTGCTAGACTAGAGAGGTTCAGTCTGTAGTGCTTTCCTAAGTGTTTTCTGTACACATACGAAAGAGTCATCCCTGCCTCAAGTTGCTCACAATACTGATTAACAGACACAAATTAGAGGGAGTAGGTAGAGCTCTGCAAATCCGCAGATATTTGCTCTTCTTTTGCTTCAACATTAACATTTGTTTAGTGTTTCATGATAATCTAATTCAAACACTGTATTACTAGCAAAAATCCTCCCTTCTGAGAAATGTGAATATTTTGATGTTGAGCCAGGAGCTAGCAGTAGTTACACCAGCATATTTATTTCTGAAGTATACTTTTGTCTTTTGTTTGTGTTTTCTGACCTCAAAATTGTCACCACAAAAAGCATCCTGACTTATTTTGAAAACATAGTCACCTTAATCCTTCTAAATGTATCCTTTGCGATGTACTACATGCTCCATTCGTGATGTGTTGTAATCTTTTATAGGAAAAGTATAATCCAAAGTGTGTGTGTGTGGGGGGGGGGCTGTTTTGTTTTTTTATGAAGTTATGTGATTTACAAAGGTTTAATTACAATGAGAAGCTGCATCTTGAGTTTGAAACAGATAATTTAAATTAAACACAAGTGTTTGAATGTATTTGTCTAAACTTTTGGAGCCTGCTTTGCTTTATTTTGTTAGGTTTACGAACTCTGTACGTTTGACAGTAGTTTAATTGGGAAATGCAGGTTGAGTTTATGGAAAGTGTCCACATGCCGCTTTCTGTGAATGACAGAAGAATTCAAGAAGTAAATATAATGCATCCCACAAGCCCTATCCCTCTGTAATTCCACAGCTTCTCAGCAGCTGTAGCAGAAAGCGCCTCCGTAATTAAATACATAACTCCTCTTAAGAGAATCTTGCCAGTTCTTCTAGTTTACGTTCGTTGTAATGCCTTCTGAGAACCAGTCATTCAGTTGAACAGCCACACACGCATTAAAATTCCTTTTATTCTATTTAGCTAAGATATGTTCTCTAGTTTTCTTCTTATATCTCACCAGACAGATTGCACCGGGAAGTCACTTCAGTGAGAAATACCCCATTAGCAATTGACTTCTGCATTCTCATGGTCTCCTAAAAGTCCCTGCTGACCTGTGCCTGGAAAAGAAAACTCCATCATAACCATGCTGCGTGGCAATCTGGTATAGGTAGCTGCTTCTAGACCAGTGTTTCTTAAACTGTGTTCCGCCGCGGCACACCCACCGGTGTGCTGCGAGGCAGTCGGAGGTGCAGAATAAAAAATGGCCGCCCTTAAAGGGGCAGGCGACCTTTTTATTTATTTTTTATTTTATTTTATTTTTTTTGCTCAGTAACTTCCCCACCCTTTTTTTCCTCAATAACTTTCCCCCCCCGACCCTTCCCCCCCAACTTTTTTTTTGGCTCAACAAATATCGTTGGTGTTCCTCATTTAAAAAAAATATTGTTTGGTGTTCCTCGGTCTTAAAAAGTTTAAGAAACACTGTTCTAGACACTTAAAGGATGTTGCTCAGCTTACAGAGGGCTTTTTTTACTGATTCCTTATGGGGACTGGGAGGTACAAAGCACATCCTCACTTCTTGACCTTGTGAAAAGCTGTGCTCCTGTGGGCTAAGACACATTCATGCACAAGTTCTGCCTATGCGCGCATCAGGAGGAACAATCAAGCCCTTGTAGTGTTTTCGTCTTATTCTTTTTTTAAAGATTGAGGTCAGATATGCTGATTTTTTTTTTTTTAAATAGAGTTGATTGCAATGAGGACCAATGAAGTGGTTTTTAAAACTGAGGGTTTTTTTTCCAGGCAGGGAATATAAATTATCCAGGGATTCATTTTCAGGAACTCTAGCTGTTTGTGGTGACACTTTTAAAAAAAAAAATATCAGGAAAGCAAACATTGCTTCAAGTTGCCTGGAATGTCTTCAGGCTCAAAAGTGCAATGGCCTTGGGAGCAGGTGATATAACATGGCAAGCTGGATTAAAAAAATCAGTGCCCTTTTTGCCTTCTTTTCAGGGCATATAGGTAGCATACCACCAATCTGTGTGTCCATATTTTTACTTTAAACTCTAGGAGGTTCCAAGGATTGCAAAGTTACTAGCACCATTCATTAGTTTCCTTTCAAGAACCGCCCTGTGTCACTAGAATGCTGCAAGGCACCACTGCAGTTTGGCTGTCTCCTCTTCTCCCTCAAGAAACCAACATGTTACATTGGTAGGGCTTCCTAGACCTGACAGAGAAATTCTTCATATGTGGACTGGATGTCTAACCAAATCTGATGTGTTTTTTTGCGGGCTAAGGCAAGTGCTGGAAGCTATTAGAATGCTGAACAAAAAGCTCCATTCAAAGACTGCTAGCTTCCCGCTGGGCTAATCCAAGTATCAAAAATTTAAAAATATGGGGTAAAAGTCTGTGGCCTCCACAAACAAGAAGTTTTAAAGGTGTCTAGAACATCTGCTCATTTTGACTTAAAATGTTACTTCTATATTATAACAAAGAAGCTACACACACACAGACACACACACACACACACACACACACACAATTTTTTAATAAAGTGATTTGATTTGATTTTTTTAAAAGTATATTTGCAAGCTGGTAAAAATCTTCTCTTGTCACTCAACGTTAAGACAGGAAAGCTTTTCTTTCCCTTGTAAATAGCTATATTTATTATATCTGACCTACTCAAAAATCTCTGGTTTGAATTGGGAGCCAAAAATAAACAAATGCTTTTCGTTGTTTGACATCATTATGTAGGAAGAAAATAAAAGTGGTTTCAAGAACAAATGTGAAACTACTTGTGGAACTTTTAAAAAAAATTAAACTGTTTTATGTTAAATTATAAACAATTTACTTTCTGGACAGCAATTTTTGACTAAAAATAGCAAGTGTTTTGAAGTGGCCTTTTTGTGTATAAGAATTTGTTCAGAGCAGATGAAAAGTTAATTTACAAAATGCTTTTTGTAGTTAGAGAATGCCAGTTTAAAACAGATCACAAAATTGATTAATCTCCTAACCAGATAATACTATATAATAAACCAACCTAATGACTGTTGTTTGCAAGTGAAAATGTTATGACCAGTTTGAAAAAGAGAGAGGTCTGCTCTGTGCTCAGTTTACTTTCAGACCATATTAATGACAATGTCTCTCTTCCATTTTTATTAGGTGAGCATCCTATTTGTGGTTAGACTGTAATAGGCTTGCACAGAGTTGTCTTGCCACATGCTATGATTTAGCATTTTAGTCACTCCACAGCCAGAAGCACAGTTAATTTAAATTTTTTGCCTGTCACTTGCCTATGTGTCAGCTAGCTATAAGACTGACACCCAAGCAGGGTTGGGGAAAATCACTACTACTATGGTTATATGGGCCAATTCTGATGCTAATGGGATAAATTAGGAAGAGCTCTGTTGGAGCCAGTGGAGTTACACAGATATAAAGGAATCAAGTCCTCTAATGGGAGACTGTTTTTGTTCACATACATCGAAACTCACACCCACTGATTTTGGACAAGTCTGTTGCCCCTGATTTTTGAACATGCTGCTCACAACATTTCCCCTTCATCAAATAATGGCCTGATCCAGTGTGTAAATGAGTCTTCCCACTCATGTCAGTGATGTTGGTTTCACCTTCCTCTTCCAGTCTGAAACAGACTTTTAAACTATTTGGAATAAAATCTTTTCTTCAAATTTTGAATATTAGTTGTGTGTGTTCATGAGAACCTGTGCTGGTCTTATTGAAGCTGCGCAAGTTATACAGGTGGTGTTCCTGTCTCCACAGGATGTCTTCGCTGCGCATTAAGCCCATCTCTGGGGGATCCAGGCTTGTGGACTTGGTGTTTCCAAGCCTGCACTTGAGCATCCACACGGCATTGTAATCCTGGGTTTATAGTTGCTGGACCTCAGTCTCTCAGCCAGGCTAATGCATCCAGACCTCACTACACAGCTGCAAATTATACTAATGCACTGAGGAAAACTCTTGATAGTAGGGATGTAAAATCCCGTTCAGTTGGTTAATGGGTTAAATGTGATTTAACTGATTAAAGGGGACTTGGTTGAGGGGGGCTGCAACAGCTTCCCTGGTTGCTATGGCTGGGCTGGAGCAGTGCCCCTGCCTGTGGTGCACCTGGATCCACCATGGACAGGGTCTGCTCTAGACAGTTGGCGCAGTCCCTGCCTGCAGTGGGCAGGGAACTACACCACCAGTTAACTGGAACCTGTAAGCATCACCCATTGAGATGACCACTGGTAAGTCTAGTAAATGTTAGATCTAATTGATGTATCTGCCTTTGGCCACTTGGCCCTGACTATTTTTTCTTGTTATCATTTAGTAAAGTTCATAGGGACAATATAAACGTTGGTTATAGGGGACGTTCCTTTGTTCCAGCTCGGTTCTGTTAGCGCTTGAGCCAAAGCCTACTGAAGTCAAGAGGAGTCTTTCCATTGACTTCAGAAAGCCTTAGATTAGGCTCTAAGGCTATGGCTACATGGGGGGTTTTTTTTGGAAGAAGATATTCAAATTGTGCTTGCATTTGCATATCTTAATTTATTTATTTTAATTTAATTTATTTAATGGAGATTGCCTATCTCCTAGAACTGGAAGGGACCTTGAAAGGTCATCGAGTCCAGTCCCCTGCCTTCACAGCAGAACCAAGTACCATCCCTGACAAATTTTTGCCCCAAATCCCTAAATGGCCTCTGCAAGGATTGAACTCACAACCCTGGGTTTAGCAGGCCAATGCTCAAACCACTGAGCTATCCTTCCCCCATTCTTCCAAATCTTTTTCCAGAAGAGGCTTTTCCAATATTTGGCCCATTTACACGGGGCCAAATGTCAGAAATCCCCCCTCTTTCAGAAGCCGCCTTATTCCTCGTAAAACGAGATGTACAGGGGGCTTCTGAAAGAGGGTTATTTCCCGATATTTGACCACAGTGTAGCTGTACCCTTAGAGTAGATGTTGAGATCTGATGTCTTCAGTGACAGCCATACATCAATTTATTTATGTAAATAAATTCAAAAGGAGGGATTTTGCTCTTTGGTCCAAAGGGCCACAAAACGTTGCTGGTAGCTGTGCTGAACTGCCTTTATTTAAGAGAAATGTGGCAAAGAAATGGAAAAGGTCTGATCGGTTAGAGCTAAAGTAATAATATAACTATACCACACTTTACCTTTTGGGCTTGTCTCCTGCTATGCTGGGGATCAATGCTGTAGCTTTTGATCCACCAGCTGTCGATTTATTGCATCTGCTTAGACGCGGTAAATCAATCTCTGAGTGCTCTCCTGTCAATGCTAGTACTTCACCGGTTGGAAACTGGCTTGTGGTGCTCACTAGGGATGCTAAATTTCAATTAATCAGCTAATCGAGTAGTCAATGGAATTTCCATCAAGTACTTGATTAGTGGATAAAGAGGGAGGGGGGCGCTCGCCATTCCTGCTTCACCTCTGCCTTTGAAATGTAGCAAGGACCTCTGCTGAGAACTGTATTGGTATTCAGGACTTTGCATTGCACTATTGTTTGCTTCAGTCCCTGCTTGCACCAGGTTCCCTGCTGCGCCTCTGCCTTTGAAATATAGCAAGAGCTGTGAGCGGCTCTTGCTACATTTCAAAAGCAGAGGCGCAGCTTCTGGGGCCAGGTGCGAGCCAGGACAGCTGATTCATGGCTTGTGCCTACTCCCCCGCTGCACCTCTGCCTCTCCATACCCCCCCACAGTGACAGTGCTGGGAGGACCCGGCTTTTAAGCCAGCTCCCTCCAGCACCGGCTCCTGCTCCCCCCCTTGCTGCCTCTATTGAGTGGTGACTCGACTAGTCGCTTACATCCCTAGTGCCCACTACTTCTGAAAATTAGGCTCCTCTCTCCTGAAACACCGTGGCTTGTTTGTTACCTGTAGACATTTACATAGATAGGGAAGTGAATCAAAGTTCTAGACCAGGGTGGGCAATAATTTTTAAAAGGGGGCCACATCAGAAACTTCTGGAAGGTGTGGGGCCTCAGGCAAAAGGAGCAGGGCAAGGAGACTTCTTGTGCTCCCCCCACCCTGATTGGACTGGGGTGAGGGAGCGTAAGAAGTCTTCCCCCTCCCTTCCCCTAGAGTGAAACTGTAAAACAGCTGTTTTAAAACAGTTTGCGTTCCCTCTAGGCGCCTAGCGGGAGGAGACCTTGCGTGCTTTCCCTGCCCCCCAGCCAATCAGGACCTGGGGGTTGGGGAGTGCATGAAGTCTTGTTGCCCCCGCAAGAGTGCGTGGTGGCTAGAAAGACACGCCAGCATTTTAAAACAGCCAGCATGTCCTCTCTAGCTCTGAGCGCCCCTGACAGGGTGGGGAAAGGATGTGAGAGACTTTGTGTGCTCCCTGCCCCCAGACCAAAGCTCCTCCCCTCCCCCCCGCCAAAGGCATGTGGAAGCTAGAGATAAAAGCTGGCTGTTTTAAAAAGCCCTGATTGGCCTGGGGGTGGGGGAACGGCAGGGTGGACTAGATCCACCAGCTTGGTGGGCCGGATCTGGGCCGCGGACAGCCCTTTGCCCACCCTGTTCTAGAAAGAAGTTTATAGTCTATAATTTTTATCTTTCCATACAAATACTAGAAGAAGTGATTGTTTGATATCCATATTGAGTATAAATCTATACTCAGTGTGTAACACACAATTTGAGCAATACAGATTGTACCTCCATGGTCCAGCATCCTCAGAAACTGACTGGTCCTGGATGAGGGATTTTGCTGGACCAGGGGGAGGACATATCTGCCTCGCCCCCCCCCAGTCCTGGATCTGCCGCAGGCCCCACTTCCCTGCTGGTCCCCATCCCCCCCCCTTGCCTGCCACGCTGGGCAGCCCAGTCCAGCTGGCTCCTAGGCAACAGTGCTCCACCAGGACTCTCTGGTCCTAAAACATCCATGGTCCTTCCTGACCACATATGTGGTTGGACAAGAGTACCAGTTTACAGAGATTCAATCTGTACAAAAGATATTATATGCCTAATGGCTTATTAAATCTATTTTTGCCAGTAATATTCAAAACCTGTTGTTCCCTCTGTCCCCTCCTTTCTTGTCTGCTTTTTTTTAATCCATCCTGTATTTACTTCTCCTGAAATTTGGGTCACTGTCCCTGCATTCAAGAAGTTTCTCACGTCCTGCATCCATGTATAGCTGGAGTCATACATGTGTTTTAGGCTTTGCACTATTGCAGAGTCATAAGTGCTGAGGGTTTCATGTCATGATGAGAAAATATAAACAATGTATTTAACTTAATAGTTTTGCCCTTTGTGATAGGTGGAAACCTACCTCCTGATTTAAAAAAAATATTTATAATATTAAACCTTCTTTCCTTTCTGTTGCTGCCTTTTCTCCTTTATCCTCATTTGGAATTTTTAAAATGATTAGATTTTTCTGGCTGTGTTCCTGCTGTTTCTTTGCTAGGCCTGCGGGGTGCAAACAGATCCTTGTGTTGGCTGGGATTGTTTCAGCGGTTGACCATGATGATTCAGGCACTACAGTGTTGTAATCCTTTGGGCAGAATAACAGCTGAGATAATTTTACAAGCTGCTTATGCACTGGTATGTTGCCAGTGTGGGTTTTTGGGATCTGTTATGTTCCACTTGGAAAAAAAAAAAAAGTCATGGGGACCATGTGTGTGGGAAGGGTGTGGTACATGACTGAAGGTTAATTTTCTCCTTATTGTAAATAAAACTGTATTTCTGGTTTGTTAGAAACTTTATGAATCATTTAACCCATCCCTCATAACTCTTAAGCAACTCTGAATGGACATTTGTATGCATAATGATAAAGCTCCCAGGCACACTAGAAAAGATTAAAAATAAGGGACACAAATGTCTAAGCTTCAGGGCATAACCCAACTGCTTTTGATTAGGAAGACACTTCCCTTGTGGACAGGCTATTCCATAATAATCCATTATAGGGCTTCTTGACCCTTCCTCTGAGGCCTCTGGTAGTGACCAATGTCAGAGACAGGATACTGAGTTAGATGGATTGCTAAATTGATCTGGCATGACAATTCCTACATTCCTGTAGTCTGTAACACTGCTTCATTATGTCTAGGCAGTTGCAGTTCCTTTTGTGTATGAAACCCAGTCATGCAAACAGTCAGTAAAAAGACTGTATATCCTGCAACAAATAGGACAAAAGACCAAATTATGTCTAATGGTAGCCTTAGCTCAGAGTTTTATTATTTGGTAAGACAATGGCAAAATGTTAGTTATGAGTTTTCCAGCTCTCTCTCTCTCTGAGAGATCACATGATCCCTTCTGCATTTTTCCCTTGTGTTATGCTCTCTTCCTAATCACCAAGTTATGGATGCCCTTCTTTCAGATGAGGAGGAGTGTGCAAGAAAGATTCCCTTTCCACCACATAAATTCTGATTCTTAATTGGCAAGGTGATCTCCCCATTGCATACTCAGGAAAAGCCTCCATTTGACCCGCCTAAGATCGATCTTCTAGCATTTGATTTAGCGGGTCTAGTAAGGACCCAATGGATGAATAAATTCTATACAGTTGCGCCACTGTCATCAATCCAGAACAATGCCAACAGCTTCAGTTTATCCCAATTCTTTACAACAGGGTTCTCAACAAAATTTTAGTGATCTCAAAATGCAGCTACCCATTTTTTCTCATGGCTGCTTTTGAGTTTTTCCTGAAATACTTAGTGGCATTTGTAAACTTGGGCCCATTCTTCTATCCGTGTTTAAAAGGATCAAACCCCTTTCTGTAAGTGGCAGCAAGGAAGGGTTCTCTTGCCCTCCGGGTCCCCCCACATCAGCCATTGAGCTCTTGATGTGAATGAGGAGGAGTGATGCCAGCAGGTTGTATGCACCCCCACAGGAATGTAGGTGAGAGCCCACTAGTGGGTCATGGCCTCCCCTCAGTGGAGTTGCTCTGGGGCTGAAGCCTGAGCCCCACTTGCCTGGGAAAGGTAGATCAGAAATTCACTAGCTTTCTGCTGAGTCTGAGGTTCCCTGTGCCCAGCCAGGTGGGAGTGGGGGAGCACCCCAGTGAACGAATGCCATAGCCTCCTGCACCGACAAGAGCTGCCTCTGGTGCCACTCACAGCAGCCCCATGTGTCTCTAGAAGTGCTTCCAGAGCCTTGGAGGAGGCTGTGCAGTGCAGGGTGCCAAATCCTGCAGCAGTGCAAACACCAAGGCCACTCATCTTGCTGCTCTTGGTAGCAGCTATTCAGGAGTAACAGCTGCGTGCTGCAGGTCCCAGCTTCTGCTTTGGACAGACACACACATGGACACATGCACACACTCTCACTTGCTTTGGACTCACTCACTCACTAACTGGTGGCTGCATTTGAGAAATATTGCTGTATAACCTGTTACACATTATGGTCTCTGCTCTTCAGATGCCTTCCTTCTGACATGCAAGTTCATGCAGGATTGGGCCCAACAATTGTTGGGAATGTATTTAAATCTAAAACAGTTGCATAGGCTCAACATAATGTTCAGCACCTGAGATGAATTTTGAAACTTGAAAAGTTGAAGAGTTGCAATAACTCTCTGTTACTGACTGCTATGCTAACCGGATAGCAATCTGTCATAGCTTGAAGGGGTAATGTTTCTTATGGGACAAGCAACAGGATTTCGAAGATACTATCTAGGTCTTGAGCTGAAGTACTCGAGTAGCAGTTGTTCTATTATTTTTATCAGATTTGTATTCTTTTCCATAGCTTTTTTTCTTTTGTTTGGAATTATGTTAGACTTAGGGCCAAAATATCTCCTGGTATGAATTTTCGCAACTCCACTGAGTCCAACAGAGCTACAAAACACTTTATATCACCCTTATTTTGGCAACATACTGGTAAATGATTGTCAGTTGCCACTAACTGTGATGGAAGCAGTTTCATGCCCATATTGAATGCTTTTGAAAATTTTGCTTTTATTGGGTTTGTTTTCATGGTTTGTAGAAAGATTAGGAAAAATTTTAACCTCCCTCTCAGGTTTGACAGAAAATCCAAGTTTCCCTTTGGATTTACACAGAAATTGATCATTTATTGCTTTGTATTTGAGTGTAGAATATGTATCCAGGGTGTGTGGTAAAGATATGATTGATTATATAAATCTGCCACAATTTCTCTCCCTTGCTTAGTATATTTCTGCAATACTCTAGATAAGCAACACTGAGACTCGTTGACTGTAAATCACATATATGAACTTATGCGTTAAAAATTCAAATAGAACTCTCAGCTCTGTTGTAATAACACAGGTCAAGGCTTTAAGCTTCTCTAATGGAGTTTTTTCCCCAAGCAACTTCAGCATGTGGTTTTAAGATGGTGCATTGGGAGCAGTTTAATACAGTTCTGAATCAGGTTTCCAGATTTCACTGCTCCTCCTCAGAGCAGCATTCCAAGATTTCCCCTTTCTTTCCATTTAAAAAGAAATGTACATTATCAGCTTTTATTCTCCTTTCCTGTTCCCCACAAAATCTAAAACTAAGTTGCTTCTGAGGATCAGATAGACAAATCCCACCAAATGTCAGAAATCTGGCATTCTGGCCTTTGCCATCATACCAAGAAAGAAGCTGTTTCAAACTCTGCTCTTATGTATTAATTTAAAAGTCTGATCCAAAGTTCACAGAGGGCAATGGAAAGATTCTGATTCATTTCAATGAGCTTTGGATCAGGCCCTAAACTCCTGGTCATTTTGAAATGTAACAACTTCCCCCCATTATTCCTTACATAAAGGAAAGAGGTTGGGTTTTTTGTTTTGTTTTCAAAGTGACAAGAATAAATCTAAAAGATGAATGGAAGTCAGTACTGTAGTAGTCACAGGTTGAAGGCTTGCTTCCGCCGTCAGCAATACAGGTGTGGGTTTCTGAATCTTGTAAAATCAGATAGTTGCAAGGCTAAGGCACTGATTTTACAAGATATCTGATGATTTACACCTATGTACATTGAGGATGGGGCAGCCAAGTGAAGCACACCTGTGTACCTATGAAAACAGGCCTCATTGATTAAAACTATGTATATCTTACTTTGCCAGCCAACGGATAGGTTGAATCTCTCTGGTCCAGCAGGATCATGGTTGTTGCTGGACCAAAGAGCCCATAGCTGGGAGCCTGGGGGCTGGGAGTGAGATGGGGGGCCGGCGGCCAGGAGAGGAGCCAAGAGCCTAGCACTGGGGCTGGCAGCAGAGCTAGCCCAGGAGCGAGGAGCCTGGTAGCCAGGGCTGGGGCCAGCAGTGCATCCCGGCTGGTGGCACAGAGCTTGGTGGTGGTGGCTGGGGCCCAGACCCAGCAGCACAGCCTCGCCACGTGCTCAGAGGCTGGTGGACGAGGCTAGGGCTGGACCTGGCAGTGCAGTCTCACCAGGACGGATGGCCTGGCAGTAGGGAGCCTGGTGGCTGGGCCAGCGGCCAGGAGGGGAGCCATGCTGGCAGCGGAGCAGGGTGGGGGTGCAGAGCCTGGAGGGGAGCCTGACCTTGTCTGGTAATGGACCCTGGGAAAGCTTCCAAGTGCATCAGCAGAGGGGCCAAAATTGACCTTCCCTGGTCCGGCAAACTCCCTCGTTTGTGACCAATCAGATCCCAAAGGTGCTGGACCTGGGAGGCTCAACCTGTAGTAGAGAGAGAGAGAGAGAGAAAGAAATTTGACAAGAAGGTCTTTAAAGGGGACATGTCTGAGGAGAATAAACAATTAAAGCTACTCATTGCAGAAGAACTGACATTTTTCCTAAGTCTCATGGAATTAGAGGTTCTGGAACAATCCGATGTACTGTGGAAATTCTTCACTCAAGGAAAAAGCAAGAAAAGATGGCTTCAGTCACAGGACCCCCCCTTAGGACTGTCACCTGGTGTGTGGATCATGTCACTGAGCCCCCCTAACTACCCTCTGGGTTGCCCCACTACCTTGTCCCCGTTGGCCAGAAGCTTTGGTCTCCCCCTAGCCAAGGCAAAGAATTAGGTAACAGCCTCCTCCCCAGAAGAGCAATACAGATGCCTAATTCTCCACTGCCTTACACAGTTGTTTACACTCACATTGCTGAATTGGAGGAGTCAGAGATATCTACACTAAACTACCAACACATTTTCTGCAGCACTTTCGTTTTCCTTGGAGGTCTTCATCAATGCACTGATCTAGTTTTGACCACTATTGCCTAGTGTGAATTTACCAGATCCCAGCCTGTGATGTTATGATTACAGGAACACATGTGACGCTTTTTTCCCCCCAGTGATGAAATAGATCAGAGAGAGGTTTTTTTTTTTGGATCCAGACCATGTAATAAAAGAACCATTTCCCCCTTATTTCAGTAGTTATGATGTGAAATTGCTTGATGCTCCCATCAAGACAGCGCTTAGAATTTAATAAAGAGTAAATTGGCTAAATAATAATTCATAACAAAATTAACCTATTTTAGGACTGTTTACAAAAGAATGAACTGTTGTTCTGTTTCCCTGGTTCAAGAAGCAATACGCCTTCTGCCTGATTTTAAAGACTTGGAATATTTATCTTTGTTAAGCACTAGATGAGTGTAAAGCCCACTTAAACATTTTTCTTGTTGCTCCTTCTTGCCTCTTGAGAATATAAGGTAAGTATGTTGTGTGCCTCCTTAATAGGTGTAACTATATTGTTTATATGATGAGATTTGTTTTATTTACAGTTTCTGTTTGTTTAACCCCTTAAGTACTGTACCTTAAGCTCAGCTATTGTGCTGCCATTGGACAGGATATCTGTGTACTGAGATATGTTTATATAGCACCCACAGAGATTTATAATGCCCAACTCTAGTATGAATGCTGATATGACTTCATGAAACAACAATAGTCCAGACACAGGCTGCTTTTTGCTGAGGATTAATGATCGGATGAGAGATTTGATGGATCATGGTGAAGCCTTCAAGTCCATATTGTCACTGGATGTCTACAAGTAATGGGGGCATGTTCTTCTGAGGATAAATGAAAAAAGACAGCACTGTTCTCAGTGCTTAAGGAAAACCTACGCCTGTATCTCCTACACTCTGTCCTTTCTCCCATTGGCAAAGGGTGTTTCTCCAAGAGCACAGGCTTGGTCCCTCCATGTCTAATCTAAAGTAAAACAGCTGTCTGGCTCAGGTCAGTTGACTTGGGCTGCAGGGCTATAAAAGTTCAGTGTAGATGTTTGGATTCACGTGACTCGAAGAGGGGGAGGGTATCACAGGCCAGGCTTCAGCCCAAGCCTGAACGACTACACTGCAATTTTGCAGCCCTGCAGCCCGAGTCCATAAGCCTGAGCTAGCAGATCCAGGACAATCCTGGATGTATTATTGCAGTATCAGCATACCTAATAGAGCGTACTTTACAGTAGTTTCCAGATGACATTTTTTGACAAAAAAATGAGTTTAATCAAAAGAGATTTTTCTGTGGGAAAGGCCCATTTTCAATCATTTCTCCCAGTTCTTCAAAAAGAAAAAAACAGCTGAAATGTTTTGGTTTTTGTCTTCAATCTTTTTGGCTTTGGGGTTGTGCAAATATCTGACAAGTTTTGAAAGAAAAATTTCAGTGATCCTTTGTGGGAACAAAAAATATTTCCTGACCATCTGTACTTATAACACATATTCACCCAACTATTCATATTAATCTCTCTCTCCCTCTAGATCTCACTCCCTGGGAATTTTCACAGAGGGCCAGATTTTTAATTAGGCATTCACATGTGTGCAGAAGTTTGTGCCAGAAAGTGTGTTTCACCCCCATTCATATGTAAACGTGCCTCTTTGAACATGCATTTTTGTGGGTAGGTTTATTCCACATATGTTAGAGAATTTGGCCCATGCTGTAGTTTCCTTTTGAGTGCTGGAGCCATTATCTCCTAGGGGAGATGTGGTGCAACAATCACTTTGACCTGATTGCTAGTACAGTGATTGCAATTAGAGATAGCTGGTGGTGTCTTTTTTAATTAAAGGTCTGATGGAGAACAAAAAATACTTGGCCAATTGCGGTAAAAACTATTGCTGCTGTGAAATTATAATTGCATGCTTTGGCACAAATAGTGTGTGCCCACCTATCCCCATGCTTTCAGATGTTCTACCTCTTTATGGTTTAATTGTGTTTGCCTTTTTTTCCTTTATTTCTCACGTGGTTTTCTTTCTGCTGTGCTCATTGTTTCTAGGGATTGTAAGCCTCATGCACCAATCAGCAAGAATTCCTGCTTTAGTTTATAATATTCTCTCAGACTTGTGACCATACAGAATACGTGGAGTAGCAGTGATTACAGTACATTATTCTGGGAGCTGCAGTCTACTTCTTTCCTGGACAATGTACTTATTGCATGTCCTGGGGAATTCAAGAGATTCTAATTTTCAGGTTTTTAAACAGTTTTGATGGACCATTTTTTGTATATGTTTATATAGAACACAGTTTCAAGTCATTTATAAAAATAGTTATTAAACGTGTGTGTGTGTGTGTGTGTGTGTGTATAAATATTTCATGATTTAAAGGTAGAGTCAGCACTTTAAAGGGATTGCAAATTAAAACCAGTTAAAAGAGAAATTTGTATCCAGTATAACTTTGGAACACTTCAGAATCCTAAACTGATTGCTTTCAAAGCTCTTGCCTGCTTTGAAATGCTTCTAATAAGATAGTATGTTCATTTACACCTCCTGAGATGTTGAACTCTGATTCAAGAATACTGCCTGGCTATTAAATAAAGAAAGCACTGGTGGGTAGGATTGCCAGGTGTCCAGTTTTCTACCGGATAGTCCGGTTTTTGGGCCCTCTGTCTGGTAAAAAAAAATCCAGAAAATATTGGACATGTGCGATGTCCAGTATTTCCTGGTTTTCCGACTGGGCGCCAGATGGAAGTCTGGCGGGGGCAGGGGCAATGACTGGGAGGCAGGGTGTGATCGGCTCTGGGAGCACTGGTTGCGTGTGAGGAGGAGGGGCAGCCCGGTCCAAGCTCCTGCGCGCTGGTCAAGCGTGTGGTGGAGCCGCAGCCGGACTGACTCGCGCGGGACGGGAGCGCCCTAGGATCTGCACAGCCTGGGTCAGTCCTGCTCCCCACTGGCTGATTCATTCCCCTGCCCCCTCCACCAGCTCTGCGTCCCGCTGGCCGGTTCCTGCTCCAGATCTTCCCCGGCCAGCCCCGCTGCACCCCCCCGCCAGCCCTGCTTCCAGCAGGCAGTTCTCCCCTCCTCCTGAGCTCCCCCGGCCAGCTCTGCCCCTGCCGGCCGCTCCCCCTCCCCCGATATCCCGCGGCCAGCCCCGTTTCCCCCGTTAGCTCTGTTTCACCCCACCCCCTTCCCGGCCAGCACCGCTCCCCTCCCGGCCAGTCCTTCCTCCCCCTTTCCCCCCATGAAGCATGTCCGGTATTTTTTTTTTTTAATGACTACCTGGTAACCCTAGCAGTGATCCTATCTCTGTGATAACTTCTCCAGAGGGAGCAAGAGGGGAGGAAAAACTATTCAGAGGAAAAAGCTTCAAATTATTTCATTTACATTGATCCCAAAAGGGAACACTGCATCAGAGAGATATAATAGACTCTGTTGCTGTAAAGGGATTATTGTTTGTGGACTCTAATCTTGTGTGTACACTGTTGACTACAGTAGTAGTTTGTATTAACAGAGGGGTTCACCTTTTTCCAGGATAAGTTGCCTTAGTTTGTAAGATCTGGGGCAGGGTATGTCTCGGTATTTGTATAGCGCCTGGTACAAATGAGGCCTAGGACACAATTGGAGCTACCTGCTGCTACTCTAACACTAATAATAATGATAGCGGTAATGATCTATTGTTTCATACAGATGATTCACACTTATGAGAGAAAAAAATGAAATGTTTTTTATTAAATAGGATGTGTTCATTCTTGCATGTCCAAGGGTGTGTATCAGCCTAGAGGCAAATAAATTAAGTAATGGTGGGGAGGAGGGAGAGGGAGAGGAGAAAGGAGGGAAGAGTGTGTGTGGGGGAGAGTGGGGGAGAGAGTGAGAGAGTGTGAGAGAGACAGAGACAGAGAGAGCATTGCTCATTATGGGGCTCAAAAAATGTACTTGTTGGAATAGTTGCCAGCAAGAAGAAAATGTGTGTCTTGGCTTGGAAACCTGTGACACATTTCTCACATTTGTTTTTATGGGGGGAGGGGAGGCTTTCTGTATAAAATATGAGAATATGTAAATGAAGAATTCTGGAGCTGATTTTTGTAAGTTTGCTCATGTGGCATCCCTATGGACCACTCTGCTTCCTCTACAGCCTCTGCCCTTGCCTCATTTCATTAGAGGTTATCCAATTACGTGTGTGAACCCAGTTATATATTACATCAATCTGTTCAGTTGGTTAGAAGAAAGAAGGGGGGAGGAGGAGTCCAGGTCTGTCTTGGTTAGTATGGTTCAAGTTTTAATCAGTGTGGTATTTCCTCTTCCTGAAGGCCAGCGGGAACACCTGTGTTTTTCTTTAAGTATCACAAGAGACAGCTGATGGAATCTATCGTTTTGAGAAATGGATGGTTCCCCAGTTCAGAGGGGAAATGAATTAGCACCCATCTGCATAAACTGTCTTCAAAGAACACACACAATACTCTGACTAAAAATTTACAAAAATTAAAGAGTGAGAGTGAAACCCTCTGACAGAGCTAATAAGATGTCTGGTAAACTGCTTTTATGAAGCATCCAGCCTATACGTGAGGCCTGAGGGTTATTATGAAAGGTCAGGGAGGTTTTGTGTGACCCAATTTTAAAGCATTTCTGAACCATCAAGGCAGATTTCTTGTGTCAGGCATGTGCCTTTTACTTCAAAGGATGTTTTCATTCTTAAATTCTTTCTGTTTTGCATAAATCCACTTTAGAATAGGGATGTAAAATCCTGTTTAATTGGTTAACCGGTTAAACATTAAGTTTATCCAGCAGAAATTCTGAACAAAACAGCCATGTTGATTACAGTTTCACAGTTAAGTGTAGCATTAGTTTCTTGCCAAAAATGTCTTCAGCATCTTTGATGTCAGCACATCTCTGGCTTGATAATGTTAGTGAAGGGAAAACACATACACTATGGACCAAGTACTCTTGGAAAAACAAGTCCATGAAAGTCACTAGAATTGGATTGGTGTAACAGAGACGAGAATTTGGTCCCATGTGTTCATAAGCTACAAAACTGGTGACTGTTTTAGTTTCTTGCCTATGATTTAGGCAAGATATTTTTCTAACAAAAGGTATTTAAAACAAGGGCTGTGTAGAGAACGGTAATTGCATTTTACTGAGGATTTTGATATTTAGAAATTCTCTGTGAAAGGGAACAGATCTCTCCTTCTGGGGCAGTCCTCTAGGTATGCCATCATGAAACTGTGAACCCTAGAAGGAATACTTGAGAGCCGAGTCTGCCAAAGAGCATAACGTGGGAGCCATAGGTGCCTGGACTTCCCGGCTCCCATCATCACTTGCAGTGAACTGAAAGGGCCCAGAGCCTTGGGAGTGAGAACTCTCAATGTTACCAGACTGTTGATTCCCTGTCAGCCAACACAGCAGCTGCAAGCCCTGCTTCGCAGTAGCCTGTTAAACATGTTGCGAAGAGACCTGGAAGCCGGAGTTTCCAGGCTTCCTAGATCCTTGTCAGGCAGGCTGCTGAAGAGTCAGGAAGCCTGTGCTGGCAGGAAACTGGGCAACCCCTCTGAAATGAACAGTTTTTGCAAAATGTTTTGTTTTTGGTGAATTGGCATTTTCCAATGCAAAAACATTCCATTCCGGAATTTGCAGCCATCTCCATTTACAATTCAGAACTTTCCCCTAACTTCTAGCAACTTAAAGATAGAAGAAATGGCAAATCCCCATAGTTTTGTTGTATTACTTTATCTCAATTTATTGTTTGCAGATATGCTTTAAAGTCATCTCCAAATATCCAAGAGGCAGATAAATACATTTCAGTCTGCCAGAAGAATCAGTTTATATTCTTCTATGAGTCTGAATAACTGAGCCATGATGATAGATAGGTTAATACCAGTCTCTCTGTTTCTCTGACATTAGCTAAAACAACAGTGAATTGGACTGCTGGGAGACTGTGGATGGAATCCTGGCCCCCTTGAAGTGGGAGCTATGCCATTGACTTCACTGGGGCCAGGATTTCATCTCTGCTTGTCATAACTGCTGATCCTCTAATTACATCTACTAGCATGGGCCTTTGGACCAACCAGAACACCAGATTCAGTCCTTTAAAATATTTTGATCTAATCTTCCAGAAAACAGCTTTTCTGAGCACCTCAGCTGCAAAGCACAGTGAATATTATTCTACTTCTCTCCTCTCCTCTCCAGGTCCCTGCTATATGGCCTTTTAGAGTTGCTGTACATTTATATCCTTAGAGGGAACTGGAGCTGTATATAGGGTAGATGGGAGCTGCCACTAGCTCCCAGGCCTTGCGATGAAGAACACTGCCCTACATGACGATTGTACCTACAAACATGAGAGGTTCCCATGTCCGTCCTCCAGTTCTTGTTTTCTGAGGGCTGCTTGGCTTCTTACATTCCTGAGATGGAATTCATGAGACCAGAACACTGACTCTCCCCACAGGGATGCAGTCAGTATGTGACCTGCTTTTTTTTTTTTTTTTCAAAAGGACAAGATCCATAGGTGAAATCCTGTCTCCACTGAAGTCGATGGGAATTTCCCTATTGACTTTAATGTGATCAAGATATCCCCCTGTGTTTTCTGTGTTGGAGAGTTTACTGCCTGTTGTACTTTCTGAGCAGTGGGCAGTTTGCCTGTAAGCTTAACTTTCTAAAAACTTTCTTTCAGCATGGTCTGCAACAGCCTTTCTGAACTACGTTAGAGAAAGTGTCTTGTGTTCTTCTCTACAGCTCCCCTCTCCGCTTTTTCCTTCCCTTTCTCTGTCAATGTCCCAACCAATTGGAGTGCCCCTCAAATAAAGGCCCCTTTATGGAGCTGATCCACCACTGTGTTTTTACTCTTTGCTCTTTTCTATAATCTTTGCTCTTTCAAATGGACAGCTTCCTGTCAGATGGTTTGCCAACAGCAGTTCTGAGCCTAATGTCTTACGCCAGGCTCATCTTGTTATCCTTGCCGAACAAATGAAACTTATATATCCTACAGAGAGTGCTTCTTACCTCTAACAAGGCTACAGTTTATCACAATTAAACTGGCAGCCCATGGTGATTATTATTGCTACAATGAGTAATGAGGGAAGAGAAAATCCACAATGCAGCTTTTTCCTTGCTGTCTTTAAGAATCTATTTTAATCACCTGTTTGCCCTGACAAAACTGTTTTAGATAATGATATCAGTGGAAGGAGTACCAATAGGTCTGTCTAAAATGTGATCAGCCACCTGTTCCATTCTTCCCCTCTCTTCCATTCTGTCTACTCTCTTTCAGTCCTCCCTTGTTCTCTGATATGTTTTCTACTGTTTATTTGAGAAAGTGTCTGTCTCTCTGTTCAAGAACTCCTCCTAAACAGTAAGAGCTAGGACCATCAAATTTGGTATACAGCTTCCTCTTATCGTAACTTAAAGCAAGGTCAGGGTTTGGTTGTGCCAGGAAAATGGGATGTGGTAGTCCTCTCTCCCTAGGGCAGTCTGCATACTAAACTCCTCATCCCCAGACCCACCCCACAGCAATCATTTCAATGAAGCATATGTATTTTCATTTTATTTTCCAAAAAATAAAAATTAATTGAGTTAAGGACCTGAGAAATGCTGGGTAAATCTTCTAGTACGCTATATGTGAAATTATAATTTAAAAAAATACAGGTTTCAAAAAGATCTTTAGCTTTTTAATGTCATTTTTCTGTTGTGTTTTGCTCTTATTGTCATGGGGTACAATCCTAAAAAGACTTTTACATGTGAGTAACTTTGCCCTTATTAGTGACCCCAATCCGCTGAATTATACATAAGCATATTCCTAGAATATGGCTCTGTGTATGCATGGGGTATGTGTGCATGTGTTTTTAGTCAAGATGCACACATTTCCTGCCATATTTTAAATAAATTGTATAGGAGTGTGAATTTTCGTATTGATATTTTTCATGTCTCTCCCTAACAGCCAAGTTTTCTTAGTTTCCAGGTACAGGCCTTGACATGAGAGGAAGAAATACAAAATTGTAACAAAAGAAACCCTTTAAAATGATCTAAAAAACTTTTCTGAGAATCAGGACATTGTGATCTCAGCATTCATGAGGTAATGTGGCTGTGCGAGTTTTATGCCACTGATTTTTTTTAATATCACATGCTTATTATATTCTCTCTGTAAACAGATACATACCCATGTTCTGATACAGCGTATAATACATATAGGTGGAGATTTTCAAAGCCACCTAAGGAATTTGAATATACAGATTCCAGTAATGAACAGAACTTGGACATGCAAATTACTAAATCATATTTTCACATCATACTTTATGGGTAAGATATCTTAATCATGTAAAGCCATTTTGGTACCCTAAATCTGATAGCCCTATTTTCATTCAGTCTGACTGGCACCTCCATCAATGAAATAGCAGCCAAACATATCACTTCTTATATCTTCCCCTCTCTCCCAGTGTGGTTTCTGTATCATGTCCTAGCAGAATTTCTTCCAACCATTTCCCCTTTTTTGCTTTCAGAGTTTCCTCCCTGGAAAAGTTGCCTGTTGTATTGCAGGGCCTTATTTCCCCAGCTTGCTGGATATATTGTCTGTAAAGGTAAATTTAGTTTAACTAGCACCCATGGGCATCTTCTTACCCATTTTGTCTCCTTATGGCATGTACCAGCTTAAACAAACAAACAAGATATTCACAAATTAAGTGCCAGTCATACTTGGCCCAGTTTGTCTTAGGTGCGGCTGTAATTCCTTCCTGCTCAGAGAGCAAGCTAGGCTAGGGGGAGACTTTATCCCGCTACTGAGTTCTTGGTTAGAGAAGGTTTCTGGCATGGAAACTGGGTTGGTCCATCAGAAGAAGATGGCAGTACAGTGGAAGGAAGTGCTACTGTTATCCCTCTCAACTCTTTCTTCTCCCCAAATCTCTGTTTTTTGAGTGATATATGACAGGTTCTTGCTATGAGGTTTTATATACCCAGTAAATTCAGCAAACTTCACAGGCTTACTGTAAGCTACTGTTCCAAAGGTGGACTGAGCTTCATATACAGTACTAGCTGATATTTCCCCCCACCCACCTGCAGCTATACAGAATCCTGATCATAGTGGAACCAGTGTGTTTCCTCTGTGCTTAGGAAGTAAGAGAAGATGTCAGCACTCTTTGAATTCTACCTCCCCTTCTGCACATAGGAGAGCATAGCTCTGAGGGGCAAAAATTATTCTAGAGCTTGCAGGGGCTGGTAGATTTATAAACATACAGACCCAAGGAATCTGACTTCTAGAACACCTTATGTAGGGGTGGCAAAGATTTCATCTTCCATAGACACTTGTAGACCTCCTTGCACACAGCACAAGTGACCAGGCTGTAGGAAGCTCCATAATAAATAAAGACAGTAATCTTGAGCATTACAGGGACGTGGTGTTGAAACGTGTGTTTGAATAGAAAGGAGGGATTTTATTTATTTTAATTGTGCACCACTGGTTTCAGCAGTAAGGTTCTCTGAGGATGTAGAAACTTTTCCTAATTTAGTGCCCTATTTGAAATAAATTGAGTGGTGCCATCTTGTTCCTACATGGGCTAAACTCTCCCTTTCCATAATGCCTGACTTAATTTCCCTCCCACACCTACACTCCCCTGCTCCGGAAGTCATCTTTGCTTAGGAAGAAAAGCCCACAAATGGAGACTGCAGTCCTTCTCATCTCCAAGTTATAAATGCGGTCAGGCTGGAGGTCATGGGCAGAGCTGAGCAGACTGAGCCTAGGTTTGAGATAAAGCGCAAATTTCAAGTTCCTCTCATGACTGGTTCCTAATGTTTCACAAGTGCGCATTTTTTTCTCAGAACTTAAGAGAAGAAAAACTGTGTTTTGACTAAGGAATGTAATTCCCTCTTCCCCGAAAGAGACATTTATTCAAAAGTTGGAGGAGCTCCAGCTGAAATGTTGAATACTGAGCCAGGGCAGAGACATATAGCACATGTTCATCCCCATGCAGGTGTGAGGGGAAGGGGAGTTTAGGCTTGAGCAATCTTGAAATATTACATTTACCTACATGTTTGACGTGTTCTAGCACTTTTACAAGGAGTGATGGTAGGCTGTTTTTCCTCCTTGAAGAAAATTAATGTTTTGCTCATTTAAGGTGCTGGATTGACAATCCCAGAGACTAAAATCTTCTGTTTACCCATAGAATAAGCACAGCATGAGAAGTAGCAGTGCCAGCCAAATTTGCCTCAACCCTGACGTGGAGGGACTTTCTGACTGTGTGTGAGAGTTGTGCATTCCTTATGCTTATTAGAAACTTAGCTTCTATGATCAGGGAACAAGCAAGTCTATCGGTTCCAGTTCTGTCATTGTTTCCTACAGAATTTTATTATAACTAAAGCCAACCATGTGACATGCTATCTTACAAACACTGTCGATAAGTAAAATATCTTCCTTTTCACTACTTCAAAAACAAAACAAAACCTTTTAAACATGGCAAGCTAAACTTCACACACTGGAACAAAAGATAAATGCCTGGAGAAGCTAAGAACTGAACATAACTAATGGGGAAACCTAAGAGTGCTTTCCCTTGGTTTTCACCTCTGGTATTAATCATATATCAATTTCTTCATAGTTACAGGCTATCTGAGGGGCCCACATATGCAGACTGAGTAACAATAAATAACATCACTGTGGGACAAGAGGAATGGCCTGCTGCCACAAAGTACAACTTTTCAAAACAAAATGAAGGGAAAGAAAAATATACCCCAGGAAAAAATTAAGAAACGGAGATGTGGACAATGAGTCATGCAATCCCTTGTTTCATTTTCATGTAATATTTAGTTAGAGGTGCTGAGACATTCCTGCTTTGAAAATGGATATGATGTGTAGTTTAATAGGTCTTCTCTATCAGTGATTATAAAGTCACTGGTTTCTTTTCAAGCAGAGAACTGCTATTCTCAAAGGCCCTGATTCAGCAAATCACTTAACCAAGTTAGTTACTTAAGCCTAACTTTAAGTATGGTAGTAGTACTATCAACTTCATGTGCTTAAGAATGTACTGAAGCAGTGGCATGGCTTCTTAATATGGTAATACATTAAGTTCATTTAAATCAAGGAATTCTTTTTGAAGTGGTTTATTTGACTTTGTAGCATTTACAGAGCCAAAAACAATTTACTACAGAGATTTGTGGGGGGGTTTTCTTTTTAAAAAATGTCTTGAGCAATGGTTTCATCACAATGCACTCCTTTAGGTCTGATCCTGATCAATATTAATTCTCTAAGACCAAAATTCCCATTGACTTCTAACATACACTGGTAAAATTGAGATAAAAATCTGACCTAAATCTATACATTGTAAGTATCTAAGGGTACGCCCTCACAGCACGACTGTTTTGGGATACCGGAGGTATCCCGAAATAGCCACCCCATGTCTAAACAAGCCGCCTTGTTTTTTGAAATAATGAACATGCTATTTCACCATCCCAGTAAACCTTGTTGCATGGGAGATAAGGAATGGCTCGAAATAGCATGTTATTTCAACTTTTGGCACAGTGTAGATGTGCCAAATTTCAAAATAAGCTATTTAGAAATAGACGTGAAATAAGATACACACCTTGCGTAGCACAAATTGCATATCTTATTTCGAGTTTAGGGTGCTGTGTAGACACACACTTCTAGACTTATTTTTATCAGTATTTTCTTTTGTTGATAGAATTATTCATTGAGTGGGATTGTGATTAAAATGCCTATTCACAAGGTACTTTTTGGACATTTAGGGGAGAAAATTATAAGCAGAGAAAACAGTCATTCTTCGTCGAGTGATGACCCTGTGGGTGCTCCACTCAGGTTTCGGTGCGTCCCTGTACCAGGGATCGGAGATTTTCAGTAGCAGTGCTCCTCATGCCACGCCTGTGCACTCAGTGCCCCTCCCCCCCACCTTGGAGGCTGTGGAGTGTGTGTGGCGCGAGTCCCATCAGTTCCTTTTCAACCGTCCCTAGCTGAAGACGGAGCTCAGAAGTGCTCTTCCTCCTGAGAGAGAAAAATTGAATCCTTAGTTATTTCTGTCCCTTTACCTTGTAGTTTTACTTAGTTTAACCTTCTCAACGTTAACTTAAAGAAAAAAAAAAAGCGGCAGCTGCGGATGCAGCAGCTTTTCCTCTCCACTACAATGCTGGGTTCCCCTGGCTTTAAAAGATGTGACTCCTGCAGAGACTCAGTGCCTACCTCAGATGACCATGCCTCATGTATCAAATGTCTGGGGGAGTCTCACATGGCACAGAAATGCCCGCATTGCCTGAGCATGTCGGCAAGGGCGAGAAAAGACTGCGAATCACGGCTCAAAGCAATTCTCTGGGAAAAGTCTCTTTAGTCACCAAGGGACAAACCAGAGGACATGTGGGTGCAGCAGAAGCTGCCCTACTGGAGGGCTTTATCTCCCCACAAAGGCTCTCAAGCCGCAAGGGCTTCCCCAGCACGTTCCCTGTCCAAGCTGTCTAGAGCCTCTCGTTCCCCGGTACCATCAGTGTCTGGTACCGCGGAGAAACGCAAATCAGTGCCAGCCAGGAGAGCTGAGGCACAAACTAAGACCGCCATATCAGCAGGCGGCAGTGAGGCAGCAGCTTCAGATAAGCCACATATGCCTCCTCTATTAGCTCCGGTGAGCTCTCCCTCTGCATCCAATTTAACCAGGCAGAGTGATTGGGACCGCCCTATGGCACAGCAGCATAAGAAAGCGCTGCGCAATACGTGGCCCCTACAAATATCTCCTCAGTCTGAGTCAAGAGGAGTTAACTGCCTCACCACACTCCATGGTGCAGGGACACTCTAACACCTCTCAGAGTGGCCTCCATTTGCCTATACCGTTGCCCCCAAGGTCTGACTACGGTAGCGGACATAGGAGCAGGTTCTCATCATGCCATTCCTCCCCTGTTCCCTCAATGACTTCCTGGCATTCATACAGCTATTACTCCCTTCAACAACACCCTGTTTGGCCCACCCAACCATGGATGAATCCCCCACATCAGCTCCTGCCTCAGTGGAGTCCTTGGGATACATGGCAGGGGTACCGACCGCAGTCCTCTCACACTTACCAATCAAGGCACACAGCCTCTACATCTAGGCAATACCGCACCTCTAGGCGCTCACCCTCAATATCTGCATGTTCTTCTCCTCCTCGCCCACCCTCAGTAAATTCTCGGGCAGGCTCCACAGAGCAGGATAACTTACCTCAATAATGTACCGCTGGCAGACATCTGTAGAGCAGCCACATGGTCCTCGCACCATACTTTCACACATCACTATGCCCTACACAAAGGGCTGATGCCTTCCACATCTCTAGCAGATGCGGTCCTTCCTCCTTCCACCTACAGAGACTCCAATGCCCACCTCCATTGGGCAGATACTGCTATGGAGTCTCCTGAGTGGAGCACCCACAGGGACACCACTCGACGAAGAAGAAGTTACTCACCCTGTGCAGTAATGGTAGTTCTTCGAGATGTGTGTCCCTGTGGGTGCTCCACTACCATCCCGTCTGCCCCTCTGCTTGGAGTCTTCAGGGACTTCAGGTGGAAAAGGAACAGATGGGACTCGCACCGTGCGCGCGCTCCACAGCATCCAAGGGGGGAGGCGCTGAGTGCACAGGCGCGGCGCGAGGGGCACTGCTACTGAAAATCTCTGATCCCCGGCGCAGGACCACACCAAGACCTGAGTGGAGCACCCACAGGGACACAATCTCGAAGAACTGCCGTTACTGTACAGGGTGAATAACTTCTTCCAATTTTGAGTCCCCACCCTGTAGACTTTCTATGTAGTGTTTGCCCAGACAAGTCTCAAAGAAGCTTAGTTTACCACACAGCAGTAAGGAGAAGATTTAACCATGGAGACAAATCTCGCTGCCATTACCTACTTCAGTGAATGTTATTGTGGAGCCAGAATGAAGGGTAGTGATTTGTTCAGGCATTAACCTTTAGAGTGTGACTATGCTAGACTTTTTGGAGAAATCTCCCGTTATTGCATTACAATCACTGCAATACCACTGGTGATGACAACGGTGGAAGTGCTGTCATGAAAAAAAAAAGCATCTTTGCCAAAAACACTCAATGCAAAAGAAAAGATTCTCATAGTACAAGGTAGCATTGTAAAATAGCTGAATTACTTGTCTTTGTAGGATCAAATAATATAATTCCCACTCAAGAGAGGGGAATGTGTTCTTGTCAAGGCAGTGGACAGGAGCACGGGAAATCTGCACTTAATTTGAGCTGGCCCTCTGACTTTCTTTGTGACCTAGGAGAAGTCACTTAATCTTCCATGTCCCTTTTCCCCTTCTGTAAAATGGGTATTATTTAAAAAAAAAATCTTTGTTTTTATCTTTTTCACCTGGAATTGTTTGGAGGCGTCTCTCACTATTTGTTTGTAAAGTGACTAGAACAATGGCACTATATTATACAGGTTGAAGCTTTCTAGTTTGGCACCCTGGAGCAGCTCCCCTGCCCTTTCCTTAATTGATTAACCAGTTAAACAAGATTTTACATCCATATTTACAGTTGAGGTTAGATCAGCATATGTATATTGGTCAGGAGTGTGGTTTTTTCCATACCTGTTATGGACGTAGACTAGGCGTCGGTTTCTGCAAGTGTCTGACTGCTGAATTCAGCACTGCAGTACATTTTCTGATTATTATACTTTTTTACTATGTTTACAATGAAGTTGATGTTAGGTTAATTTGGGGTTGGAAAAATATTCAAGAAAAAAATCATTTTTTCTTTGCCTGGTTTTGTGAGATTTTCTTTCAATACAGGGTAGCTGGTATTATTGCTAGAATTTGAAATTAAAGGAATGATGCTGTCATTTCTTTTCAGATGTACCTTGTTACTTTTTTCCCTTTGAAATATGTTTGCATTATAATATAGAATTTGGGAAGATCCGCAAATCTCCAAAATTCTGATTCATCAAAACATTCACCCTAACATCTGTTAGTGTTGTTGGCTCAAAGGAAAAATAACAAAAGGGATGAGGTTCTTTTGTTTCTTTTTATTAGGCTATATCAGAAGTCACAATGATTTTTGTAAATTGTTTAAATCTCCACAAAATCCGTATATTTTGATACCTGGATCATTGGAAGTCCTTTAGGACCCCTACATGGATTACCTACAGGTTTGGAAACAGCTGTTTGCAACACCATTATTACCATTTAACCATGTGTACCCTTAGGTAGTACAGCACTGTTGTTATATTCCAAAATAAGCTATAGTTTGGGATTAGCTGAAAACTATTAATTATCAAATATAAAATTCATATTTAAGACCCACAAGTCATACCTGAGTGCTTAAGTAGGATGCAAATTATTTATGTCTCTAGTGCTGGCTGTCTACATGAGACAAATTTCATCCCATGTGTCTGTAACTGGCAGTCTGTATTAATGATTATATTTCCCATTAACTAATAATACTTCCAGATGCATACTGTATTTGCAATAGTGGTTCCCGTGATTTTCTGATATTGTGTTGAATAATGTAGATATCATAGCTATAGTCAATCTCAGTTCCGCGGTTACTATGTCTGTTCTGATTTCTATTATCTCTGTTAAGGATGTGAAATCCCATTTAATTAGTTAACTGGTTGAACATTATGTTTAACTAGTTAACTGATTAAGCAGGGGCCTGGCTGGGCTGGAGCTCTTCCTGTCCCCACGTCACTGCAGTCAGGGGCTGTTCTGGCCAAGCTGGAGCACCCCATGCCAGGCATGGGCAAAGGTCTGCTCCAGAGCCCTCACCAGTTACCTTTTATCACTGATAATAGGAATTGAATGTGAATGGTTATCAGTCATGGAGTGTGCATTTTTGTGCTACACAAA
The DNA here is from genome assembly GCA_019425775.1 of Rafetus swinhoei. NCBI lineage: Eukaryota > Metazoa > Chordata > Testudines > Trionychidae > Rafetus > Rafetus swinhoei. The sequence continues at coordinate 49,729,062 of CM033430.1, read as the reverse complement.
TGAGAAAAAATGAAATATTTTCTTAATCCGAGAGTAAAACAAGCAAATGCCGGCTGTTTTATAGTTATACATTGTATATCATTTAACACTCTAAGGGAGGTACTTTTCTGGCATTGCGCTCGCTTTTATACTTAGCATAACTCCTATTTTGGTTAATTGGTGATAATCATCTAAGTTCCTTCACTCTACTGTGAAACTTTAGAAGATAAATGTATCATTGGATTCTTGGCATACGTCAGAAAATGGAAGTATTTCCATAATGTCAAACCATCATTGTCAGGGAGGAGAATTCCATGGAAATAATGATCATATTTTGAGGTTTATTTTGGGCACAGTTTCTCAGGAATCAGATGTTCAGTTTCCATTAACTGGAGCTACATATCTGCCTCCTTGGCCACTGCATCAAGACTATATCCTCAGTGCCTGAGACATATCTGCAAATTATCACAGTTAATTAAGGAATTCATCTGCAAATATCTGGAAGAAAACAAGGCGATTGGTAACAGCCAGCATGGGTTTGTAAAGAACAAATCATGTCAAACCAATCTGATAGCTTTCTTTGATAGGCTAACAAGTCTTGTGGATGAGGGAGAAGTGGATGTGGTATACCTAAACTTTAATAAGGCATTTGATACAGTCTCAAATGATCTTCTTATCAGTAAACTAGGCAAATACAACTTAGATAGGCCTACTATAAAGTGGGTGCATAACTGGCTGGATAACTGTTCTCAGAGAGTAGTTTTTAACAGTTCACAATCATGCTGGAAGGACATAACAAATGGGGTTCCGCAGGAGTCTGTTTGGGGACCTGTTCTGTTCAATATCTTCATCAACGATTTAGATGATGGCATGGAGAATACGCTTATAAAGTTTGCAGATTATACCAAGCTGGGAAGGGTTGCAAGTGCTTTGGAGGATAGAGTCATAATTCCAATGATCTGGACAAACTAGAGGAATGATCTGAGGTAAATAGGATGAAGTTTAATAAGAATAAATGCAAAATACTCCACTTAGGAAGGAACAATCAGTTTCACACATACAGAGAATGGGAAGCAGTTGTCTAGGAAGGAGTACTGCCGAAAGGGGTCATAGTTGACCACAAGTTAAATATGAGCCAATAGTGTGACACTGTTGCAAAAAAAGCAAACATCATTCTGGGATGCATTAACAGGAGTGTTGTGAGCAAGACATGAGAAGTCATTCTTCGGCTCTACTCTGCGCTGATTAGGCCTCAATTGGAGTATTGTGTCCAGTTCTGGGCACCACATTTCAAGAAAGATGTGGAGAAATTGGAGAAGGTCCAGAGAAGAGCAACAAGAATGATTAATGGTCTAGAGAACACGAGCTATGAGGGAAGACTGAAAGAATTGGGCTCGTTTAGTTTGGAAAGGAGAAGACAGAGAAGGGGACATGACAGCAGTTTTCAGGTATCTAAAAGGGTGTCATAAGGAGGAGGGAGACAAATTGTTCTCCTTGCCCTATGAGGATGGGCGTAAACTGCAGCAAGGGTGGTTTAGGTTGGACATCAGGAAAAACTTCCTAATCATCAGGGTGGTTAAACACTGGAATAAGTTGCCTAGGGAGGTTGTGGAATCTCCATCTCTGGAGATATTTAAAAGCAGGTTGGATAGACTTCCATCGGGCATGGTCTGGATGCTGCTTGGTCCTGCTGTGAGGGCAGGGGACTGGACTTGATGATCTCTTGAGGTCCCTTCCAGTTCTAGTGTTCTGTGATTCTATGATTCTATGATTCTGTCTGCAGTACAGCAGCATTTTGTGTTTTATTGCACATAGGGGATAGGTTTCTGACACGAGTTCTTGGCTTTGCAGGTCTTGTGCTTGCAGAGACAGGCATTTATATGCAAACATAAGAAGTATAATAAGCTTGTGTACACAATTTGCAGGTTTGCATGCCCCAAATGTCCGTTGTGCATAAGTAAGGCTACAATATTGTCATGAAAGTAACAGAATCTGTGAATTCTAAAGATCTCTGTGACTTCAGCTTTGGCAGCTGGGAGCTGCAAGGTCCTGTCTTCTCCCACAGTGGCAGGGAACTGTGAGGTGCACTCATCACCTGAGGCAGCAGGTCCCTAAGCTACGAGTTGCCATGGGTAGTGGGGTGCCCTGCTGGCTGTCACAGAGAGTGACAGGGATAACACTGCAGCTCCCCACCGGTCAGTAATATAAATGTACTGCAAATGAATGGGTCTCACTCAGGTCTGCCTATTAAAAAGAAAAAAAGTTTTGTGATTTTCCTTAGCTGAATAAAAGTCACAAAAAGGCTAAGCAAAAACTATTGGAGGAAGGCAGAGCAGGTAATGAAGATGTTAATCATTCAAATAATTCCCATCTATGATCTGAGGACATAGTATAATAGAACATATATGTATCCAAGAAAGAAGGGAAACAAACAAATAAAAGGATCTGGTCCTATTTCAATTGAAGTTCCATTGATTCCAGTTGTAGTAGAAAGAGACCCAAAAGACATTCCTGTCTTCTACAGCATTGCTTCTTAATCTGACTAGATTCATATAATTGCTCCTGTAATTTAATTCTTTGACCTCATCTATTTTCTCCAGGTTCTGAGCCTTTCCCCTGTGACTTCTAGAGAAGCTACAAGGGGACTATTCCAATCTCTATTTTCCCTCCTTTTAAATTCGTCCTTAATCAGAATTAATCAAAAGTTCTTTGACTGTATTGGCTCTGGTTTTATGTTAATAAAGAAGTGATAGAATTCTGAAAACCACAAGTATCTGACTAGTGTTTGAGACTATATAGAACAGAATAATTGACCTTTAAATTATACTCTTAACTTGGCTACCAAGCAGTCTTTTGCTCATTGACCAATCTCCTTATTAATTCCTCAAACAGTGTCTCCTACATGCTGTTTTTATTTCTAAATTGGAATAGTGGGGGGAGCCTTTTCATGCACAAAGTGTAATTTTCCTGAAGTAAATGTGTGCAGGCAAAGTGCTTAGATGCATTTTGCCTTACAGAGTAACCTTTCAAAGAATTTAATACACATTATTCTCTTTCCATGGTTTTACCCTTATATGCAAAACCATATGTGTTAGGTAAGGTGAAGCAACCAGAAAGCTGTATGCTTAACGCTTGAGTGCTGTACATGTGACTATATATCTTAATTATACTTGTGACAGTGTATTGCCGTGCTGTACAATGAACATTAAAAAGGCTGATATAAGTACCCCTTGAATAAAATTATGCTACCTCTGTCCATGAATGTTGAGTCTAAACATAGTATTTAATGTTTCCATCATTAAATCTGGTAATTCAGAATTGAAGATCCCATCCTAACAGGTGTATTTTGCCTCTAAATCAGTTTCTAAGAATGCTTCCTGCCTATTAAAGTAAAAGGAAGACTAAATCAATTAAACTTGCTGTTTTGCTTTGTATTATTTATTAGAATAGTCTAAGGGCTGCTCTAAATTATGCCATCTGCCAGCATTCTCCAGGGAACTGTGCACCAGCTGAAAATTGGCTTAGCACATCCACTTGCACCTCCATCACACCTATGATGGGAGGGGCAGGAGCCTGATGCCCCACCTTTATACTAGCTCAGAGCTTCCCATGGCAGCAGAATTCTTGGCCACTCAGATCAAGCTGATTTCTAGTTTCACTGTACCACTTCAACATCAAAAATGGATTGGAATGCAGTGGGCAGTCTAGCTCCTAGGCAGCATGTGGGGTAGCCTTCTAAATATAGCAGATATAAGATAATCACTGGGTTAGTAATAAACTTCGTTCTCAAGAGAGAGAGGTTGAGTGGAGAGCTATTTGTAAGAAGAAAATTTGGAATGCTCCAAATGGTGATTTGTTGGGAATGTAAAATTGGTCCTATTCCTCCTGTCAATGGATGAAAAGGTCTATGTCTGTGCAGAGTAATAGTATTATGATTACGTATCATATGCCTGCAAAACAGGCATAAGCAGATGAACTGCAGAGCCTAATATGGGTTCTCCACTGACCACGAGGGACACATTATTTAAAAAGGCCTCTGCAGTTGAGCCTTGCTTTACAGACTTTCTCATGATTTGAGACTGTTAAGAATGCAGAACTTTGTTTTCTTTGTCTCAAAATGTAAGATAGCTTAACAATTTGATGTAGCCATTGTACCTCAGACAAAGAACAAAACTATAAACAGCTTTCTTGCCCTTTTAAATACAGCTCTTAATATTAGTATCAAAACAATGCAGAGCCTCATTTGGCCCCTTGAGTAACAGGATGTGGGGAGAAAACAAGGCAAAATGGCAGGAGGCAGTTTTCAGCCAAGGGTTGGATCCTCAGGTGATGGATGGAAATTGTCATCGCTCCATTCAGCTTAACGGGGCCATGTTAATATACACCATCAGAGGATCTGTCCATAAACGTCCTGAAAATACTCCCCACCTATCTTGCTTTCCATTTCATAGGAGCAACTAATCATAAACTGGCACATGTCACCAAGGGGTGGCACAACAATACTTATTGTTTATTATAATAATAATAATAATTAATAATAAAAAAGGAAGAAGGGATATACTGGGAACAGTTGTCCCATAACAGTCCAGTGACATAGCATAAGTGAGGATTGTTATAAATGGGAAATGCTTGCCTTTGGCCAGACAGAGCAAACACCTTGAACATTAGCAGCCCTGTCCAGCTTTGTTGTACCTGAGAAAACAAATGAGATTTTTTGTTCTGGAAAATTTTTTTGGATAGAGTTGTGGAAAAAATGCCAAGACCATTTTTCAGTACTAGGTCAGAGGCACATATGGATCTGTTTTTATTCCCATTTCATTTACTAAATCAGTGGGAATCGTGTTACAGTATATGAGACTTGGATGTTGAATGTCATTAAGCTGTTTCCTCACTTCCCCACTTACTATATTAACTTTTCTGACATTCCTAGCAGCCTCTGAGATACGAAATTTCAAATGGAAGATGGTTTCAGGCATTTTAAAATACCAGGACACCGACCTGTTTGGTTTGACTTGGGCTGTGTTTTGAAAAAAGTATTAGCAAGCCTCAGTTATGCTGCACAACTGAAGTTTGCTTTTGTATTCATACTAATGAATCCATGGAATACTCAAGTATTGGTAACAGGAGAAGGAGCTAGAGTGAGAGAGCCTTAGGGTATGTCTACACTACACAGCTTTTAGCGACACAGGTGTGTTGCTAAAAGTCAGGCAGTGTAACACAAGTGCTGACAAAAAAAATTCCACCCCCTACAAGCAGCATTTGGAATTATTCAGGCAATTAGCTCACTATATGGACTACAGTCTTTGGATAATTTGAGGGGAGGAAAGCAACATGAGACGAAGTTACTCTCTTACATGCCTGCTTTTCAACCAACATTTAATAAGGATTCATAGCACTTGTGAATCATACACATGCATGACAGCCAAATAAACCATGGATTTAAGACTCCCTAAATAATCATTGGCACAATACACTGTAACTGCATCAACTCTGCAAAACCTAAAGGTCAACAAATTGCCTTTTAAATAAGTCCCTGAATACAGATTTAGACTTCAGAGTGTTTAAAGTCAGTTAGGTATGTAATACATGTTAGGAAAGCTCTCTTAATGCAGCATGAACTTGACTGAAACCTCTCAGCTCATTGCTAAGTGAGGAGCTGTGTGTAATTAGGGTGACCAGATGTCTCGATTTTATAGGGACAGCCCTGAAATTTGGAGAGTCGTCTTTTATAAGCGCCTGTTGCCCCCTATTCCTGGTCCCAACTTTTCATAATTGCTTTCGGGTTATCCTATGATTAATGGCTCTATAAAAAGATGTCTTGGGAAGCAACTAACTTAGAGGGTCACAGTTTTTCCCCTGCTTTCATCCTGCCTCGGAAGCAGGGAGAGCAGCCAACAAACGATCCTTCTTACTTTCTGCTTTGCACCTGGCCAGCTGCTTCCATTCCTTTCCATCAAGTATCTGGCCATCCTCACGAGACCTGAGATCAGCAAATGGGTAGGACTCTCTCTGGGTTATGATACATGAGCCAGAAACAATGCAGCTTGACTATCAAAGCCAGACTGAATTTGCAGGACTATCAATTCATTATTTTTAAAAGTGTAGGGGCGGGTCAAGTCCTGTTGAGGGTCATTTGAAAAAGAAAGAGAAATAAACAATAAAATGTGTTAATACAGGTGCATACACACAGGTGTATGCATACATATGCGTGCTCTCTCGCTCTCTGCCTTTCTCAGAGTTGAGATTTTGGCTAAAACGGTGGTGCTGACATGTCATTTCTGCATTGATGAAGATCTAGTCTCCATACCAGCCATCTCAAATAAGGAGGTGATCATACAAACAGCGTGAGTTGCACAGACAAGGCACACTGCTGATGAAGTGATAGAATTTCAGCCTGGACTGCAAATTCTCTGGCTTTTTTGGGGGCTTCACTCGGTCCCGCAATGTTATTGTAACATTGTGTTCTGTGTAAATTCACTGCATGATACTAGAATCTCAGAGGACACTTGGCATTCTTATGCTCATAGTTGGATATAAAATCTTTTATGATATTATTTTAAAAGGATTATTTTACTTGTTCTTTCTAAACTGATTTTTAAAATTATTTTATAGCATTTTTTTTCTTTTCTACACAATCCTATACTAAACAGAGTTTGTGGAGTCATTGAAGTCAATGGCAAAACTCCTTATGACTTCAGGAGGGCCAGGATTTCACCCTCTGTTTACTTATGCGTTTCAACAATGGATTAAAAAAAAAAAGCAAAGGGCCAAGTCACTCGACCGCTGCCTAGCAGGTGGTTTGGATAGGTAGTATTAATGAATAAACCCATTGGGAAGAAGTATAAAGGGCTTTTTGCAGAGGATGTTAGTGTTTTTTATATTTTTCAGTGGACACAGGGCTCCCATTTTTAAAACCTGCTTTCTTAATTTTTCAACTGTGCACTAAGGAAACAGAACATTATTTAATCTGTCAATGGTATTTTTAAGACCTGCCCCTGTTATAAGTACCAATGAATACTTGGACATTGAAATGCCAGTTTGGACATTCTAACTTGGGATTTAAGTATCTCGGGCCAGCTCTACCCTAAGGGGCAATGTCCAACTAAGCTATGCAACTCCAGCTACAGTGAATAGCATAGCTGGAGTTGCCGTACCTTAATTCGAGAAGTTACCACAGCGTCTCCACTGTGGGAGAGGAGCGAACGGTGGTGATGGGAGAAGCTCTCTTGTTGACTCCCCTTACTCTTCTTGACCCGGTGGATCACCGGAGTTGATGGGAGAATGATCAGCGGTTGATTTAGCAGGTCTTTACTAGACCCACAAAATCAACCCCTGGGCAATCATTCCCTGCAGCGCTGATCTCCCAGTAAGTATAGACAAGGTCTAAGTACTTGTCTACTTCAGGAATTTTTGCATCAGTAGAACAATACTGATGAAACCCTCTAAGTCTAGATGTGGTGCACTAATGTAAAATAGAGCTTGCACCAGTGCAAAATTCTCTAATGTTGACACAGCCTGAATTTAAGTAGCCAGGTGTGAAATTGGGCCAATTATGTTAATTAAATAATCATAGAATACTAGAACTGGAAGGGACCTTGAGAGGTCATCGAGTCTAGTCCCCTGCCCTCATGGCAGGACCAAGCACCATCTAGATCAGTGGTCCCCAACACGGTGCAGGGGCATTTATGTGCGCCCGCCAAATGATGTGGGCCGGCGTGCGGCGCATGCGTGCCCCGCCCCTGGATGCACGGCGCGTGCGGCAGCTCCGAAAAGTTGGGGACCACTGATCTAGATCATCCCTGACAGATGTCTATCTAACCTGCTCTTAAATATCTCCAGAGATGGAGAGTCCACAACCTCCCCTAGGCAACTTATTCCAGTGTTTAACCACCCTGACAGTTAGGAATTTATTCCTAATGTCTAACCTAAACCTCCCTTGCTGCAGTTAGTTTAAGACCATTGCTTTTTTTCCCTATTATCAGAGGCTAAGGAGAACAATTTTTCTCCCTCCTCCTTATGACACCCTTTTAGATACTTGAAAACTGCTATCTTGTCCCCTCTCAAGCTACATCTAGACTGCGAGGGGGGTGGGGGGGATTGGAAAAAGATACGCAAATTGCAAACTGCAATTTGCGTATCTTTTTCCTCTTTTTTTGGGGGGGGAAGAAGCTTTTCTGAAATTTGGCCCTTCTACATGGGGCCAAATTTTAGAAAACCCACCTCTTTCGGAACATCCCTTATTCCTCTCACCAAGAGGAATATAGGGATGCCGAAAACGCAGCCGCTTTTTCGGAAACTCTTCCAAAAAAGTGGACGCGTTCCCCTGGACGCAGCAGAGTTTTTCCGGGATACCTCTGGCATCCTGGAACAACTCTGCAGTCTAGACATAGTCTGTCTTCTCTTTTATAAACTAAACAAGCCCAGTTCTTTCAGTCTTCCCTCATAGCTCATGTTCTCTAGACCTTTAATCATTCTAGTTGCTCTTCTCTGGATCTTCTCCAGTTTATCCACATCTTTCTTGAAATGTCGTGCCTAGAACTGGACACAATACTCCAACTGAGGCCTGATCAGCAGAAGAATGACTTCTCATGTCTTGCTCACAGCGCTCCTGTTAATGCATCCCAGAATCATGTTTGCTTTTTTTGCAACAGTGTCACACTGTTGGCTCATATTTAGCTTGTGGTCCACTATGATCCCTAGATCCCTTTTGGCAGTACTCCTTCCTAGACAGTGGCTTCCCATTCTGTATGTGTGAAACTGATTGTTCCTTCCTAAGTGGAGTATTTTGCATTTGTCCTTATTAAACTTCATCCTGTTTATCCACTTCTCCCTTATCCACAAGACTTGTTAGCCTATCAATAGATGAATACAAATTTTGGTTGCCAACTTCTTTGGCCTAAAAGAGGGATGTACAGATCTAAAGGAAAAGAGACCATCTGAAAATAAATGGAAAAAAAAAAAGAAGGAATGGAAATCAGAAATGTACCATAAATGAACCTCTCTTTCAGTCATCTGTCTCCTGGGTTTGTGCATCATCTCTTCCAACTCCATAGAATGATTAACATATGAGACACATTGGACACCCATACTATAAACATTGGTTTTTAGGGATGTGAATGACTAACGAGTTGACCAATTACCTGGTAAGCATCACCTTTATTGAGTGGTAAATGGTTCCCTGGGGAGCAGAACGGCTCCTTGAGGATCCGGCAGCCAGCCCAGCATGGAATCCAAACTGAAATGGCTACATGTATTGGTCATGTAGGTGTGCAAGGCATGGATGCTTATGGCAGAACTTGAAAGGAAAAATACAGGTAATAGGGATGAGATACTTCTGTAAAATCCTGGGCATTTCCTACTTGACCATGTCAGTAATGAAGGATTTGGAACATCATCACGCCCAATGCTGAGTCATATGAAAGCATCCTAACAGCTGCAAAGAAGTGAAAGCTGAAGTGATACGGCCAAGTAACAAGATCATCTAGCCTATCCAAGAACAACCTCCAAGGGGAAGAAAAAAAGAGGTAGACAGAGGAAGAGATGGATTGACAACATGAAAGATTGGATGGGAATAGGCTTTGAGGAGACTCAAGCACTAGCGCACAATTGTCAGGGGTGCAAACGATTGGTTGGTTGCTCGCTCATCAGTGAGGGTGCTCCAACGACCTGTGTGGTGGTGATGATCATGATGAACTATAGTTACTAATACCCTGTGATTCTCTCATTGGCACACATTGTGCAGGCAGACCTCTGCCAAGCTGTCAATGAAGAAGCTGTCAGGACTGTTTGCCCCTTGCGCAGTGCTTATGCAGTTATAAGAATGGAAATGCTGAAGTGGTGCAATCCATTTATTATTAATGGACTTTTACAAACAAAATGTACTTTATTTTCTTTATTTCAAATTTATATCCAGAAGTGTGCAATTTTGGAACAATTGCCGATCAAGAGATGCTCAGCCATTTACAACAGCTCCTTGTGTTCCTACAAAGGGTTCAGCATGGGGTAGAAGAAAATGGCTTCTGCACTTATCAATTTGAAACTTAAATAAAACTGTAGGTCCGGGTTGTCTTAGAAGGTTCAGGTAAAATATTACGTTGTCGAATGGAGAAGGCATTTGATGTCACATATGTATGGGACAGAGGCTATTTGTAAAGTACTCAGCTGCCACATTTGAAATTGAGTAAAGTCAACTCTTTTTAAGAAACAAAACACTTTGTCAGGTCTGTTTCTTATCATTTCCTACATAGACTAAATAGAAAGAAACCCAAAATGAAGGCTGTATTATTCAAAAGGGTCAGTAACAAGTTTGCAGTTTTATTAGAAACAGGCCTTCCTGTTGTGACAAATCACCTGCAAACTCTGTTTAGAGGCCCATCTGAAACTCTGAAGCTTTCAAGACCGTTGGACTACAGATGGCAAAGGACAAGGCTCCAAAACAGTGTATTTTTCATGCCTGGCTTGAACAGAGGATCTTTAGAGATCATTTTAAGGTCCCTATCAGAGGTGAATGAATTGGAGGTTCATGGAAGAATTGGAAGTGGAAACAGAGATTAGCCCGCTACATAATGTTGTCCCACATTCTGGGAACCAATGTTCCCTGTAAAAAGTGCATCTAAGTGGGGGTGTTGACTAAGGATGTTAGATATCAGGTAATTGAATAATCGAGAAACAGCATTCATTCTTATTGGTTACTCAACTATTCTACAGTCCCTGGGGCTGGAGACAGCAGCCAGTGCAGTCCGGCCCCACTCCTGGGGAGCCCCCTGCCACCCTGTGCTGCTGCCTCTGATACAGAGGCAGCAGCGCGGGGTTGGAGCAGCCCCAGTCTGAGGGGGATCCAAGCTCCCTGTGGACAGGCTCGCTGCAGACAGAGGCTGCTCCATGGGAAGTGGTGCAGCCTCTGTCCACAGGGAACTTGGGCCTGCTGCAGACAGAGGCTGCTTTGCAGCAGCCTCCCCCACACCCTCTGATAGAGGCAGCAGCGTGGGGAAGGAAGCAGGCAGCACCTCTGATACACAGGCAGCAAGGGGGGAAAATGCATGTAGTCAACAAGATTAACCAATAAACGTAGGCTTATTGGTTAATTGTATTAGTCAACTCTACATTGACATGCCTAGTGTTGACAGTAAGATCACGCCACGTATGATTTGGCTCCCGGCCATCACAGCACCTGGGGTGGGTGCAGGGAGCAGGTGGGAGCCAAGGTGATCAGGCCAAGACCCAGTGAGAGAGATGTGTGTGTACACTCCAGGGGAGCTAACAAACTTGCCAGACCCCTGTGTTCTCAGAAAGGGCGGAGCCTGAGGCAGAAGGGGTGGGTCGGGGGCAGCCAGCCCTCAGCACCACCCAGATCACGTTTCCTCCCCCCCTCTCCTCAGTGCCATCCATAGCATGCCACCCAGGTGTCTGGTGTGTGGCGTTCCAGCAGCAATGTAAAGTAGCAGCAGTGGTGACCAGGAGCCCCAGACCTCTTTGAATCACCAGGCCCCCGGGTAGTTCTCAGTTTCCCTGGCCCCCATTGTGGGCATGGAACACATACATCCACTATACTACATATAAAATACTGGTTTCATCATTCTTATCCCGAGCTGCCAAACACAATCAGTCATGTAATAAGCAGCTGCCTGTTTGACATTTCTCTGTGATTAGAACAAGTTGCGGGTGCCCTATTGGGGTCCCCTTAAGAAGTGGGAGCCTACTGTCTCAGTGGCCAGGAGGAAAAACTGCAGGGAAACCCTTCTGGATATTGCAGATGTGGTCCTCTGGCACTACCTCGTGACACATCTCTTGGACTAAGGATTTCTGTACTCTATCAACCATGATTTGACTTTTAAAAAGCATTTCCTCGTGTTTGCTTTTGCCATCAATAGGTTTGTTGATGTAGTACCACGAACTGCAAATGAAGCAGAATGCCTCTACTCAGCAGTAAAGAATATTTGCAAATAGTTTTCCTCTTTGTCAGACAATGCTGATTGTCTCCATTCCTGTCAATTTTTCACAGTGCTATCTGCAAAAATCCCCAGATGGCCTTTGGCTAGAAGAATGCAATAGGAGGACTTAACTAGGCTTGAGAAGCAGTCATCACTAATTTCTATGCCTGGATCTGGACTTGGATTAAATCATGCCTTTTGCTAAGGGAGTAATCTTGTGGATAAAGCACTGGACTTGGACTCCAGTGATTTGCATTCATTTCTCAGCTCTAACATAGGCCTTTTGTTTGACACTAGGCAAGTCTTCAGATCTGTCTCTGCCTCAGTTCTCCATCAGCAAAATGGGGGTAATAATACTTCCGTTGTCTGGTTTATCCGTTTTGCCTGCTCCTGATCTAAATACGGCTCACAGACCATATCCAGTCTGTGCAGTCAGGCTCCCTGCCTGCTCTACTCCAACATGATGCTCAGAGAAGCTGGCTGGGGAAGAGGCTTTTCACACTGACTCCAACCCCAGCATAGTCTCGCCAGTTTCCAGCCAGTAGGAGCTGCCTGTTTGCAGTACAAGCAGTGTGCCAAGTACCCCTCCTCCTCTTCCCAGGCTCGCAGCATTCAGAGCAGCACATGGCACCGGCCAGCTGCTCCGAGCCAACAGTGGGGGCATGGAAGGCAGGGAGCCTGGCAGAGGAACCTGCTGAGTAGGGCTGCTGGCTCGGAGCTGCCCAGGTAAATGCCTCCCAGCCAGAGCCTGCCTTTGGCATCCCAGCCCTTCCTCCCTTCTCCAAAACTCTGCTCCCTCCCCCCCCTGCAACTCTACCCTCTGTCACCCAAACCCTCTGCACCTCTGAGCCAGCACCCCCCTCCTCCAGGTCACAACCCAAATCATAGAATCATAGAATACTAGGACTGGAAGGGACCCCGAGAGGTCATCGAGTCCAGTCCCCTGCCCTCATGGCAGGACCAAATACTGTCTAGACCATCCCTGATAGACATTTATCTAACCTACTCTTAAATATCTCCAGAGATGGAGATTCCACAACCTCCCTGGGCAATTTATTCCAGTGTCTGACTACCCTGACAGTTAGGAACTTTTTCCTAATGTCCAACCTGAACCTCCCTTGCTGCAGTTTAAGCCCCTTGCGTCTTGTTCTATCCTCAGAGGCCAAGATGAACAAGTTTTCTCCCTCCTCCTTATGACACCCTTTTAGATATCTAAAAACTGCTATCATGTCCCCCCTCGATCTTCTCTTTTCTAAACTAAACAAACCCAATTCCTTCAGTCTTCCCTCATAGGTCATGTTCTCTAGACCTTTAATCATTCTCGTTGCTCTTCTCTGGACCCTCTCCAATTTCTCCACATCTTCCTTGAAATGCGGTGCCCAGAACTGGACACAATACTCCAACTGAGGCCTAACCAGCGCAGAGTAGAGCGGACGAATGACTTCTCGTGTCTTGCTCATAACACACCTGTTAATGCATCCCAGAATCATGTTTGCTTTCTTTGCAACAGCATCACACTGCTGACTCATATTCAACTTGTGGTCCACTATAACCCCTAGATCCCTTTCTGCCATACTCCTTCCCAGACAGTCGCTTCCCATTCTGTATGTATGAAACTGATTGTTCCTTCCTAAGTGGAGCACTTTGCATTTGTCTTTATTAAACTTCATCCTATTTACCTCAGACCATTTCTCCAATTTGTCCAGGTCATTTTGAATTATGACTGTATCCTCCAGATTAGTCACAACCCCTCCCAGCTTGGTATCATCTGCAAACTTAATAAGCGTACTTTCTATACCAATATCTAAATAGTTGATGAAGATATTGAACAGAGCCGGTCCCAAAACAGACTCCTGCGGAACCCCACTTGTTATGCCTTTCCAGCAGGATTGTGAACCATTAATAACTACTCTCTGAGTACGGTTATCCAGCCAGTTATGCACCCACCTTACAGTAGCCCCATCTAAGTTGTATTTACCTAGTTTATTGATAAGAATATCATGTGAGACCGTATCAAATGCCTTACTAAAGTCTAGGTATACCACATCCACTGCTTCTCCCTTATCCACAAGACTCGTTATCCTATTAAAGAAAGCTATCAGATTGGTTTGACATGATTTGTTCTTTACAAATCCATGCTGGCTGTTCCCTATCACCTTGCCACCTTCCAAGTGTTTACAGATGATTTCTTAATTACTTGCTCCATTATCTTCCCTGGCACAGAAGTTAAACTAACTGGTCTGTAGTTTCCTGGGTTGTTCTTATTTCCTTTTATAAATGGGCACTATATTTGCCCTTTTCCAGTCTTCTGGAATCTCTCCTGTCTCCCATGATTTTCCAAAGATGATAGCTAGAGGCTCAGATACCTCCTCTATCAGCTCCTTGAGTATTCTAGGATGCATTTCATCAGGCCCTGGTGACTTGCAGGCATCTTACTTTTTTAGGTGATTTTTTACTTGTTCTTTTTTTATTTTACCTTCTAAAACTACCCCCTTCCCACTAGCATTCACTATGTTAGGCATTCCTACAGACTTCTTGGTGAAGACCGAAACAAAGAAGTCATTGAGCATCTCTGCCATTTCCAAGTTTCCTGTTACTGTTTCTCCCTCCTCACTGACCTGTGGTCCTACCCTCTCCTTGGTCTTCCTCTTGCTTCTAATGTATTTATAAAAAGTCTTCTTGTTTCCCTTTATTTCCGTAGCTAGTTTGAGCTCATTCTGTGCCTTTGCCTTTCTAATCTTGCCTCTGCATTCCTGTGCTGTTTGCCTATATTCATCCTTTGTAATTTGTCCTACTTTCCATTTTTTATATGACTCCTTTTTTATATTTAGATCATGCAAGATCTTGTGGTTAAGCCAAGGCAGTCTTTTGCCGTATTTTCTATCTTTCTGACACATCGGAATAGCTTGCTTTTGGGCCCTTAACAATGTCCCTTTGAAAAACTGCCAACTCTCCTCAGTTGTTTTTCCCCTCAGTCTCGATTCCCATGGGACCTTACCTATCAGCGCTCTGAGCTTACCAAAATCCGCCTTCCTGAAATCCATTGTCTCTATTTTGCTGTTCTCCCTTCTACCCTTCCTTAGAATTGTGAACTCTATGATTTCATGATCACTTTCACCCAATCCCTGCACCCACTCCTGCCCCAGGTCACAACCCCTTCCCAGACCCTGAACCCCCTCCTACATTGCTCCTCCAGATCAGAATCCTCTCCTGCACCCATATCCCCTCCTGTGCCCCAGTCTCCTGCCCCAGGTCACAACCCCCTCCTTCACCCAAACTCCCTCCCAGATCCCACCTCCCTTTCCTCTGCTCCAATCACTTATTCCAAGCTCCCTTCTGCACCCAAGCTCCACCCCAGACCCTATACCTCCTCCATTAATATCATGGAAAAGTGGTGCCCTTGACTGCTTACCACATTCTTGGAGTGGCCCCTGATAAATTATTGCCCATCCCTGGTCTAAATGATAAACTTTTTTGGGGTAGGGGTTGTCTTTTACTACCTGTTTATACTGAGCCTTGTACGGTGGGATCCTGGTCTCTGTTGGTCCCGGTAGACAATGCTCTAATACAAATAATAAACAAAGAGGTAAATGTGTCCCTTTGAAGGTGCTAGGAGGCATGGCATAGTCCAAAAGTGAATATTCTTCTGTGTTTCGTTATCCATTGGGGTAATGCAAACAGAAATGACTACTGATTCTGCCTGCCTCTGGGCTGTGAATTGGTTAAGATAGGGAAGGGGAAACATTTTTTGGTTGGGCACCACTGATTCACAGAAAAATCAGTTAGGGTGTGTCTAGACTACAGGGTTTTTTAGAAAAACATGGCCTTTTTTCCAAAAAACTTCCCCTGCATCTAGACTGCTGCTGCGTTCTTTCGAAAGTAAATCGAAAGAACGTGGCAGTTTTTTTGACCGTGGAAAACCTCGTTTTACGAGGAATAACGCCTTTTTTCGAGAGTGCTCTTTTGAAAAAAGGCGCTATGTAATGCAAACTGTGCTTTTTCGAAAGAGTGCATCCAGACTGTCCGGATGCTCTCTTTCAAAAATGTGGCTTGCTTTTCGAAAGTACTGGTTGTAGTCTAGATGCTCTTTTTCGAAAGAGGCTTGCAGTCTAGACGTAGCCTTACTGACCCGGTCCCCAACTGAGAAGGAAAAAACCAAAAGCAATCCACCTGACCCTGGAGAGACTCAGGGATTCCCCCCACAGCAAGGTGAGCCAGCATTCGCTCCAGTTCAGCTCCCAGTCAGCCCCGTGTTGAGGGAAGGAGGAGGAGCGAAGCTCGGAGACTTGTTGAGGTGCTGGAGCACAAGCATTGGCTCACCATGCAGTGGGTGGAAACCCCAAGCCTCACTGCGGGATGGATCAAAGCAAGCCAGGGACCTGAGCAGTTCCACAAGACATAGGTTTCCCAACCCTGGGTTAAGACTTTGATTATTTTTTCATTGTTCTGGGTACAGGATATTGTATATCCCATCTCATCACTCCCGCTCTTCTCATAGTCCTCAGGATTGTTTGAGGGAGAGATTTTTCTTACAATACCATATGGCCCTTTGCGTTTTACTGGCAGTTGTGTTAGAGACTTTGAAGTTTGCTCAGATTCCTGTCACGACTCCTCCCCACCCGCCTCCAACCCCACTTCCTTTGAGTAATGTTCTGATTTTTGTAATTTTTTTGTACTTTTGTCCAATGAGGAATCATTTCCCATACCACCCCTGGACAAAATTTGGTTTAAGGTCACTTTATCACATAAAATACAGGTGCAATAGTGATTCTTGGTGCCGAATGTTTGTTGTTGAAATCCATGCATGGCTTTTAAGCTATGCTTGTACTGAGTCATGGCTTGCCTGGTCCTCTTGCATTCTTGGTTGGTCAAGCAGAAGTAAAAATGCACAGTATTTGTGTTTCGATATTCTGTTCTAGTTTAGGTGTCCAGGCTGCACAGTGGCATTTTAGAGGAAAATCATCACACTTCTGTATAAACAGTTTCTGCCTATTGTTGTTACAGATAACACTTATGATTGCCATAGCTAAAAGAGATTAGGGGGAACATATTTTTCAATTTAAAATTTGCTTATGCACTTAACAGAACACCGTGTAATGTCCATTTCATTGTTTTCTCTATTTCCCACTTTTTCTTGGTGAAGTTTGTTCTTGTGGCATAAGGGAACAAAATGAAAAATAATATATATTTTTTTTATTTTATAGTGCAATGTTTGTAATCAAAATAAACATAAAGTGAGCACTGTACACTTTGTGTTCTGTGTTGTAATTGAAATCAATATCTTTGAAAATGAACAAAACATCCAAAAATATTTTAAATAATTGGTATTGTTTAACTGTACAATTAATCATGATTAATTTTTAAAATTGCTTGACAGCCTTATTATTAATGCTTTTTTTTTTTTTCCAACTAAATTTTTCAGCCATGAATCAATCACTAGTAGGGTTGGTTTTTTTTTTTAAAGGAAACACTGTGGTTTACTCAAGTTGATCTATAAAACAACACAGAGTCTTACGGTGATTATCTTATTTTAAGAGTGCTTGTTAGTAAGTTTGTATAAGGTTAGCACTCTAGAACAAAGCAGAAACAATGGGAAATTGTGTTATAGCTTTTGTCAGACTAGTACGCACATTCACAGGGGCTCCCGATTACTTTTGGGAGATTCAGGTCTTTATTGTGACTGAAATTCATTGGTCAGTTTCTAATGTTAATGCTTGAAAAGAGTCATGAACTCTCTCTGACCCTTCAAAGTGATACCTGAAACTTGCACAAATTTCATCTCTCATGAGAGAATAAAAAGTCTTTCCTTTTGCTTTTCCCTAACTTGAAATTTGTCACAGTTCCAGGTACAATGTGACACGAGTCAAACATATGCCCCAGGTTAGAGGAGAATAGCAATTGGATGCCAAAAGCACATTTAGGATTAATAATCGGTTAGCACTAATTTCTATTTCATGTTGAAACTCCAAAAGGCAGTGATGAATTTGTTGGCATTTCTGTTAACTTACAAGAATCTTGAATGACCGTGACCGTCTCTAGCCTTAATTTATTTTGGAGGCAAGAGGAGGAGTAGAAGAAAGTTAGTGGAGCTCCCAGGATTATAATGAATATTGTCATCTTGACCCAAAAGAGTTCCTTTCAAATTTAAGCAGGAAACTCATAAAAGAATGCTTTGTACCTGTGCAATTTCACTGTATAGTAGAAAGCACAGTCCAAGTGATATAATGTTTCTCTGAATTGTTTGGAATGTAATGTGCAAAGTTCAGTTAAATTAGAATAATCTTCACCTCTAACCTGTTTCTTGTCCTCTAGCTCATCCCTTACCCAGTTTTGCTGGGTGGACAAAGATGACACTCTTGAACATAGGAAGGGAAAATAAAAATAAGAATAATTTTTTCACTGTAAAATGAATCAATCTGAGCATTATATAGGCCAGGAGTGAGCAATAAAATGGTAGCAGTTCACCAGGGTTAGCCCCTGTGGGCCGCTGCTGCTATATTTAACTCTACCTCCACAGGTATGAGCAATCACAGCTCCCATTAGCCAGGAACGGCAGTCTGTGGCCAATAGGAGCTGTGAACCTCATACCTGCGGAGGTGCAGGTAAATACTGAGGTGTGGGGGCTTGCCATGGGCTAACCTTCTCAGATTGGATCTGGCCCGTGGGCTGGTATGTGCCCACCCGTGATATAGGCACAACTGAATTTTGCCATTAATATACATTCACAATTCCCGTTGCCTTCAGTAGGAGATCTATACATGGGGAAATGGCCCTAATTGTTATATGAAAACTGTGAAATAAGCATTTATACCAGGCAAATTCACTGAGCCAAATTCACAGATATTTATAAATCAAAAATAAAGCTCAACACTTCCCTAAACGTAGACGTAATATTGCCTGTGATTGCACTTGAAGAAGTGCATATGGTAGAGAGTTGACAGTCACAATATGATGCAGTTGAATGGGAGAAGGAAAGGAGACCCTGAGGCACAAGAATTGGTAGCAGACCTTTCTCTCTTGCTCTCGACCCTGAGTTGCAGGCAACCAGAGGATGTGCGTGTATGTGCTATCCTCTTCCATTGCTCTGAATCAGAATCCCTCCCCAGAGGCCTGCCCTGGAAAACAATGTTCACCCCTTGCAGGCGCTCATCCCCCTAATTTTGGATGACCTCATTTATCTTAAACAGTAAGAGTTGGCGATTGCTTCTATATGGGTGCATTTGGCAGCATTCTCAGTGTTCCACCCTACAAGAAGAGGGCAGCCTACCATTCGCCTAAATTGGAATGGACTAGGGATATAAGTGACTTATCGACTAGTCAACTTATCTGATAAGCAAAAGCTTATCGGATAGTTGACACACTAGTCTACTAGTTGCTCCACCCCCCCCCCCCAGGCTGCTTCTATAAGAAAGAGGCAGCAAGGGGGGGTGTGTGAGGTGGGGACACTGGGGGGAGAGCTGGCTTAAAAGCCAGTTCCCCCAGCTCCAGCTCCGTAGGAGGGGGGAGGGGCACAGCAGCAGAGTTCCATCTTTGAAATGTACAAGATTCCCCCGCTGGGGCTCTTGCTGCATTTCAAAGCGGAAGCACCCTTAGCGACTAATTGAATTGTTGATGGAAAATCCATCAACTGTTCAATTAGTTGATTAATCTAATTTTAACATCCCTAGAATGGACATGAGCAATGCATCTTGAAAAACACCAGGTATGGAAGGCAGGTAACAGTCTTTTCCTGCCCATCAGAACTTACAAATCTAAATGAATAAGAAGTGGGAGAAACAAAGTATAAATACCGACATTTCACAGATGAGGGAGCTAACAGGATGAGATTAATACCTTGCGTAGACCTTTAAGCCTGGGTCCATGTGACCTGCACGTGCAAATCTGTTGTTTCTAAGCTTGCTTTTCAGCATCCACATTGCAATTCTTCCTGTTCCTGAAGTAAAGTGGGACTTTGGAGAGCAGCATAGTTGTGGTATAAGCTCCATACACAGCTTCTGCTATGTCCTCACTGCAGAGCGAGCCAACTTGGAGCTATGCTACAGTGGGCTGTGAGTTCAGAAGAGTTCTGGTGCGTGTCAGATGGCTTTGTGTATGGCGATAGGGGATTGAGGCTTAAACAAGAGTCAGAGCCCTGACTACTATGGTTGCAGACAAACCTACAGTGACTTGGTCACACAAGAAATATGGGACAAAGCTGAGAAATAAATGCATATCTTGTGAGCCCCAGTCCAGTGCCTTCATCACAACACTTTCCTCTTCACACGGTAGTTCATTTCACTTTGTTACCTTTTGCGTTATTACATGCTGAGGGTTTGTTTTTTAATATGGCTAAGCATGTACTGGAAGACCAGTCCATGCGGTCTTTCAGGAAATAGGCAAGCTGTGCTATGGGTTGTATCTGTTTCAGAAACTTAAAAAAGGGAGTGAGGGGAGGATTGGGAAGGAAAACATAATAAGAAGAAAAAGAATGAAATAAGGGGGAAGCAGGTGTAGGACAAATCATAGTTCATACTAAATAGTAAAGCTCTCTGGAAGAATGTTTTTTCCCCTAAATGTTTTCAAATTGAAACTTTCACAAAGGTTGCTTCAGGCAAGCTGTACCTTCTTCTTGATTTTCTTGTGCAGACAGGGTCCTGTAGCCAGACTACAAATGAGATCTCTGTCCTCTATAAAAATAAACACAAGGATAGAACATGTTTTTAATTAGGACATTTGACTTTTGTCTTGCTTTTTTGGATGTAATAAAGATCTTATTTGCGTAAAGAGAAGAGGGCTTCAGTGACTACAAACAAATGATGCATACTGTACTTATTTTGATGTCTTCTTTTTATAATTAAAATTAGTAAAGATAGTTTTTAGTATAAAGAGCATGTATTGCTCAGACAGATTTCTGAATCTGTTTTAAATATTGGAAGATGTACTATACTGGGCCCAATGTTGCTCCTGTTGAAGTTAATTTTATCTTTGACTTCAATAGGAACAAGATTGGGCCCTGTATCTCCCATACCACATGAAAATATAATATACAAGGTTGCTACAGGCTGGCCATGAAAACACATACACCAGTCTGTACTGCTGATCTAGGGAGTAGTGGCTTGCAGCATTTTGCTGAACCCAGCGCTACAGTAATTAAACACAAAGGGGGTTGGATAGTGGACACATAGTCTGAATGTTTTCTGAATGTCAAATACAATCTGTTTTACATCACTCGCTCTGGGTTATTTTGGTCATGTGGTGTCACACCCACAGTGACATGATGTGTTTTGACAGCCAACCTGATCGTGTTGCATGTTGCAGAAGGATATGACAACTTTTTATGGTGGATTATTTGTTTTTTAAAGTAAAGCATGAACTACACACACACACAAAAAGTTTGGCAGTATATTCGCTGTGGAAAAATTTTTGGATTTTAACCCCAGAGGTTCCATTTAAACTGAGGTTATTATACTAGCAAAGCAGTAGTTCCGATGCCAAAACATATTTTCTGGAAATGCCATATCTAATGACAATGCATTTCTGGAAATTATAATTAGTGGGGATGAGGAAAAATCATTGACTCACAAGCATTTAGCAAAACACCCAAACCACTGGCTAGTCACGGCTATCCTTTTGTTCAGAATAAACAATTTTCTGTAATGTTTGTGACATGGCGGGTTGGGTTATTTACATTAAATGTAACTAAGAGGTCAACTATTCCAAATTTTTAGCACTTTTTTGTCATTATGTTAAAGAAAATTGTGAGATAGTGACAGCAAAATGTTTTATTGTTTATTGACCATAATTTTATATAAGCTTTTATTTCTGTCTTGGATGGATACATGGTGAGAGAAAGCTTGAAAGGGAAAGGAAGAATGGCTTTGTGGTGAATGTATATGCCTATGACTGAGAGAACCTGTCTTCAGTTCCAAGTGAAGCCACAGACTAACTGACCTTGGGCAAATGATTTAATCACCCTTGTGTTTCATTTTCCCCATCTATGAAATAGGAATAGTAATCCTTTACTTTGTCAACCTTGTTTGTCTTGACCATTAAGCTATACACTCTTCAAGGCAGGGACTCTCTCTCACTACATTTCTGTACAATGACCTGCACAAGGCCTGAGATCCAGGGCTTTCAGGTATTGCCATAATAGTGATAATTAAAACAATATCAGCAAGAAGCAGAGCCCATGGCAAAGAGCTATAGAAAGCTTTCTGATATTATCCGGAATTGCCCTGATTCCTTTAAACAATGCCATAGGCAAGTGCCACAGTAGCATGATTTTTTTAACAATGAGGTGTCCTGTGGTACCTTAAAGACTAACAGAATTATTTGGGCATGTGTAAAAACTGCTTCATCAGATGCATAGAGTGGAAATCACAGAGGATTTTAGCCACAAAACCTTACACCCAAATAAATCTGTTAATCTTTAATATGCCATAGGACTTCTGATTGTTTTTGCAAAGACAGACTAACATAGCTGCCCCTCTGAGGCTTGTCACCATAATTTCTTTATTGAGCCTGAATTGGCCTGGTTATTTCCTATTAATTGGTACTCTAGGTATGGAGATCTGAATCCTGTTATGTGCCAAGTATGTGAAGCTTTATTTGTTTAGAAACTGTTTATTAGTGTAAAGCCTTTTTGGTCCTTTGCTAGCCCTTCAAGGATAACATATTATATAGATGGGTTTAGCAAGAAAAGGAGGAATTCATTTAATCTCCATTTCATCCAGTACAATAGTATGTAACTTGTGTACGTTTATATACGATACTGCTAATTGCATACTAGAGACTGTTAACTTTATAGTCTTGTAAAACTGCAGTAACTGAAGGAGTCATATAGTCACAACCAAGCAGGGAATAAAGAGTTTTTGCGTTAGTCTTGTTAAGAAGGATAAAAACAGTTGAAGGAGCCACTGTGTTTTGATGTTGTGGTAGGTATTTTTGTTAGAAAACCTCTAGACCAGGGGTTGGCAATGTACAGTATGTGTGCCATAAGTGGCATGCAAGCAGATTTTCAGTTGCACACACAATGAATGGGCTCCCCCTCATTTCCCCCGCCCTCCGAATGGGGAGACCATGTTGGCAATCCCTGCAGGATTGGAGCCAGTGTCGGCTTCTTGTGGGGAGGGAAGCCCTGAGGTTCCTCCACACTAGATCCAACTTGTGGGGAAGCACGTGCGCGCTGCTCCTCCCCTCCTCACAGTAATGCCTTAGCCATCCCAATTTCCCCCCGGGCTCCAGGGAGGTGGGACATGGGAACTGCACAGCCTCCCCCTGCCTGGGAACCTGGGGCAGGAGACCAAGTGGGGCATGCAATGGAGAGCGCCCCTTTTCCCCTCCTGGGAGAGTGGTGTGGCCAAGGCAGGAGGGTACGCTGGGGCATGCCACTTCTGAAAGGTTGCCGACCCCTGCTCTAGACTACGTGTTTTAAATAACAATATTGTCTGTGGTAGTTTTCATAAAATGGGCGTAATTGTACATGTGTGTCAGTGTCAAGGAGAATTAAATGTAATTTTAAAGTTGCGTGTTATTAATATTTATAGTGTAATAGTGCCCAAAGACTCTGATCAGGATCCTGTTAGCAAGGTTCTGTATAATTACATAGAAAGACATGGTCCCTGTATAATTTAAGAAGACCAGTCAGACAAAAAGTGGAGGAAAGGGCAACAACATGCAAGCAGAGTAAGCGACTTTGATAGTTGGCAAAATTACTGTTGGTTCCAGAGACCTACAATGGGGAAAAGCAGGAAAAGGAGTGAAGTGTGAAAGAGAGAGAAAGAGGAAGGAGGGAATAAGATGGAGGAGCAAAGAATGAGGAAGAAAGGAAAGAAGTATGAAGGTCAGAGAGAAGGGAGGCCAACAATAGAGGAAATATGAGGGAGAGTTCAGGAAGAGATTGGAGTTAATAGCCAATTGGCAGGAAAGTGAAGTCTAGTGTTCATGCTGAAGAAAGTGATCCATGGCTATTAGTTGTATCCAGAAGTGGCAGTAAGGATAAAGGAGGTGTTTCCTATTCTTTTAAAATGTAAACAAAATCTGGGAGGAAGGATGATCCCGTGGCTAAAGTCCAAGCCATTGAGTCAGGAGATTTAATTTTGAGATCCATGTTTCTACTAGTGGCTCTGCCATCGGCTTTTTATCAGACATTGGACAAGTCATTTTATCTCTCTGTGCTTAAGTTTCCCTTTCTATAAAATTGGGCTCGTAAGGCTTGCCTGCCTGCTAAGTGTAACTCAGTACCGTTGAAAAGCACTTTGAGAGGTAAAAGGGAAGATGATCTAGAAGTGCAGCTTATTACAGTACTGCTAAAATGAGGTGAAAAGTGTTGGATATCCATTCCCAATGCTCAGTTTGGAAGATTCCTGCAAGAGAGAGTGGGAAAAATTTGGACCAGCAGAAATGAAAGTACAATCATCTTTTTTAAAAAAAACCTATCTTCTCCTTCGAGTGGTGTCCCTGTGGTTGCTCCACTAAGGTCTCGGTGCCTCCTTGGCGACTGGAGATTTTGGCCTAGCAGTGCCTTCCTGCGTCGCACATACGCAGTCACATCTTGCACTGTCTTTGTTCATTGGCTGCGTATGCAGCGTGGGTCCCGCTCACTTCTTTTTCTACTGTCCTCGGCAGGAGACGGAGTCTCTCAGGAGTGCTTTTCTGACTCAAACAAAAAAATAGAGTAGCTAGTTAATTAGTGTTGTTAGTGATTTAATAGTTTTTAGTTCTAGTTCATTTTTCCAAAAAAAGTTTTGCCCCGGTTTTTCTTCTTCTTCTCATCCAAGTTCTGGACCGCCCAAAATTTTTTCTTCTAATCATGCCAGGCTCCACACTTTAAGAAGTGTGATTCCTGCAGTGACTTGATGTCTGTATCTGACGGGCATGCTTCCTGCATATAATGTTTGGGCGAGGGCCCTGTAGTGCAGAAATGCCCCCGCTGCCAGAACATGACCATGAGAGCAAGAAAAGACAGGGAGATGAGGCTAAAAACCTCCTATGAGAGAAATTCCTTCAGCTGTCGGAGTCCAAGCCCAGCGAACCTACGGAACTGCCAACTCCACGCAAGAGGGCTAACTCATCCCCTACAAGGGATTCCTGTAAGTCCCGGGCCTCTCCGGCATGATCCCTGCCTTCTACGTCCTGTGCCGTGCATTCACAGGTGCTGTCTACCCCTAGCAAGTGGAAAAGCAGAGAATGGCACCTACAAAAAGTATGGAGTGAGAGCCAAAGAGGAAATCCAGCTCCTCTGCACCAATAGACACTACTTCTCATTCGGCACCGACCAAAGCTTATATGCCGTCGCCACCACCCATGCCAGTAGATACTTTGGCACTGACTCAACACTCCGGTTCCTGCCATCAGTCAGACCCAAACATACTTCAGCACCAGAGTTGAAGATGGCTTCCCAGAAGACTACGCACACACAGCGCAGAACACCACAGACTCCTGCACCAACACCACTGTGCAGTCACCTCCCCATTCTCCTATAATTGTGGAGTCCAGTCTGCACTGACACTCTTCTGAGAATATTTCTTTTTTAACCTACACCGTCGTCTTTGGCACGGGTCATGGGAGTAAGTTCTCCTCCCAACATTCCTGTCTAACTGGGTCAGTAGCATCATGGCATTCTACTAGAAACCAGCCAACACACCATCCTCAGCAGCATCCATGGTTTTATCACTCTTGGTCATATCCACCAAAGCAGTTCCACCCCAATGGCCACCCTGGGAGCCCTGGAACTGATATCGCACCCACTCCTCTCACCATCACTGTTCATGAGAGTCGACAGTGGCGACCCCAGCATGTACCTTAACAAGGTCTCCAGCCTCCACCACACAATCTTCCCCGTCCCACTCACCGCACTCACCTTCTGCAGCTACCCAACGTGAGCATGTGGACAAGGATGAAGACCTTCCTCATTCAGACTCTGATAGTGAATCTCCGGTTCCTCAGTCCTTTTCATCTCTGGACGGGGCTGTCTTCCCCTCATCTTCCTCTCCTCCTGCAGACGACCTGAAGCAATTTCAGGGCCTATTAAACAGGTGGCACAGTCCCAGGATATTGCACCACAGGAGGTACAAGAAAAACAACACAGGTTATTAAAAATTCTTCAACCTGCCACATCTTCCAAAATAGCTTTGCCAATTGATGAGACTATTATGGAACCATCAGAGGCAATATGGCAGATGCTTGCCTCCATCTCTCCAACCAGCCACAGTGCGGATAGAAAATATTTTGTCCCAGCCATGGGGATGGATTTTCTCTTCTCTCACCCCCAGCCCAACTCATTGGTCATGGACTTGGTCCATTACCGATCAAGGCAGCCACAATTTAAATCTACATCCCAAGATAAGGAACACAAGTAGTTGGGCATTTTTAATAGGAAAGTGTACTCCTCTGCCACCCTGCAATTCCTCCTATCAAACTATACTGCCCTACTTGCGAACAATGGTCACATGAACTACTAGACTCCAAGAGCTTTTAAATTATCTTTCAGAACAAAAGAGGCCCCAGCTCCAATCTATAATGAAGGAGGGCCAGTCAGTTGCATGAATGGCACTCCAGGCATTAATTGATGTAGCAGACACGGCAGCTAGGGCTGCTGTGATAGTATCCCGCGGGAGTTGCAGACGAGAGTGGAAGACGTCCCATTTGATATAAACCAACTTTTCGCTGCCAAAATGGATGAAGTTCTCCATTCAGTGAAGGACTCCCGTACGATGCTCCGCACATTAGGCATGTACACACTGCCTAATAACAGATGCAGGTATACCCCCTATCAGAGATCGAGGGATGCCTCCTGCCAGAGACAACAGCAAAGGCCATACGGCTATAGACCTAAACAACGGTCGAACAGGAGAAGGGCGCTACACAACCAGTCGTCCACCAATCAATCAGCCACACCTAAACAGCAAATTTGAAGGTATGGTCAAGGGTCTTGGCAATCACCCCACAGAACCAGTGCACACTACACACACTTTTAACCCCTGCCTGAGGCCCTTTTTACCACCAATAGGACCGTATCACTATGGACCAATGGGACCTTGAGATGAGCAGAATGGGCTATACAATCCCCTTTACTTCTATGCCCCCTACCCAACTCTCCTCCCTGTCCCTCTTCAAGGACCCCTCACACGAGCCCCTTCTACAAGCAGAGGTACAAAAACTACTCAGCTTGGGGGTGATAGAGATGGTCCCTCCTGAATTCCACGGAAGAGGGTTTTATTCCAACTGCTTCCTCACTGCCAAAAAGAAGGGTTGGAGGCCCATTTTAGATTTCAGGAAGCTCAACAGGTTCGTACGCAACACAGATTCTGGATGGTGACTCTAGGAACTATTATACCTGCACTGGATGAGGGGGACTGGTTCTCAGCCCTTGACCTTCATGATGCATACTTCCATATAACAATCCTCCCTGCACACAGGAGGTTTGTCAGGTTTACGGTAGGGAACAACCACTACCAGTATCGAGTCCTCGCCTTAGGACATTCTACTGCACCACGGGTATTTTCCAAAACTCTCGCCATGGTGATTGCATTTCTCAGAAGGTGGGCGCCATCATATTCCCCTACCTCGATGATTGTTGACGTGAAGTGCCTTTGATGAAATAAACACTAATCATGACAAGCATGAAGAGGGACATTTTCTCTCATTTAGGCTTACTCATAAACATTCAAAAATCCATTCTGCAATCTACCCAGAAAATAGAGTTTATTGGGGCATCCCTAGACTCTGTGACAGTCAGGGCCTATCTTCCCCCACATCACTTCTGAACTGTATGCAACCTCATCAACAGTGTCCTTCATACTCCATTTACAACTGCTTGAACATGCCTTCAGATCTTGGGTCACATAGCAACTATCACCTGCATGGTACCCCTTTGCAAGACTACACATGTGCTGCCTACAAACATGGCTGGTATCTGTTTATATTCCCAGTCGACAAAGCCTTGCCAAATGTCTCACACTCTCCCCATTAGCTCTGGAATTTCTGAAATGGTGGGCTTCTCCACACAGTCTCCTCACTGGTGTGATTTTCCATTGCCCAGACCCCAAGGATAATCACAACAGATTCATCATTAATAGGCTGGGGTGCCCACTGTGAGACGCAGACAGTTCAGGACAGATGGTCACGCCTGAAAATGAGGCTTCACATCAACATACAGTAACTCATGGCTGTTTGCAATAGGAATGCTAGAGAGTAGTTAAGTGGAGTACTCAACTACTCGCTCTTTTCCCCTCCCTCCCCCCACTGCCTCTGTATGAGAGGCAGCAAGGGGGAGGAGCCCCTGCTTGCGGCCAGCCCTGGTCACCGTGAACAGGGGCTGCTAAACTCCCCATGAGCCTGGTATCTCTTACTACATTTAAAATGCAGAGCAGCAGCACATGAGCCACCTCCAGGAGCTATCCCCACTGTGGCTCTGCGGAGCAGTTCTTATCAACTAACTACAAGTTTGGCCAGATAACCACAATTTAACATCCTTAGTTTGCAATACATGTGTACATATCCTTCTTCTCATTCAAGGACAACCCCATATGTGTCCTCATGGACAACACACCATGTATGATACATATCAACTGACAGGAGGGTGCCTGATCATGCTCACTATGTGCCAAGGCAATCTAGTTTTGGAAGACTTTGGTGTGTGAAGAATGACATCACACTAATGGCAATGTACATACTGGGTCAGCAGAACATCACAGCAGACAAGCTGAGCAGACACTTCTCCGAATAGCATGAGTGGGAGCTCATTCTCAAGACCATCCTGCCTATTTTTCAGCAATAGGGATTCCCGGTCATAGATCTATTTGCTACAACATCCAATCGCAAGTGCCACCATTTTTATTCCAGAGCAGGTCAAGGCAAGTGCTCAGAGGGTGATGCCTTCACCATACCATGGACTACATCCCTCCTATATGTTTTTCTGCTGACTCCCCTTCTCTCCAGACTGATCAACAAAATTCGTGTGGACCACACAGTGGTCATCCTGATAGCCCTTTACTGTCCAAGGCAACCATGGTTCCCTTATTGCCACCATCTGTGAATTGCCCAACTGATTCCCCTCCCCATCACCCCAACCTTCTGACCCAATGTCAAGGGAAAACTTGTCACATGAACCTGTGGGCACTCAAGCTTACCGCATGGCTTCTCCATAGTTCCAAAATGAAGAACTTAGCTGTTCTGAGAGAGTGAATCAGATCCTCCTCAATAGCCCATGCTCCTCCACAAGGTATAGCTACCAAAATAAATGGAAGTGCTTTTAGGAATGGTGCAGCCAACACCAATTACAACTGAGTCCTACCCTGATACCTACCATGCTTGAATATCTGATGGACCTCGGTGGCGTAGCTCCGTCAGATATTCTGGTCCAATCGGGCCCGTCTCTCGGCCATCGCCATCTTCCACGATCCAGTTTGCATAGCCTATCACGAAGAGTTTCTTAGCAGGTTTATGAGAGACGCACCCAAAGTTATGTCCTCCCATGCCACCTTGGAATTTAAACCTTGTGCTTGGCACACTGACAAGACTACCTTTCGAGCTACTAGCAACTGCTTCTTCCCTGGTGGCCTTTATAGTCGCAATCACATCTGCCAGGAGGGTGAGTGAAATCGCATCTCTTATGGCGGACCCACAATGTACTGTTTTTACCAAGGACAAAGTTATTCTCAGGCCTCATCCAAAATTCCTACCAAAATTTATATCTGATTTCCATGTTAATGAGTCCATCTATTTACCCACGTATTATCCTAAACCTCACAGTTCCCCCAAGGAAGTGATGTTACACACTCTGGACGCAAGACAAGCTCTGTTTAGAAAATCAAACAGACTTTTTATTTCCATGTCCAGTCCCCAGAAGGGAACAGCTGTCTCCTCACAGCAGATATCCAGATAGATTGCCATCTGCATATATGCTTCCTACCGGCTTCGGAAGAAGGACCCATCTCAGATGATTGCTGCACATTCTATTTGTGCGATGGCAACATTGACTTCTTTTCTGCATGATGTACCTCTCATTGACAGCTGTAGGGCAGTCACATGGTCTTTACATCATACCTTCATTCTGCATTGCAGCAAGGGCCCAAACTTACCACTTCTTTAGCCAATATAATCCGTACCTCTTCTTAATAATGACTCCAAAGCCCACCACTGCAAGTAGCAGGTACTGCTTGTTGGTACTGAACGGAGCATCCACAGGGACACCACTTGAAGGAGAAGTTGTTACTCACCCTGGCAGTAACGATGGTTCTTTGAGATGTGTGTCTTTCTGGGTGATGCACTACCCTCGCTTCCTCCCTGCTACTTTGGAATCTGTTATAGGATTTCCGGTAGAAAAGGAAAGGAGGGGCACCCGTGCTGCACACTCAGCCCACAAATGAAAACAGCATGAGACGGCAGTTGTGCATGGGCGATGTGGGAAGGCACTGCTAGGCAAAAATCTCTGAACGTTGGCGTGAGGACACACCAAGACCTGAGTGGAGCACCCAGAGGGACACACATCTCAAAGAACCATCATTACTGCACAGGGTGACTAACTTCTTTTTCAAAGATCTGTTCAATAATATCTGTAATTAAATAAAATGAGAATAATATTAAATAATAATTAAAAACGAACAAAACCTCTTTCGCTACAGTTGTTACAGGTTTTGGACCTCATCAATCTCCGAAGAGTTGTAGGGAAAATCCTTTCTGGATATTATTCCTGATCTGGTAAAGATGATCAAAACCCATTTTTTCCCATTTAAGGAGCTTATGCAGTTTCCTGTGAATAAAATTAGTGTATCCTATTTCTGCACTAAATGTGGTAGGAGCTGGATCACAAGGAAAAACCACGAATGTTCTCTCTGGACATTATCCAGAAAAAGAACAGCTCTGTTGGTGTCCACTTCCAGTAGTACCCATGCTGTTGCTGCTTCAATTCATTCTGAAGACTTTAAGGGCCCTGAGGAAGATATCAGTGCAAATATTGCTTGTAAGCCATGCCCCACCTTTTCCCTGGGCACAGCTAAGCACATTGACACAGAGAGGTGCATTGTCAGTGATGTGTGCCAATGTGGGTGTAAAGAGTCCATTGTTTTAGAAAAGTGCAAGCATTCCCATTCTTCGCTTTACCTGCATAAATAACAAAAGTGATGGTGGAACAGCCCTTGTGATTTTTATAGATCAAATCCCCTGGAGAGAAAATATATCATTTTCCTAACTTTTCAGATGTGTTAAGAATATATAAATCTGTATATTGGGCCTTGAGGGGCTGCTCTCCTGGACTTGTACAGGTGCACACAGTAGTACAAGCAATAAAATACATTAAGTGGTTGGTGTCGTTTTGCTTCATTCCAATAAATTAGCCTGTGGAACCCCCCTGCTAAAGATGACCTAGTTCCTTAAAAAAATCCTGTGTTTCTGAAGAACATGTTCAGAAAAGTTCAGTGTAGGAGGGACAGAAAGTTGCCATTTCTAGCTGTCTAATTTGTCCTTCATATTGTTCTTAGGTGAAAGGTATGTGTATTTTTTATAACTCGATTCTTATACTTGACAGGTACTTCTTCTGCTGTTGTATGTGTATATCGATATTGATATCTATATCCGTTATTTCCACTCCAGTTCATCTGATGAAGTGGATTTTACCCATGAAAGCTCATGATTCTATATATTTTTGTTAGTCTCTAAGGTGCCACAGTTTTTAAAGTTACTGACCAACATGGCCACCACTTTTATAAAGTGATGTGATGGAGAGACCTGCACCACTGAGATCCATCAGATATTCAAGAACCTATCTGCTGGTTCCCTGTTGACTGCAGATTCCGTCATTAACATTTGATTTTGTATGTCAATGGACATCCGTTGTGTTAGTGTTCAACACTTAATTTACATTGCTACACATTCCTTCCTTATTCCTTACTTCCTGTCTGGAGGAAAACCTTTTGTTCACTTCTTCTGCTATTGACTAATACCTTGACACAGACTTAAAAATATATTCTCTTTCTCTCACTCACACATGCACATCCATCCACCTATATATCTATACATACAGAGAGGAACTCCTTACATATTAACTGTATATACATTTCTCAATGATATTAAGGACTGCAGTTTCACCCCTAGCTTTCATATAAGACCTCATGTAATATTCTTTGGTAAATCAGAATGTACATACCATAATCCCCTCCTCAGTCGGCATTTTGGGCCCCAGATACCTCATAAGCACGTTGGTAGTTAAATACATTAATGTATAATGGATAATTGGATACTACAATGAGGAGCATAATAGAAAAGCCCCCAAAAAAGTGTCCATGTAGTTCACAAAGTCACAAGAGTCTGTCTGCCTGCCTGCCTGCCAGCTTTTATCTTGTTGCCCATCACCACAGTATCTGAGTGCCTTCTGTGTAACATCACTAGGAATGGCAAAGTCCCAAGTGGACTTCATGTGAATTGGCACGTCAGTGAATTATAATAATCCAGGCTGGGGGTTTCTAAATCATGGATTACTGTGACCAGGTCCTTGTCTGGGAGGAAAGGACAAAGTTTCCTAGTAAGCGAGAAGTGAAAGAAGCATTTTTGGAAATTGATCCACGCTCAGGGAGGAGTCAAATAGGACCCAAAGGTTTTGTGCCGCTTTGACAAGTGGGGGCTGTCTGCTTTCAGTGAAAAGTGGAGACAATATCTTGGCCAGCTCATTAGAGGCATATTCAAAAGGTCTGCATGCATAGATCAAAAAATACCCAGGGTTTTAAAGCAAATAGATACCTCAGATATCCCTTATATAATTGATGGGAAGAAGTCAAGAACAGTCCTCAGCCCCTTCCCTGTCCTTTCCTCCCCACAGTCCAGCACTCTGCTTCATAAGAGTGCCATTTTTTGGGATATAAGCCAGATGTCTTGGAGGACATAAAGGGCTAAGCCATAATAAATCATGCCAAAATTATTCTTAGTCAATGAAGGAAATGAATGATTAAGTGTACATGGGATTCATGAGTGGCTAACATGTTATCAGTGCTGGTATTTAAACTATGTACGGCATATCAGAGAGAAGTAAAGCATTTCCTTATATCTGTGTCTGCATTTCTTCCTGACTTTGATTTGAGGATAAGACTTAGCCTATAATGAATCACTTTTACTTGAGATACTATGATTGATTAGGCCTATTACTGAACAAGTAGGCAAGATACTTGCAGCACAAAGATGGACTTAAACTTTGATAATTCTAGGGCTGTGGTTTCTTTCAACATTAGCTTTCCCATCTATAAAGTGGCATATTTAACCCCTTCTTAAACTGTCTGGTTGCCTGCAGAGGAAAGATGGGCAATATAACCAAATACATTACATGTTCTGATTGTTTTAGACTTTTTGTATTAACCTCGGTTGCATGTTCTGTGAATATTTGACACAATGAATACATCTACACAGAATGTGAGACCAAGCTGGATCGAGCTTCTGAGCTTGGGTTGACAGACTCGGGCTAGTGGACCTCCTGCTAGCAGTGTAGGCAGCACTTTGAATTTATGGCTTATGCTGAAGGTCAGGCTCTGAAGCCTATCCTTGTTGTCGCTATCCAGTCACCCACATCTTCATAGCATGGTTTGTGCAGCTATTTTTAGAGTGCTAGCACGAGCCCCACTCGCCTGAGTCTGTTGATCCAGGCTAGGAGGCTTTGTTCCATCTGGTCTAAAATGCTGTGTAGACGTGTTGTTGGATGACAGAGGCCTGGTAAATATCTAAAATACATTCTGTTAAATGATTTTCTTTCCTCTCCGATTCCATTTCATTCAGAATGTGGCAAAGGTTAAATGTTCATAAAACTATCGCTATAGCTGTGTTTTAAAGGTGCATTTCCCTGAAGGTGATCAGACTGGGTAGATATTTTTGCTGTGCTTATCTTTCAAAATATCAGGGATTAGCCCATATGAAAGTATATACAGAGCGGCATGGGCAAAAGTGAATGAGATGCCTTCCCTTGCCTTACTGGTGATTCTGTCATATCCCAAGGGCCAAATCCTGCAGCGCCTACTCATTCGGATAGCTTCTACTCCAGTGATTAGACCTGCTATGGTCAAAGGGACACTTGCACAGGTAGCAGATCAAGCCCTCAGTCTTTGCATTTCTGAGAAGGCCTGTTCCAAGTCTAGCACCAATCGTGGCTCCCGTTCCCAGGTTTGTCGTTGTGGTTGGACAGCGCAGGAAGAGCAAACTCTGTAGCCTTGTAGAGCCTTTCACAGAAGTACCTCATATCTGTTTTTCCAGACACACTCAGATGTCCTGTGATTTGCCAGGAGTACAATATCTTTGGAAGCTCCTGCAAGGGGTGGTCTATCTTAGCAACCTGTCACTATCACCAGGGGGAAGCTCTTCTGCTTTGGCCTAACTGTTCTGATGTTCTTGCAATTAATCTTTTGTCAGCATGTCCTATCATCAGGAGGTTGTAACTCAACATTCAGGCTTGAAAATGCTCTCAAACTTGTCTTGCAACAGGCAGAAAACCCCCTCCTATGCTGATTCTTGAAGACCAGCTTCATGCAGATATAGTTGTGTCAAAAATGTTCTGGAAAAGTTCGGGAGGTAGCCTGACCAAATAAGGGGAGACTGGCAATTAATAAGCTGCACCAAGGAATTAATGGGAGCTGCCAATTTCCAGTGTATCCTTTCTGGGAATACCCCATTGCTTTTGTCAGATCCAAGTATTATTTTTCCACACATCCTATCTAAGTTGTTTCAGGCCTGAGATACAAACTGATTGAGAAGTCTTTCGATAGACTTCAGAGAGCTTTGGGTTATGCCCCAAAGGAAGATAGTACTACGATTATCATTTGAGGGGCATGTATACTTTATATAACTGACTCAGCAGCATATAGTTTTAGTGGAATTACACTCTTAGCTTGAGACCCTAGGGTTCCCAATACATAATTAACTATAAATCTTACTCAATTGCTGCATGGCTCTACCTACATACAATGTATGACATTGGTGCGGGCATAATTTGATTCAGTAGTGGCTCCCTGAGGCATTTGCTTTGGGGATATCTCAAGGTACAGCTCATCTGAAAGAGATTATAAATATAGCCATATTTAATCAAGTCTCACAAGAGAATCTTCATTTCAGTTTCCGTGTCACTTGTAGGCAATTCTAGACTCTGTGCAATCATGGTAAATATTGTTTTTTTGTGAACTAACTTGGATGTAAAGACCCTTATTCTAACCAAATGGAAAAGGTAACATTATTTTGACTATAATTCTGCTGCACTATGTACTTAGATATTGCTGAATTAGAAGAAATACACATAGTGGTAACCTTTCCTAGACAACAAACATAGGACAGATTTGTCTAACTTCAGCTGTGCTTATGTGACATAGTAATAAAACGGAACTCCAAAGTTGTTACATTTTTGTTGTCTTAGGTTGCTGTTGGAGTAGGAGTGGAGTTTCTTTCACATTACCTGTCTCAGGAATTCTAGCAATGGCTTCATAATTTTCCATTATATTTTGTTATTGAGTGTTGTCTGGTATGTATCTCATCTGCCTAGCTGCTTGAAGATGTGTGGCTGTTTGTCTTGCTTGTCTGATAATATCAATCAGGAGATGTTCAAATTTGTTAATATATAAATAGAGGAAGCTATTATTTGTCGAATCTTTGTGGTCTGTGTTCTATGTGGAATTGAGAGTTATATGCTCCTCTCTTTATAAACTTGATATACGTGATTTTGTCATTGTATATTTTTAGTAATTAAATTATGCAAGTAAAATTGAGACATTTACCACATGGGACCTTTTTATGCTCATGTAGATCTAAAGTGACTTTTATATAAAAAAGTACAATTCTCAATTGATTACAGATCAGTGGGTTTGTGCTTCTGGATAAGAGGGCAGGATGTGGCCATAAATGTGCTCCTTGTGGTATGTAGTAGGCTTTGGAAGCATTTACCTGTCTTGGGTGGGTGCTCACAACTCTTGCAGTGTTGGGGACTCAAGAGCCAACCAATATAGTCCCAAAAGTGGTGGTAGTAGCCCAGGAGAAGGCATGGCCAGGATGCCTGAGAGATATGCTGAATGGGTGTATATCCCTTTAGGTAGTCTCTGCCAGTGGGATTCCTATTAGATGTCTTGTTATAATCTATGGTCACTTACAAAGAAACAAAGAGAGGAAATAAAAACCCTGTACATAGAAAGGCATTCTTGCTACCCTGTTTAAAGCAAAGTGAATTCTAGGGCTCAATCTTTCGACCCATACTCACCAAAGTTTTCCTTATTTATTCAATTACATCATCCTATTTCAGTGAGACTATTCATATGGGTAAATGTTACTTATTTTCATAGACCTTGAAGGATTGAGTCCTATGTCTTCACAGCTGTACTGCTGTTAGACAACAGTTTCATTTAATGCTACTCCATTAAACATAGCTTTGTTACAACATGTTAAATTGCTTTAAATGCAATCATCCTCTACATCGTGCTTTGAGTTGATCATTGCCATATTTATAAAAGTTGTGGTAAAAGTACTGTTGAAAGCATTTTCTTGGCATGTTGCTATCTATGTAATACAAGCATAATACAGCCATATATTGGAAGGGCGTCAGTTCTTTTAGTAAAATGATTATAGTGCTGGAACTCTTAGTGTGAAGATGGTGTAATCATTAAGACTATAATTAGCAATGATGTAAGGATATCTAAAACAATCTTAGGAAAGTAGACCAGTATCACTGAACTATGTTTAGACCATTTTACTTCGAACACCTTTTTAGCTATTGCTCCAGTTACATAAAATGTCCCTTATGTAAACTAAAATCTAAACACAATTTAGATATAGCTAAGTAACTATAGTTTACTTTTGTTGTTATGCTCTGGATTTTAAAGGATATTTGTGGATGGATATGAGTTTTCCTTGTGGTGCAGCAGTACCAAAAATGCATTGTCTTGTTAAGTCAGAATAGCTCAGGCAGCTATGAACTCCAAAGTGAGCCAGAACTGGTTTTTCATAAATCCTTAACAGATTTTGAAAAGGGTGAACTCCAGCTGGCTATGAAAGTTCAAGTAGTAAAGAAAGCTTTGAAATGAGCCCACGAGATTATTGTTCTTATCCTGTAAACCTCAAATCTTATTTACCAGCTCAGGTTCTTAAACATATTTTTAAATCTTATTGTGGGCACAAGATCTTAAGGCCAAATTCTGGCTTTTTTTCAGATGTTATCCCAAGACAACTTCACTTGAATGTTCACTCGAATTCTAGCTAACTGAAGTGAATAAATGAAGAGACAGTTGCCATTTTGTGTTCAGTTGCAGCTAGCTATAGAGAAGAGATGCTGCGCACTCTTGTGAAGACCTTATCTTTGTTCTTCCTTATTTTGTTGTTAAAAGAGAATAAAAGTCTGTTGGACTTGAAAAGTGGTGGCAATCTTTATATATGGGCAAACATAACACACATTTATCTGACTTGTCTAGCATACAAATAGAACTAGTATTTGCAAAAGCACGTGGGGATTATTCGTACCCAAAGCTTGGAAACAACCCTCAGATATCTATTACTTTAAACTCTATGAAAACCAGCAAAACCCAAGAGGAGTGTTTGGTGTGTTTCCACTATTGAAAACAGTGAAAACAGTGAAATTACAGAATCTGTCTTTAGAATGATGAGGCACAGTTGGTATTTAAAATCACATTTTGTTTAAACCAGCTGAAGAAAAACATCTCCAAGGTATCAAAAAACCTTATTAAAAGTCTGTATTCATATATATTTTCAGAAGTGAACAAATGTGCATAGAGCTCTGTAAAGTACTAATTCACCATAATCAGCATTTAAGATCCATTCCCCCCCCCCCCCCCCGCCAAGTCAGAACATATCAAAATGTTTTATTATTCTAATACACCATCCAAGCTTATAGTGCAAAACTTAATTTAATCTCTAGATTGGAAAACCTGTACTACAGAGAAACACTATAAGAATGTTTAAGTTGTCAGTTATACAGTATTATTTGGTAAAATGAATTCGCTTATTCCCATCAGCAACTTCTGAGATACCATTGTTTCTAGCCATGGCAGTATTATATAGGTAGCTATCATGTTTCAGTGAAGTAAACATTTGTAGTCTGTCCAACTCTCAAATTTTCTCAACAAGCATGTGCGACTCTGTAGTCTTACTTTATTGGACTCTGTTGAGAAATGTGTGGATGAATGCTCTTTTTGTATTCTATTCTACTGTAAAACAGCACTTGAGAAGGTCGGAATGAGGGATCATTTTGTCTCAGCAGGTTATTGTTTGTTCTGTGACTCCTTAGATTATAATAATATAGGAGTTCAGAATGTATTCTTGTGCTGTAATGGACTCAGGGTGAGTGGACAGTTATTTGGCTGGTAATTAATCTAGCCTTTGATTCTTGATTCTTTAAGAATGTATTCCTTTTCCCTAAATATACAGTTAAACCATGATGTGGTAAAATTCAACCAGTCTCCACTTCTGCACAGGTTGTTGCTAACTCGGACCACTGCACCCAGACGCAGTCCCTTGCTGTATTGAATGTTGATGCAGGATCGGGGACTAAGGTCCCTTCATTCAAGGCCCCCTTTAGTAGGGTGACCAGACATCCAAAGATTATTGGGACCATCTTGATATTAAGGGCGTTGTCTTCTGTATGCAACTATACCCCTTTTCCCACCTTTTACCCCTGAAAAATAAAACAGTGTCAATTTTTCACTCTTGCTATTTTCAGTATCTCAGAAATTCTTCTGCAGTTTGTGGTTTGGTGCCTGTGGTCCCAAATGAGCATAGCACCCTGCATGTCCCCTGGCACCCATGGGCTCCCCCCAACCCCTGCACCTCTGTTCTTTGCCCCCTTTGCCACTAACCTGCATAGTGTTGCCTTCACCCCAACTCCTGCACTTCTCCCCCACCTTCATCCCCAAACCCAGCCCTGCACTGCCAGTGTGAAATGCCACCACCCCTGTGCCCAGTACCTCCTACCCTATTATACCCAGGGGCCCCTCACCCAGAGAGCTGCACCACAGATCCCTGTGCTTTCTGCCCTACCATCCACAGATCCTCCCACTCCCCTAGGACAGGGACTTGGCAGTGAAATACCTCTGTGTGCAGAGGCCACAGACACGCGTTTTACATGATGTCTGGGATGTCAGCCATGACCTCCAGTCCATGTAAATGACTGTGACCGATCCCACGGTGGACTATGCCGGGGTGACTGTACCCACGGTCTCCTATGGCCGACTTTTCAGCTGGGGACGGATAATGCCTCTGGCGTTACTGCCGCCTTTCACATCCACCATCGACTTCGGCCGTTACTCTTTCCCATTTGCCGCCACTGCGACACACTCCTCGCCGCAATGGGGGGAGAGGAAAGGGGAGTCCCAGGCCCGCCCTCGCTTACGGGCCCCAACCCAGGGCCCTAAGGACTCGGATCCTCGGGGATCCGGTCCGACTGGCGGGGCGGTCCGCCGAAACTCGCCAGCCCGCCAACCCCTCAGGGTTCCACCCTGGGCTACTTCCTTTCCCCTCTGGAGCCCCCTACTTCGGAGCTCCCCTTCCCTCTGGTGGACAGGGTTGTGAGGGGGGCCAATTACTTGCCGCGGCCGTCTCCTTCCTCCCTATTCCGGCTCTCCCCCGGGCCGGACTCCCTCCTCCTGACCGCGTCCCAGCCTTCTCTCCTTCCTCTCTCCCCGTAACGCTGGGCGACAACACTTTAAACGCCATGCCGCTCCCTCTCCCCCTATCACGGGCGGGGGCCGTGGCGCCGGCTTGTGCTGGCCCCGCCCACGCTGACGTGGTCCCCCTGACGTCTGCGGGCCGGGACGCCCTGACGCCTCTGCCCTGCCCCAGAAGCGAGGCCTCCCCTCGCTCCCTCCGCCCGTCCGGCCCACCCGACGTCGCCCATCATGACGTCGGCCCGGGGCGATGGCCAAGCGGCGTGGGAGCAACCAGTGCACAGCCGGGCTGCCCTGCTTCTGCGGCCAAATAGCGCTTGCCCGGCTGTGGCAAAGGTGCGGGGCGCGGGCGCCTCGTCACAATGACAAAAAAAAGAACTAGTTGATACCAATGGCTGAGTCCAGCTACCCTGGCCTGCCAGGGCTGTGGGCCATCACCTCCCAAGTGGCCTTCGTTCTCCCTAAAATAGAGCATTTCCCTCGAAGCCTGAAAAGTGGGGCTTGGGTAATGCAGTTTACTAAGAAAAGGGACTAGTTTCACCAGGGCTAAAAAGAAATAAAGCAATGAAACCTCACTGTTTCCATCCTTCCTTTCCATGCCTCTCCCCACATCCAGTCAGACTTCAATGCCCAGCCCAGCTCCACCCCAGTCATCCCCAGCCCAGTTCCTCCATTGCCGCCCCGCCACCCACTCCCTGAAGTCTCTGCTCAGCTACCCCTTGAGCTTAGCTCCCCGTCCCTTTACCAACCTCCCAGGGTATCCCCTGCTTCTGTGTTCCCCCCATGTCCCTTGCCCAGCTTCACAGGCTCCCACCTCCCACTGACTCACATGTGTTATATCACATGGAGAGAAAGTTTCACTTCTGGCTCAGCCCAGTCCCGTGGGGCCCTGCTCCTGCTAGAGACTGAGCAGCACAGGCAGGGAGGGTCGGAGGGACTCTGCTCCACTCCATGTGATAGTGGGCTGGGGCACTGTGGCGTCAGTGATGGTGTGTGCCGCTCTGGGCTGCAGGGAGGGTAGAGGGGAGATGGAGCCCTCTGCTGGCTGACTGAGGAGTGAGTGTACAGAATGGCGGGGCAGGGTTGGGAAGAAGCCAGTTGGCCCAGTGCTGGGGAGGGAGGGAAAGGGGCTGGAGAGAAGGAGTCTAGACCATACTATGGCCAAATGAAGTCCTACTGC
Source organism: Rafetus swinhoei (assembly GCA_019425775.1). Classification (NCBI taxonomy): domain Eukaryota; kingdom Metazoa; phylum Chordata; order Testudines; family Trionychidae; genus Rafetus; species Rafetus swinhoei. The sequence continues at coordinate 49,688,368 of CM033430.1, read as the reverse complement.
AACCAGCGAGGGGAAGCCCAAGTCCCTTGTGGCACCCCACCTGGCTATTATGCCCTGGGCTCAGGCACACTTGGCCTTGCCCTAAGCTCAGCCCAGCATGCCTGTCTACTCTAGGGCTATCCTACAGCTGAGGAATGGAAAGCTTGGCTGGACCATTGAGAGAATGACTGTGCAGGTCCATGCTTCATGATATGTATGGTTGGTGATGTATTTCTTCCAGGGTCATGCTCTTAGCCCCCAAAGAGGAAAGAATACCAAGGAATATCTGTGTCTCCTGTGAGATTCTGAATGGAGAGTTTTGTCTCAGAAGAAAGCTTGGAGACTTCTGAACTAATCAAGAGGAAAGGAGAATGAAAAGGAAATCCTGCCCTAATTCATGCGCAGTTAAGGCGCTTCAGAAATGTTGAAAATAAGTGCATAGAGTTCTTCGATAAGGACAGGCCATGTGTGATGCTAACGACAAAGAGTAGGATGGATTTTGAATCTTTCTCCTCTCCCTTGAAGGCACCGTGATTGCTCTGGGAATTCATGTATGAAACATGATTGAAGGACAGGAGGGAGTTGAGTAAGGTAGAAAAGTCTAAATACATACAGCTTGCTTATACAGCAATGATAAAGTGAGAAGAAAAGTTCCATTAAAAATTCAGCATTTGCTAATAGTTACTATGCAGCATAATCTCAAACACCACATAAAACTACTTGAGAAATGTTAACTTCTGAAATAGGCAGTATTGCATATAAAAGGCAAAACCCAAGGAGCTAGGCTTTTGAGCAATTTCAGTAGGACACAGTCCTGCATACATAAGGCCACATCTTCGCTAAATGGATCGATCTTCTGGAGTTTGACTTAGTGAGTTTAGTTAACACTTGCTAAATCAAACTCAGAGGGCACCCCGCCAGCAGCCAGTTTTCCTGCTTTTGCAAGGAGTAACGGAAGTTAATGGGGACCATTCATTCCCGTCGGCCTACAGCTGTAGGGATGGCGGGGAAATTTGAAACAAGGAAATAAGAAGTTGCAAATATGGATTCAATGTTCCCTTTTAGTGTAGACCTGGCCTAAGCAAATAGAGTAGATGACCTCCCATCTTGTTTGTTCCATTTCTGATTCCTTGATTTCCCAGCATGAAGTGTTCCAAGTTTGATGCTTACTGTGGTCTGTGTAAGTCTCGACATTATTTAATGCTACAACTTTTTAACCAAATAAAAACATTCTTTTGGTTTGGCCTGGCCTACCAGGGTTTCAATTTTTGTCTTTAAAAAAAAAAAACGTTAAATGAGACACTGACTTACATCCTGTAGCTGGTGTCTAGAACAGAGATATACTGATCCGAAAGGACTGGAGGCCTTGAGGCTCTGTTCTGCCTTATTGGCACAATCAATATAGTCTGTGTGGTCGTATATCTCTTAGGCATTTTGACAATTTAAAGGGCAGTTAGCTCAGCCCACATAGTTAATTTTACTTTAAAAAAAATTCGAAGGGAAGGGAAAGCACCAAAGGATGATTTATTGGAGCACAGAGTTCACCCTCCCCCCTCCTTTTTAAGTAACCCCTCCAAAAACTCTGGGTTAACTCAGAATGATTTTTGTTAAAGTGGACAGAGAGTTAACCTGCTACTTTCCCACACTGAAACTGGCATAATTTACTCAAAATGATGAACTGTTAGAGCAAAGTGGTAAGCGATTTGCTATTTTTAACCAGAAATGATCATAGTAATAAGATACAGTTGCAACAGTCGTAAGCACCATTCAAAATCAGAAGAATTCTTTAAACATGAAAAAATAATCCTCAAAGAAGCTCCAAATTGAGCTGCAGAGCATCTAACCCCCTATAGTTGCTGGAGGCTGTGGGGACCTCCTGACCCTCAGATCAAAGGCTGATTGAAAACTCTTTCCCTTGCAGCGCTGGGAAATGAAGTCAGCACCTATTCTGGGGTTGCAAAGGCAAAATACAGTAGGAAATAAAACCTACGATGACACCTTGTTGCAGAAGAACAGGCAGTTTCCATTGTGGAAAAATCAAATAAGCGGCTTTTATTAAAACAGCTCAACAGCTTTTCCAGCAGCCTGGCCAAATAATGCTGAAGCAATGTTATACACCTATTTATCATTTCAGTCCAAGTATGAAGCGCAGGGCACACATTCTTTAACTCCTCTTTCGGCCATCAGGTTTGGAAAGTACACAAACAACAGTTTACTAGAAATAAAATGCAAACAGGCATAAGATAGTAAAGAACAAATCCATCGAGGCTAGCTTCTGAGTGGCATCAGAATTACATTTCCTATCTTCCACTTCCAAATCCCAGAGCTATCTGAAGGTTTGTTTGGGCCCAGCATGACTGAGAGCAGCCTTAAGTTAGCTCAAAATTGTGCCAAGCTGCAAATGCCCACCCAGAGCCATTCTTGCAGCTGGGGATCACCAAAGCATAACAGGGCTCCAGCCATGCTTCCCTGGCCATAACTGAAATGCCCTAGCCAGTGGAGCAACTCTACATGTTTTATGCAACTGGAACAGTGCCAAGCAACCTGAATAAGAACCGTAGTCTGGTCTGGGTGTCCACGTTGTAAAGAACCCAAAAAAATACAGCTGAAAATATGCTCGCTACGTGTTCTTGGAAAGTCTGACATACTGCATGTAACGTATGAAAACATTGCAGCATCAGTACTTCTGAAAAAATGAGTTTTTAGGATGCAGTGGGTAATTGCAACATAGAAATAATTTACTATATGTAAGGATTAAAATGAAGCCATGTAAATTGAGGGCAAGTTTTGGTAACATGATCAATATGAACAACAAATGGTCTGGTAGCACTTTATAGACTAACAAAACATGTAGATGCTATCATGAGCTTTTGTGGGCACCGCCCACTTCTTCAGATGACTGGAGTTATGAGTAGGGGATTTGAAAACTTGAAATAAATAGGAGAAAGGAAAGGGGGTGGGGAAGAGAATGATGCTCTGTCTCCCACTCCCGTTCCTGGTTTTTTTTTTAAGTATCTGGAGAATGGTGCCAAACCTAAGCAGATAAAGATCAAAGTCAATTGAGAGATTGCTAAGATAGGAAGGATACCACTCAGAAAGCTGTTAGCACCCTCATTGGTAGAGTCCATACCAACCTAAATCAAGATTGAGTCCATTAGCATATGAATTGAATTTGTGTATGTAATGTAATTCCAAGCTTTCTCTATGAATTTGGCTTGAGGAGCTGGCCTGTGACAAGACCGCCACCTGCAGATCTGTCAGATTATGGTTAGGCAAGCAGAAATGTTCTCCAACGGGCTTCTGAGTATTCCCTTTACGTATATCCGATTTGTGTCCGTTGATTCTTTCCCGCAGAGAACGTCCGGTTTGACCAATATATATAGCAGAGGGGCACTGTTGGCATTTGATGGTGTAGATCAAATTACTAAATGTGCAGTCAAATTACCCTTTGATTTTGTGGTTTATGTTGTTTGCTCCAGTGATGAATTCGTCAGTGTAGATATGTGGGCAGAGTTGGCATCTTTTTTGGTTACAGGGCTGGGTTCCTGGAGGCTTATGATGTGGTTGTGTGGCATGGTTATCAGAAAGAATACGTTTCAGGTTAGGGGGTTGTCTGTAAGCAAGAATAGGTTTTTCTCCTAAGGTCTCTGACAGTGAGAGATCGTTTTCCAAGATGGGTTGTAGATTGTGTATAATGCGTTGGAGGGGTCTGAGTTGTGGACTATAGGTAACAACAAGAGGAGTTCTGTTATTTTCTCTTTTGGGTCTGTCTTGAAGTAGTTCATGTCTGGGTACTTTTTTGGCTCTGACAATTTGTTTTTTCACTTCCCCAGGTGGGTATTTCAGTTTTATGAATGCTTTGTAAAGATCCTGTAGGTGATCGTCTCTGTCTGTGGGGTTGGAGCAAATCCGGTTTTATCATAGGGCTTGGCTGTATACAATCGACTGAAAAATGTGTCTGGGATGTGAGCTGGAAGCATGAAGGTAAGTGTAGCGGTCGGTGGGTTTCCGATATAGGGTGGTTGAGATTTGTCCTTTATTTAACTGTACTGTAGTGTCCAGGAAGTGGATTTCCCTTGTGGACTGGTCCAGGCTCAGGTTGATAGTGGGGTGGAAGTTGTTGAAATCCTTGTGGAATTCTTCAAGTGTCTCTTTTCCGTGGGTCCATATGATGAAGATGTCATCGATGTAGCATAAGTAAAGTAGGGGTGTTAGGGGGCGAGAGCTGAAGAAACGTTGTTCAAGGTCAGCCATAAAGATGTTGGCATATTGTGGTGCCATGCAAGTGCCCATGTCTGTGCCGCTGATTTGGAGATAGGAATTGTTTCTGAATTGGAAGTATTGTGGGTGAGGACAAAATCACAGAGCTCTGTAATCAGATGTGCAGTGTTGTTATCGGGGATGGTGTTCCTGATGGCCTGTAATCCGTTTTTGTGTGGAATGTTGGTGTAGAGGGCTTCTACATCCATGGTGGCCAGGATGGTATTTTCGGGAAGACTATTGATGTTTTGGAGTTTCCTTAGGAAGTCAGTGGTATCGCGGACGTAGCTAGGAGTAACGGTAACATAGGGTCTGAGGAGGGAGTCGATATAGCCAGATAATCCTGTGGTAAGTGTCCCAATGCTGGAGATGATGGGTTGTCCGGGATTACCAGGTTTGTGTATTTTGGGTAGTAGATATAAAGTTCCTGGTCGGGGATTAGGAGGGGTGTTAGCGTAGATTTGGTCCTGAGTAGCATCAAGGAGTTTCATGAGCAGTTTTTTCATGTTTTTTTGTATTCCTTAGTAAGGTCACAGGAGAGAGGCCTGTAGAATCTGGTGTTAGTGAGTTGTCTGTTCGCCTCCTGTTCATAATCTGTCCTGTTCATGATGACTACAGCGCCTCCTTTGTCAGCTTCTTGGATTATGATGTTAGGATTGGTTTTGAGGCTGTGAATAGCAGTGCGTTCTGTGTGACTGAGGTATATGTTATATGTTGTTGTTTGCTGATAATTTCAGCTCTAGCGTGTTTGTGGAAGCAGTCGCTGTAGAAATCCAGACTTGCGTTACTTCCGTTGGTGGGGGTCCACATATGGATATTGTTGACCTTTCCTAAAGGGATAAAAGAAGGTTAATATAGAGACATACTGCTAGAAATCCCATTGTAGTACTCACTAATAGAAAGTGATAGTAAAAAAGAAGATGTTGCAAACCATCCTGCAAAGTGTATCAGTAAAGTTCTTTTTGATGCGTTGCACTTTGTTTCACTACTGTGGAAAAGAACCCTGGTATTTGCACAAAAGTTTGTTTGGTGGGTGTAATTGGTTTCATAGTAGATAGCACATTTTCATATTTGTTTCTTGCCTTTTCTCTAATTAAAAATGACATCTGGCTGAGAGGCAGTATGGCCAGAAACAAAGTTCTTAGGTCCATATTAATGTAGGGTAATATACAACCCCAGTAGATAGCCAGCACAGGACCCAGAAGTTGTAAGAGGGGTTTAAGCAGTGCATAGTCTTGTGCTGTATCCCTTCCACTCCAACTCATCTGATGAAGTGGGTTTTGTACACGAAATCTCATGATCTAATACATTTGTTAGTCTCTAAGCCCTGGTCTATGCTAGGGAGTTATTTCAAAATAACAAGTGGAGGATCCACACTACCAAACCCGTTATTTTGAAATAAAGGTTTGGTTATTTAGAAATGACAACTCCTGCTTTCCACAAGGAATAGCACTTATTCAAAATATTTATTTTGAAATAACTACTCCCCAGAGTCATTCAAAGTAATTACTCCCCAGTGTTTCCTGGGACTCTAAGTGGAGGTAGCCTGTCCACATTAAGGGAATCTGCCTCAGACTAATTTCAAGGCTTCCCTGTAGTGTGGACATGCTATTTCAAAATAGTTATTTCATGATTTATTATTTTATAATAAGTTATTTGAAAATGCCCTATGGTGCCACAGGACTGCTAATTGTTTTTAAGGTTACAGACTAACACAGCTATCCCTCTGAGACTTCTTCAGTGGCAGTGAGTTTTACTATTAATGTTGAACTTAGACTAAATATTGTTTTAACAGCCTCACTATGATTGAGTGAAAACTGAATAGGGCCTATGAATTTCGCCCACGTTTCGGTTGCCTCACTCTCCATGACTAATTTTGTTTTTATGCATATATAAAAATAAATTATCCATCCAGGAACAGGGCTTTTGCAAATTAGGAGAAGTCTGTATGGTAGGCAACTTTAAGAATATGGTTGTCCTGGGTGGATGACATAACTTCAAGCTAGGCTTCATGGAGAGGAATGCAACCTGTTGCTTCTACTATCCGTTATTATTTGTATTACGCTCGCACACTTAATCATAGACAAAGACTCCACATTTTTATTGTGACATTTTCTAGAGAATGCCAAGATCTAAACTATTTGGGCAACTACAGTTAGCAAGGATGAAGTTAGTTGACGTTGCTTGATGACTGATCCGTAAAATACAAATTGAGTAAAAAAGTCACTCGGTCTAATTTTACTATAACTTTTTAATTCCCATTAAACTTGAATGTGAAGTCTTTACATCTCCTTAACATTCACTGAGTTCCATATTTTAGAGGAAGCAGGCACAGAATAGATTGCAGGCATAGAATAGATTGCATAGTCCAGAAAATGAGTCCAAATAACCTTAATACTTGTCTTTCAGTGATAATGTAAATTCATTCATAACTGTTCCATTCCATACATGATGGATCCATTCTGCTTCTGTTACTTTTCCTGTACTGAGCTCAATTTCATTCTTTCCTGAAAGTACTAAGTAGCTATATAAATCCTTATCATTCATTCATTCATTCATTCATTCACTTTAAGGAAGTAGTACTAGAAGAAAAATCTCTGCCACAAGTCTAATTTGTGATGCAGTTCTTTCCAAAGTATGTATTGAATTAACTGCCCAGCAATTAATAGTTGTAGTATGTCCACAGGTGGATGGATTAGTTTGAACAATTAATTCAGAAGTAAGGAGCAGCCTTATAAACAGTCCTTACTAGAACATCTCCAACCATGTTTACATGAGTGCCGGGTCAAGCTCCCAATGAATTGATCAAGCCCCATCAGAGGCTGAGATTTTTCAGAATGAAAAGAAGTCTATGCTTTATGTCCTGGAGAAGTTGCCTATTATATTGATTGTGTATTAATTATATCGATTACTTAAGAATTCTCAGTGAACAGCTTCAGATTTGGTAGGTTCTTGTTTCAAAGTCAAGCCCAGTATTAGTAGAATTACTATTCAGCTGTGAGCCCTGATAATGCACTGCTGGAAAACTCACACTTAGGAGAAACCTTCCTAATGTGCAGTCGTTTTATTAACACAATTAGTAAAGTCATAAACACTCTAGTTCAGCAGGTTAGTTGGAGATGGTACAGATTGAGTGTCTGAGCATCCATACGCTCATGCTGAGCAACCTGAAGTGTTAGTCACTATCTTCTTCCTTCTCTTCATCACTGTCACCCTGCCATCTCCCAAGAACTACATTGTCCTTGGCACATGGGACAGAAAACAACGTCTTTTTGTTGCTGATGCCACTATGCCTAATACATATTCAGCAGGGGTTTCATCCCCTTTTCCTTACTAGTATTTCCTCACCCTGCTAATGCTGGAGTGCCTTTCTCCCATGGGTTACTATTTCTTTTACATCAAGCTTATTAGTATATTTGTCAATTAGTAAACCTGGTACTCTTGTGGTTAGACATCTGCTGATGTTCCTAATTTAAAATATCCCAATCTGGCATAAACTAGAGTCTTGTGGTTATTTCTCATTAGTTTCTTCATTACAGCATTCTGTCTTGTGATATCTTATGATCTAGGATTACTCCTGGTTAGCAGCTTTTGCTAAGGCTTTTGGGTCTTATACCTTGTTTAACTAAACTATTGTCTTTCAGGCCTTTTAGGTTCATTTAGTTACTATCTTCACTTATACTCCTACCTTACTCAGGAAGTACCTACAGGCAACAGAGATAACCTTCCTGATCTGAAACAACATAACACCATCAAAGGCCTTGTCTACACCACAAAATAATATCAAATTTATTAAGATTGATTTTTTTTTTTTAGCACCCAATTTTGTCAAGTTGATGGGGCATGTCCCCACTGTGCTCAAGAGTTGGACGTAGTGCATCATGTTTGTGGTGCTGACCCAGACAGTCTGTTTGCCTCCTTTGTCTTCTGGTATGCCTGTCTGAGCTCCTTTATTTCATGTGGCACTGCTGGGTGTCCCTGGTGTATCCTTTTTCCACTGTGCCCTGTGTGATCTTGACATAGATGTCAACATTTCTTTTGCTGTTTTATAATTCTGCCTGCACTGTTCCCTCTCCTCACACAGCAGTCAGGTCATGTGTGATCCTGGGTATTCATGGTCAGGTGCGCTGCTGAGGTGTACTGCCTGCTCTGCGGTCCGCTTGCCACATTGGCCAAACAGGAAATGAAACTCAAACTTTCCTGGGGCTTTTCCTGTGCATCTGAAGAGCGGCAAAGTTGAAAGTGTTGGCCAGATGGAAAGTCAGCAGAATGGGCCTGTTGTTGTGGACTCATAGTTGAGAAAACAGACCTAATGCAGCGAAACTCCTAGTGTAGACCAGGCTTAGGCAGCCTGAATTAGCACCTCCTAAAATGGTTGTCATCTGGCCCCATTTATCTTAATGATTCCAAGCTCTGAAACCCAATGATGCCACTCTCTGGGTAAGGTGATCACATCTCTAAGGTGAACAAGGGAGCACCTGTTTTGCCTGTGCAAGTATCATAAGTGTGTCACAGATTGGACCTTCCTGGTCTGGCACCCTGAGGATCTGACCAGTCCTGAAAAAGGGAATTTTCTGGACCATATGAGGTCCCCTGCTACCATTCCCCCAACCACTGACTCCACTTCAGCCCTGGCTGGCCCACCTATTAGCTGCTCCCAGCCTCTCTACCAGCTGCCTCTGGCCAGGCTGCTGGATGCTGGCTCCATGGACTGTGTGGCCCCATGGATTCCAGCCCCAGCTGTGCAGATGCTGGGCCTGGCCCTGCAGACCCTCTTGGGCTCCTGGCCCAGCAGGGCTGCTGGCCCTCCTGCCAATAGGTTCTTAACCATAGGGCTTTCTGGTCCAGGGTTATCTGTAGTACTACCAGAGCATGAATGTTGCTAGAAGAGTGTTCTGGTGCTACCTGTAATTGCACAAATGAGTGGACGCAAAAACAAATACAAAAATAGTGGCATCCTAAAGAGGCCTTGAATCACTTTTCCCTTAAGTATTGCTGAACACAAATGCTGAATACTGAACTAGATGACCTCTTGAAGTCCCTTCAGTCCATGAATACAACAATACTTTTCCTAACTAAGCTAAAAGTTTAGTCACTACAGAAAGACAGACTGTATTCTGTCTGATATTTCTAGAATCAGACAAACGTAGGATGGAAAGGGATATCAAGAGGTCATCTAGTCCAATTCCCTGGGATTAATTATCACAAGTGGGAGATAAGTGTTTTATTCAGTGATTGTTTATAACCATAATTTTGTACATAAACTGTTATTAAAGATGTAGTAAAGCTCTGTCCACAGACTGGGCTTAATACCTTTGTTGGAACCCATCGTTCCAAATTTGTTTTTCTCCCTAGAATTCTTTCTCAGATCTGTTTCCTAATAGTTCAGTGTATTTATGATGAGGAATCTTTTGTATTTCATTATTGTGCTATAAAATATAAATAGAGGGTCAAATTTAGTTCTGGTATTCACTGGAGTTGCAGTCACTAGTGCCAGGTCTACATTTGGCCCTGTATATCAAATTCTTAATTAAATTCCACTCCAACAGTCTCTCTTCCATCTATGGTAAAATGTGACTTAAGATAGAGGCTATCCATGTAATGCCAGAGCCATACTGAAAAAGTGTGGAAATCTTTTCCAGTTCTCTGTCCTTTGCTACATAGAAATTCTCAGTCTTGAGAAACTTGGTTCTTAAGCATGATCTCCTTTTCCCCCTGCAAACTTCTGATTCTCCAGATTGATTTTTGTCATTGCAATTCTTGAGAATTTACTGAGGATTAATGAGGCAACCCCTTAATGTGGTCCCAGGAAATAATTTAACAAGTGGTTCCAGTCTGTGGCCTGTGATGGTGTGGCCTGTGGAGAGCTGGCCTAATTCAAAGCCAATCAAAGTAAATGGAAAGATTCCCATTGACTTCAGTGGGGTTTGTATGAGAGCCCTGGTGCTGGCTCTCAACCTTGTTTCTAGCTGATAAATTGCCTTTCATATCAAATAGTTTCCTAACCTTACTTTTCTATGTAAGCAGTTGCTATGGTTGGTGCATTCTAATGGGTAGTTCACAAGACAGTCTCTATTAATATGCAGTTGACATTATGGAAAAGCTAGAGAACTCTTTGTTGAATATTTTTGCAATACATAATTGCGTTTTAGAGAGAAGGGAGTTAACAGTATGAGGGAAAATGTAGATTTATTGACGAGTTGTTGGGCCAGCTAGACTATCCTTGGGGACTGTATATTGGCGGGAAAAAAACCTCCAAACCCAAGCAATTAACATGATAGTTATCAAATGCCATCTTGATTTCTGGGGACACGGGCTGCCATTGTAACCCTTGTTGTTGCACATGTTGAATGATGCTCTATCACTGATCCACTGTCATCTTGTCCAGTATTCCCTCCTCCAAGTGGTTGCCACTACTAAATTATATCTACTCCAGATATTACAGCCACCTTATCTTCATTATCTACAACAGTGAACGACATCCCTTTGTCCATGATATTCCCTCTTAGTGCTTGTCATAATGATCTAGCTGTCATGGTAATACACAGCAGTAGGCCAAAATGGTGTTGGCAAAAGCACCAATGCTCTTTTCTTCCCCATCAAAATCCCCTGAAGTCAATAGAGTTTCTCTGTGGACTATGGATTAGGATTCAAATCACCTTTAATTTCATGAAAGGTACACATTCCATAGTGAGCTTCCTTACCCTTTGGATAGTGCAGATAGATACATTTTTCAAATCATATGTTTGACATTTTGGAAAATGCCTTGTTCCAATGCATGATTGTGATTGTGATTGACCTCCCCATTATTGTTATTCTAAATAGTGTCAGAAATTTGCATGCAAGCTATGGAGTCCACGTAGCACCTTCCCTTACTTTTTTAACCTAATAGTTACCAAGTTTTATGGTGTTTAGGATATGCGACTTCTTATGCACCATGTGAGGTTTTTTTGTGTCTTCAGATGTCCAAAACTTGTACCAGCTTTGGCTACTTGTTGTTTGATTTTCCAGTCCAGAACCCTTGTTATCTAACACAGAAGTCATTCAGAATCTTTTCTGTAGTCCAAAGAGAGAAGTAACTTCTAGTTCTCCCTTCTCCCACTTCCCTGTTTTATTCACCGGTGAATCCTTAAATACTTTCTCAAAGCTAGTCACAGGATAGTGAGATGCACTGTTGTGGAATACATTCCATAATCAAGTGAGCTTAGGGTTGCCAGATACTTTCACAAAAAATCCTGAACATGGTGGGGAAAAAAATTGGTTGAGCAAAAGGAAAAAGAAAACAAACACAACAAGAGACCAAACTTGTTGAGCAAAAAAAAAAAAAAAGTCACTGCGCCTTTAAATTCCCCTGCCAGATACCTTCCGTCTCAGAAAATATTGGACATTTTACATGTCCGATATTTTCTGTTGTTGTTTTTTTTACCGGACAGAAGACGCAATTACCGGACTGTCTGGGCGAAAACCGGACACCTGGCAACCCTAAGTGAGCTTTGATAGATTGGTAGATTGATAGAGACCTCTTTAATGTTTTTAATGAAGTAAATACTCATGGAAACTGCGTAATCATGGGAGATTTCAACTTTCCAGATATAGACTGGAGAACGAGTGCTAGTAATAATAATAGGGCTCAGATTTTCCTAGATGTGATAGCTGATGAATTCCTTCATCAAGTAGTTGCTGAACCAACAAGGGGGGATGCTATTTTAGATTTGGTTTTGGTGAGTAGCAAGGACCTCATAGATGAAATGGTTGTAGGGGACAATCTTGGCTCGAGTGATCGTGAGCTAATACAGTTCAAATTAAATGGAAGGATAAACAAAAATAAATCTGAGACTAGGGTTTTTGATTTCAAAAGGGCTAACTTTAATAAATTAAGGAAATTAGTTAGGAAGTTGATTGGACTAAAGAAATTATGGATCTTGAGGTGGAGGAGGCCTGGGATTATATTAAGTTAAAATTGCAGAAGCTGTCAGAAGCCTGTATCCCAAGAAAAGGGAAAAAAATTATAGGCAGGTGTGTTAGACCAAGCTGGATGAGCAAGCATCTCAGAGAGGTGATTAAGAAAAAGCAGAAAGCATATAAGGAGTGGAAGACAGGAGGGATCAGTAAAGAAAGCTACCTTTATTGAGGTTAGAGCATGTAGGGACAAAGTGAGAGAGGCTAAAAGTCAGGTAGAGTTGGACTTTGCAAAGGGAATTAAAACCAATAGTAAAAGGTTTTATAGCCATATAAATAGGAAAAAAACAAAAAAAGAAGAAGTAGGACCGCTAATTACTAAGGATGGAGTGGAGGTTAAGGATAATCTAGGAATGGCCCAATATCTAAACAAATACTTTGCTTCAGTCTTTAATGAGGCTAATGAAGAGCTTAGGGATAATGGTAACATAACAAATGGGACTAAGGATATGGAGGTAGATATTACCATATCCGAGGTAAAAGCCAAACTTGAACAGCTTAATGGGAGTAAATCGGGGAGCCCAGATAATCTTCATCCAAGAATATTAAAGGAACTGGCACATGAAATTGCAAGTCCATTAGCAAAATGTTTTAATAAATCTCTAAACTCAGGGGTTGTACCATTTGACTGGAGAATTGCTAATATAGTTCCTATTTTTAAGAAAGGGAAAAAAAGCAACCCGGGTAATTATAGGCCTGTTAGTTTGACATCTGTAGTATGCAAGATCTTGGAAAAAATTTGAAGGAGAAAGTAGTTAGAGACATTGAGGCTAATGGCAATTGGGACAAATTACAACATGGTTTTACAAAAGGTAGATCATTGCCAAACCAACCTGATCTCCTTTTTGAGAAAGTAACAGATTTTTAGATAAAGGAAATGCAGTGGATCTAATCTACCTCGACTTTAGTAAGGCATTTGATACAGTACCACATGGGAATTATTGGTTAAATTGGAAAAAATAGGGATTAATATGAAAGTTGAGAGGTGGATAAGCAACTGGGGAGTTAAAGGGGAGACTACAGCGGGTCATATTGAAAGGTGAACTGTCAGGTTGGAGGAAGGTTACTAGCGGAGTTCCTCAGGGATCAGTTTTGGGGCCAATTTTATTTAATCTTTTTATTGCCGACCTTGGCACCAAAAGTGGAAGTGTCCTGATAAAATTTGCGGATGACGCAAAGTTGGGAGGTATTGCCAATTCAGAAAAGGATCGGGATATCATACAAGAAGATCTGGATGACCTTGTAAATTAGAGTGATAGCAATAGGATGAAATTTAATAGAGAGAAGTGTAAGGTTATGCATTTAGGGATTAATAACAAGAATTTTAGTTATAAGCTGGGGACACATCAGTTGGAAGTAACGGAGGAGGAGAAGGACCTCGGAGTCCTGGTTGATTATAGGATGACTATGAGCCGCCATTGTGACATGGCCGTGAAAAGGCTAATACGGTCTTGGGATGTATTAGGCGAGGTATTTCCAGTAGGGATAAGGAGGTGTTAGTGCCATTATACAAGGCATTGGTGAGACCCCATTTGGAATACTGTGTGCAGTTCTGGTCTCCCATGTTTAAGAAGGATGAATTCAAACTAGAACAGGTACAAAGAAGGGCCACTAGGATGATCCGAGGCATGGAGAACCTGTCTTATGAAAGGAGACTCAAGGAGCTTGGCTTGTTTACCTTAACCAAAAGAAGCTGAGGGGGGACATGACTGCACTCTTTAAATATATTAGAGGGATAAATACCAGGGAGGGAGAGGAATTATTTAAGCTTAATACCAATGTGGACACAAGAACAAATGGATATAAGATGGCTAGTAGGAAGTTTAGACTTGAGATTAGGCGAAGGTTTCTAACCATTAGAGAGTGAGGTTCTGGAAGCGGCCTTCCAAGGGAAGTAGTGGGGGCAAAAGATCTATCTGGCTTCAAGATTAAACTAGATGGGTTTATGAAGGGGATGGTTTGATGAGATAACATGATCTTGGTAACTAATTGACCATTCATTATCAGTGGTAAATAGGTCAATGGAGGGATGATAGGAGTTACTATAGAGAACTTTCTGGGTGTCTGGCTGGTGAGTCTTGCCCACATGCTCAGGGTTTAGCTGATCGCCATATTTGGGGTCGGGAAGGAATTTTCCTCCAGGGTAGATTGGCAGAGGCCCTGGAGGTTTTTTGCCTTCCTCTGTAGCATGGGGTACAGATCACAGCTGGAGGATTCTCTGCATCTTGGGGTCTTCAAACTATTTGAAGGCTTCAATATCTGAGATATAGATGAGAGGATTATTCTAGGAGAGGGTGGGTGAGATTCTGTGGCCTGCATTGTGCAGGGCGTCAGACTAGATGATCATAATGGTCCCTTCTGACCTTAAAGTCTATGAGTCTATGAGCTTTGTTGGTCCACTGCCATGAGCCGCCTTGACTTACAATCGAATTTGAACCATTAAAACATTAACATTTTCAATGTCATTTTGATTTGAGCTAGCAAATATCCACCTGCAGTGTTTTTAGCATTTTCACTTTCATAAATTCCTAAGATTAAATGGGCTAAATCCTGCTTGGCTTAATCAAGAGTATAGTCCCCAAGTAAGAACTAAGGCCCAAATTTCTAAGCCCCAGTCTACACTAGGGAGTTACTTTAAAATAACCCCCCTTAGGTTGAATTTATAAGAGGAACATCCACAACCAAACCCTGTTGTTTCAAAATAACGGGTTGGTTATTTCAAAATCTGTACTCCTTTCCTCAGGATATAATGTTTATTTCTAAATAGCGTTAGTATGGAGACTCTGCTGCTGCTAATTCGAAATAATTGGCCTCCAGAGGCCTCTTGCAGCTGTAGCTCTGGCCACACCTGGCAACTCAACTGCTCCCCTTTTCCTGCTGAGCTGAAAATTCCCGGCAGCAGGAGAAGGGCTTCCTGCACGTGGCCAGCTTTGCAAGCTCCGTGCGAGACAGCAGCCAGTGAAGGAGCCATGACAGACCCCAATGCTCGCTCAGAGCTTCCTACGACTGCCAGCACACCTGGTGCTCCCTCGGCTGCCACTGGCCAGGGATGCAGGAAAGCTCTGGCTGGGACTGGTGTGGAAATCCTGGACCTCATCCAGGTCTGGGGGGAAGAGACCAACCTCCAGGATCTCCACACCAGAAAAAGGAAGGTGAAGGTAGGAGACAGTACACATGGAGAGTAAACCGGCTTCAAGTGCACACCGGCTCCTGGGGAGCCACCTGCCGCCCCGGCCCCTCACTGCTGCCTCTGACACAAAGGCAGCAGTGCAGGGAGGCAGGTGGGAGCTGGTATGCACAGGGAGCCGGCTTAAAAATCGGCTCCCCATGCACACCAGCTCTCATATAACTAACTGCTGTCCCATGTGCAACTGCTGAAATTTTCAGTGGAACCACGGTTATTTAATTACATGCATTTTAACATCCCTAATCAATACTTATGTGAACGCCTGTCCTTTGCTGGGGCTATGGTCAGGTGGCAGAACGACTAGTCCATGAAGTTGAAAGATTATTTTAGAAAGTGATTAATCTATGTCAGCTTGGGGCTTCCATAAAAAACAGTGATTATAAATTTACTAACTTCGCTCTCAATCAGGAAGCTGTTAAAGGCATCTGGAAGCAGCCAAATAACCAAGGCCATAAAATACTTTAGAAATCTATAGTGAGAGCTGGGTCTGAGTCACAAAGCGCATATCTGGTTTTTGAACTTTTTTCACTGTTCCCAAATGTACATTTGTGGGGCTTTTGTTCAGTCCAGAGAGACACTCCAGCTGTGAAGTTTAGAGTGGGATCCAAACTTTTTCAAGGCTGAGGGCTGGCCCTATCCTTAGTTTTTGGTCTGACCCATCCCTAAAATTAATCAGAGATCCTGTCCGGTCTCTGCAGTTATTTTGGCACTCTCGTATTACAGCAGGAAGCGAACACTCTGGGCTTTGTTTATGCATTCATTGCAGATACTCTGTGACAGGGGTCAGCAACCTTTTCAAACCAAAGAGCCAAACTGCATCAAAATTCAGAGCAAATGGTGAACAAAGAGCCGTATAAGTATACCCATTTGCACAACTTAAAATATACAACTTAATATTATTGATAATTGACATGATGATTAATAATAGCATAAATGAAACATTAAATGTTGACTATGGCACTTAAGTCTTTTTGTGGATCTAGTTCTGTCTCCACTTGTTTCTGTTGGGTACCTACAACATTTTATAATATAAAATAAAATAAAATACAATAAAATAAAATGTGAGGTAAAATATGAGACCATCCCACCAAGGAGGCCAAGCACTCACCTGCCAGGGACTCCCACCAGCCCTGTGGCACGGGGTGGTAGGAAGCGGCTTCCCGCAGCAACCTGAGGCGGCGGAAGCAGAGAGGCTGGAGCCCTCAGGCCTCTCCCCAGGACTGGGACTGGGGCCAGAGATGTGATGGCTGCCCAGCTGCTCCTCGGGTGGCCTCTGGGGTGGCTGCCGGAGCTGGAACCCAGGTTGCAGTGCGGCTGCTCCTCGGACCAGGGCCAAGGTACAGCCTGACCCTGGCCCCCGGAGCAACCGCACCGCAGCCCAGCTTCAGCCCGGCAGCCGCCTGCCATGTGACCTGCCCTGGGAGCAGCCGGGTAGCCAGCATGTGGCCATGGCCCCCCACTCTCCCATGAAGCAGCAGTTTAACGTTCCACATCTAAAGAAGGTGAATGCTGCTGCGCGAGGAGGTGGAAAGGATTACAATTCTTTGTGTGCAGTCGCGTAGGCACAGACCCTAGAGGGAACTCCCAGCGGCTGCCAAAAGAGCCATATTTGGTTCCGTTGTGAGCCATACTTGGCTTGCGAACTATAGGTTGCTGGCCCCTGCTCTATGAGAAAATATTAGAGCTAGTATATACTGAGTACCCAGGAGACAGTCAGAGGCTTCACGAATAAAAAAGACACATCCCACCTGGGAGACATCTTTGGAGGGGTTGGGGCGACTGGCAACAGGGTGAGGAGCAGGTCCTAGCTGGCCCGCATGGTTGCCTGGCTGGCCTCCTCCTCCACCACTCCACCCTCCTGGAGGCTGACGCTGGCCATGTCCTGGTCAGACTCCATGATGACGGGTGGAGGTGACCGGCCCCCCTCCCAGGATGGCATACAGCTGGTTGAAGTACCGGTATGTGTGCAGTGCTGCCCCAGAGCATCCACTCTGCTCCCTGGCCTTGTGGTAGGCCTGCTGGAGCTCTTTGATCTTCATGCGGACCTGGTCGAGTGTCTGGGTGCAGCTTTGTTGGCAGCAGCACAGGGCAGCAGGTGGGAGCCAGTATAAGGCAGCATCAGGGGCGTATGCTGCTCCCCGGGAACCGGTGTGCACCAGGACCCAGCTTTTAAGCGAGCTTCCCACATGGACTGGGAGCCTGCGTATAACCGTGAGCATTAACTGATGAGCCCAGGCTTATTGGTAAACTGTGTACACGGTTACACTTCCACATCCCTAGTATTGGTACTTTTTTTTTTTTAATTGTAGCTGCTGAAATGCAAAGGGAGAAAACTTGACAGCTGAGAAAAGCACATTCTCCAGGATGCTGAGTATATCAACAGTGAAACATTCCCAAATCCCAAGGCTTGGGAACCTATGTTCCTGAGAACATTCCCAACCAGAAGACACTGTGTGACAGTACAGCTTGTTAATCATCACACCATTGGGATAGCCAGAAGGCAGCTATCTAATTTTGTCTTTTGTGCTGCGGTAGATGCTGTCTGAGCATTCCTGGAACAGTAATTTCCTTTTTGACCTCCATGGACATTACTTATAGAAAACACAGTCATAAAACAATTCTTAAAACGTCAAGAAAAATTGCATTTAAGGGTGGTAGTTTAGCCAAGGAAAACATACTTTCGTTTTGAAGCAGTCCCACCAAAACATTGAAATCTTAAAGCTACTAATAGGCCATGCATCAGTGCCTGAGCACTTTACCATGACATTTAATAAAGTATAATTCATATACCAGCTTTACTGAAATCACAGTATTCACCAAGCCATACTAAAGGCTTTTTCAGAAGATCAGAAAAGAGATAAACCTGTATTAGAGCAGGGCCAGCTGGAATGCCTACCTTAATGATAAAGAGATATATGTGTACTATCCACGTATTCAATGTATTATAACTATAGATGTCGAGAAGAGATGGTGCCTATGTTTCACTGTTGTTATAACCATCAGAAAGTTGGATTGAACTAATATACATGATGGCTGTGTCTACACTGGGCCACTTATTCCGGAAAAGCAGCCGCTTTTCCGGAATAAGCTGTGAGCTGTCTACACTGGCCCCTTGAATTTCCGGAAAAGCACTGACGATCTACTGTAAGAAATCAGCTGCTTTTCCGGAAAAACTATGCTGCTCCGCTCGAATAAAAGTCCTTTTCCGGAAAACTGTTCGGAAAAGGGCCAGTGTAGACAGCCCAGCAGTCTTTTCTGCAAAAAAGCCCGATCGCGAAAATGGCGATCGGGGCTTTTTCCGAGCAGCGTCTACATTAACTACAGACGCTTTTCGGAAAAAGGGCTTTTCGGAAAAGCATCCTGCCAATGTAGACGCTCTTTTTCCGGAAATACTTATAACGGAAAACTGTTCCGTTTTAAGCATTTCCAGAAAATCATGCCAGTGTAGACACAGCCGATGTGTTATGCACGCACAAGTTATGTTTTTGGAATTTATTTGGATTTTTCAACTGCTTTTTGAAAAAAATAAGAAAAATTATTCTTACAGCCTTGCTGGTCAGCTGTATTACCACATTTGAGAACAATTTGGCAAGAGAGGAAATACAGTTTCTCACATGTATTGCAAATTTCCACCTTGCAAGTTCTTCCAATTTTAGTCAATTTAATGCTGGTGAAATATACCACATAAGTAATTGCTGCTTGTTTGTATCTAATCTAAATTTTGTTCCCTGCACAATTGTTGGATGATAACAATGTTGCATCATTACTGACCAATGTCAGATTTGAACCAGCAACTCTTATACTCTTGCTAATACTCTGGACCCTACAGTCTTTCAAAAATGTTCAGGAAGAAGTATGCTAGTCCTATGACCCTTATAGCATACTGACCTCTTCTCGTCAATACATAATAAAAACAGGAGGGAACGAGGAATTCTTGATCAGTCAGGGGATGTCTACACTGCAGAGCTATTTCGGGATAGCAGAAGTATCCCAAAATAGCTATTCCATGTCTATTGAAGCAGCCTGTTATTTCAAAATAGATTTCAAAATAAGGGACAGCTTATTCTGACGTTCAGGTAACCCTTGTTCCATGAGGGTTAAGAGGCATATTGGAATAGCAAGTTATTTCCAAATTTGGCACTGTGTAGACAGAGCCTGGGGGCAGAGGAGTGCGGGTCTCTCGCACCCTGGCTCTGCTCTGCCAGGGGCACACAGTGGCTAGCAAGAAATGCTGGCTGCTTTAAAACGACCGGCATTTCTCTCTAGTTGCTGCGCATCCCTGGCGCAGAGGCGGGTGCAGAGGAGACTTTGTGTGTTTCCCCCGTCCCCAGGTCTCGATTGATCTGGGGGTGAGGGAGCAGCAGGGCGGCCGTGGGCTGGATCCACCGGCTTGGCAGGCCTGCGGAGGTCCCTTCGCCTATATCAAGGAATGCTGTGCATCATCAGCTTCCACTGAGGTTGAAGATATGGCTGTTGCTACAATTTCATTTCTGCAGTTGTATGTTTATACAATGCCAGAAAAATACATCCACTATTTTGGGGGAAATCTGCTGTACTGGCAGGCCTCCCGCTATCATGACTGGTAATGTCCATTAAGCTGTGATGGGACTAGCTTCAGAAGGTTCATGAATTGGTTCATGTAAGTACACAAAGATCTCAGATACTTTTGAGAAGCCTCAGCAACTAAATCAAACTCTTTTGGTTTAGAGTTTGGGCTGGGCATTTTTCAGAATTAGGCTCTTGTGAGAAGAACAGTAATTCCTGTTTCCAGGCAGGCTTGGATACCTTGAGAACAGACATCTTTGTAAAGTTTTGGAAATTGAATTTTCATTACAGAAGCTCCTTGATTGAAGTCAAATAGTATTGATGGACGGGAAAATTAAAATATATATGTATCACCAAACTTCCTCACATCTCAGCCATGACACTAGTATGTTTCAAGATTTAGCTGAACAAGTAGGCTAACTCTTTTCAAAGCTAGGTCGCAGTGAAGATGCTGTGAATATCTCTGCCTCCTGGTTTAATTTTTTTGAATATCTAAAATACTCTGCTGTACTAAACAATCTGGAAAGTTAAAAACACTCAACAGGTGATCGCTCTTGTGTAATATTTTAAAATGCTTTGGGCTGTTTGAAATAACTGATTTTGTGAATCTTTCTTTCCCCTTTTAAAATGTCTGCTGCATATTAATATCTGAGACAGATTTTAGATACAATACAATTTTAGATACAATACTCAACATTTTACATTTGTTTTCTTTCCTTGAAAAAATCTGAAAATTGGAACTGAGCTACTTATTTCACTTCCAGCATTGCTGATGTGGGTGTAAACTTTTGCCCTCGAGCAATTAAAAAAATTATTCCACTTCTCTCCTGTTGATCCAGAAACCCTGGTTGTATGTTTTCTGGAGAGACTGATTTCATAATGGATGAATCTTTTCCATGTGTATTTATTTATTTATATTTAAAAAGAGAAGTTATCTTTCTTTTCAGGCTGAGATTGTTGAAAATATCTGCAATCATTAGCTGGGTAGTGGATCTTTGCCACTCTCAAGTTACCAACTTGATAATTCGTTGGAGTAATTAGGTTTTGTTTACAGCAATTAGGCAGTAGAAAATTATCATGTGATTGATGAACTATGTGTATTATTTAGCAACTGGCTTTCTCTATCACATGGCCTAGAATAGAAATCCTAACAGAACATCTGGGTCCCATTTGGGAGTGGGATAAATAAAAAGTTAAGAGTGGATCATTAGCAGGAGCTGTTTCCCTGGAAGCCCATGTTTGGGCATGGGGAGAATACTGCAGAAAAGTCATTGCAGAAAAGTCATAGAGAAGACTGCAGCTGAGTGTGGGGAAGGGTATTGGTTCTCTTTCAGAAGTATGAAGGTGGGATCATGAAAATCACCCTGGAAAGCCTAAGGTAGCATAGCTCTTGGGGCTGGTAGCTTGGAAGCACAGAGTAGAGGAGTTAAGGGCTGGGGTGAGAACACTGGATGTTGAGAAGGAGTTGGGACTGTCTGATAAGCCAGGCTGGAGTCAGTCTTGCAATGTTTGGCAGAGTTGTGGGTTTATACAAGTGTCTCTGCAGCAGCTAAGAGGAAAAGGTAACTGTCATCTATAGCTAGCAGTGGCAGACGAAGGAACATGGTTAAAATTCAGATGTGAACTTCCATAGTTTGAAGTGTTGAGAGCTGTGGTTTTGTCTGAGGCCATTTGGTTGTTGGAAAGAGTCGTCCCTGGCTTAGTGCTGCTATACTCTGCACCGTTATCAGGGCAAGTGATCCTTCTTTACTGTGAAAACCCAATACTCAGTGACAAGCAGGAGAGTCTGATCACTGCTGAACCTGATTAAAATGGAGGGGGTCTGGAAAACAAATGGTTAATTTTACTTCCAAATTTGACACTGAAAATTAACTACTCTGTGTTCCATGCTGTTCTCCCATAACACTTTCCATGATACTTAGTTCTTGAAAGAATGTCTGTAACACTTATTGAAAACACTTTACCTTCTAATAACACATTTCACCATGTGACTTCCTCTTTAATTTTTGCAAATGATTTTTTTCAGTTAAAGATAGATGATTTTTAGCTTGTGTGGCCATTTCAATAAGTTTATTTGTGTTTACAGTCAGTTTAAATTCATAAATGCCATTTCCTTAATTTAGGGTTATATAGCTAGATAGTGATAGAATTGCTCTCCTTTCTGTATTAATTTCATGCCTGTAACTCCTATTCATGTCAATGGAAAGGAAGTCAAAGGACGATGGTACTCATAGTAAATAGTACTTTTATAACTAATATGTATACGGTCAGCTAAGACCAAGTATGGGATTAGTACAAGATCTGATACACTTTCTGTTAGGAATCTGAGGGGGTAGCCATGTTAGTCTGTAACTTTAAACAAGTATTCCTGTGGGCGCCTTAGAGACTAACAAAATATATAGTATCATGAGCTTTCGTGATGAAGTGGGGTTTGCCCATGAAAGCTCATGATACTGTATATTTTTGTTAGTCTCTAAGGTACCACAGGACTACTCTTTGTTAGGAATCTATAAGCTATACTTTATAACTTTTGTTATCCTATAACCAAATAGGATATTTCTTTTTCAAACTTTTATGATCCTACATCTTACCAGGTCACTAATATTTCATGACTAGTATGGATACACGGCCCTTATCTGATTAGATAACCATGTGGAACAATAATTGTAATCTGTTTTCCTCATGTAAAATGCACATAGCATTCCTTTTAGAAATGCTTTATAGCTCTAACACCAGCATTATCAGGTTTTTTCATTTTCTCATTTTTTTACCAGTGGTATATAGTTCACTGAAAAACCAAGAAATTAATAGTTAATAAGTTTCTTGAGCTTATTGCTCATGTGATGTGATAACCAGATTTTAGAGATCACTTCTCTCCCTGTTGTCCATCCTAACTGATCAAATAGCTGACAGGTACATGGAGGTACTCTCTAGGTTTGAATTGGATGCAATGAGCAAGATGTATGTAGGTGGATGGATAGGTGAGGGGAAGTCTTGGATGTTAGAATTTGCTTCTCTTGGGTGGAAGAAGCAGGAGTTTATTGGCATTCAGGGCATAACTCAGGTCATTGTCTGCGAATGTGACTGGGAGATGTGTATGTGTACTAGGGATGTTAACTATCGGTTATTTTACTAGTTGAGTAGTTGATGGAATTTCAAAGGAAGAATGCAGAACTCCGCATGCAGCCCAGGACCAGTGGGAAGTCCCGCTGACTCTGGACTGCACACGGCGTGCCAGCTTTGAAATGTACAAGAGTCCCCTGCTGACCCCAGGCTCCATGCCATGCTGCCGATTTGAAATGCCACGTGGAGCCGGAGTCAGCTGGGGACTCCCCAGCTGATCCTGGGCTCTGCACGGCATTTCAGTGGAACCCAGGATCAGCTGGGGACTCCGCAGCTGATCTAGGGTTCCGCAGAAATGCCATGCTGGAGCCTGGAATCAGCTGGGGAGTCCCCAGCTGAGCCTGGACTCGACGCACAGCAGCGTCGCACAGCTGATCCCCGGCTCAGCTGTGCCGCGCTATTCCTTTGAAGTGTATCCCCTCTTTCCCCCCTTTGCTGCCTCTGTCTGATAGAGGCAGCAAGGGCGGGGGGGGGGGGGGGAGAATCAACTAGTTGTCTAATCGACTAACTATCCGATAAGCATTTGCTTATCAGATAGTCGACTAGTCAACTAGTTCTTAAAATCCCTAACATGTACTGTTACTGCTGTGACCTGAGGAAGTTATTTTTGAGCCTTTTCGAGTTGACACTGTGTCAGTTTGCACTCATTCAAAAACGAAGGGAAAACTTTGCAAAAATCGTTTCATTTTTTGTGAAAAGTTGAAATGTTGAAAAATTTCAAGGAAACCTGATTTTTTTTTTTTTTAACCAACTCCTATTAGTTCTGCTATAAATGCTGTTTTTATAAGTGATATGCATGGGCCTGGGAGTAGCTACATCCTGTTATATAAATATGAAAATATTTAAATCAATACATTCTCTGTTTGTGAGATTACAAATGCTACATACAGAGGCTTTCAGGTGAGGGGTTTGCAGCAGTGGCCAGCAAACTCTCAGAAACAAAGATCTTGTGTTTAGCACCAATGGGCAACGGCCCTGGGAAAGAAACAAAAAGGTGCAAAGAAATACTGGCAATGTATCAACAGGAGCGTTTCTAAACATCAGAGCTCAGTGAAGTTTGAGACTAAAGCAGGCCCACCAAGGGGGCGCAAATGGTGTCGCTGCTGCTACTGTGGCAGTGGTGATATCCAGTGCCCCAGGCCCTTTAAATAGCCAACGTAGCTCCGGGCGGCATGCTTTGGCCTGCGCTAATGGCTGGGAGGGGGAGCAGTGTGCTCCGGGTGGCGCTGAGAACTAGCTGTCCCCAACTCTTCACATTTCTGCCCGAGGCTCTGCCCCTTTCCAGGAGCCTGGAGCTGCCCCCACACACCTTGCCCAAGGGCCAGGCAAGTCTGTTGGCCCCCCTGGACTAAAGCATGTCTTCCATTCCACAGAGCCGTCACCAGCTAGCCCTCATGTGAGAATAATATGAGAGATGTTTTAGAACAGCCTTGGAAAATTCTACTCTTTCTCCCTGGTAATATTTTTGAATTATATATTTTTTAGTAGATGAGTAAAAAAACCTTTATATTCAGTTTTTCATGATCATCCCTATTGTGCTAGGCCTGGGTAAGTAAACTTTGTGCATGGGCTGGTAAATTTTTACACCGTTTTGCAAGTTTGCTATTTGATGCTGATAAAATGAATGCTGAGACTGATTAATTATAACTATGGATAGTCCCTACAGTATTCATGACATGGACAAAGTGCCACACTGAATACTTTTTATTTCGGAAGGTGTATTCCTTTCTATTTATTCCTTCTAATGTTTTCATCACCGAAGTCCTGATTCAGTAGAGCATTGATGCCTATGCTTAATTTGTATTGAGGTCAAGTTTGTGTAATCAGGGCCTGAATCCTGGTCAGTGGAAAGTAGAGTCAGAGTTGCTTAAATTAGTCATTAAAGTTTTACCTGGTGTTTGGTTTTAAGTGTGCGTCATGCGTGACTTTGACTGAGTAATTAAAATTCCTGCTAAGCTTCCTCTAAGAGTTCAAAAAGTTTGTTTAAACCTTTGACCTGTCAGAATATTTCCAATTAATTACAAGGTTAGTTATAAAAAAATAATTATTCTAAATTACTTCTTCCCCTCTATATGGGTCTCTGAAAGAGAACCACAAGAAACAACTTCTTGGAGGAGTCTCTGAGGGTCTCTTCACAATTCCTTCCTGGGAGCAAGATTTGCAAGATTTTCCTCCCAGCCACTGTGTGGAAAATCTCGCTCTCCACCCAAACCTGGAAAGGTTATATATTTCAACAAATAAATGAGATGGGACGAGGTCCTTTATGTGGAAAGCTTACACCACAAAAAGTATTTATCATCAATGGAGCTAGAAGAAAAAATATCATTTTATTGAATATTGATTACAGCATGACGCATTTCAGAGAATTATCAAATTATGGCTTAGTTATGACTTAATAGGTGCACCTGAAATTAACTGTATGTATTTCCACAATAGCTGTGCATAAATGGGCTCAGATGTATAGAAATGTACTGTAAAATAGCCAAACCACCATGACAGAGAAAACTTAGCTTTGCCCACAGAAAAATAACTAGCTTCATTATTGCTTCAAATTGCATACTTTTTTTTGTTCGGAAAAGTGCTGAAGGGCCAGAGTTTCATGACATCTGACAGACGCAAACACAGAAAGAACAACAGAGAGAAATTTTGCTCCATTTGGCTAATCCTCTAACAGTTGAGGTAATTTAGTATTTTGTTTCAGATGACTGAAATTTTTGTTTCCTTTTCTGAGTGGATTGTCATTCTCTTAAATATTGACGTTAATCTCCCTAGTTGGAAGCAAACCAAGCTCCTGTATTTCTAATCCTCCCAAAGAGTGTATACTTCAGATCAGTTTACCAGACTAGATTTTATCACCTTTCCATAAATGGCCTCAAGTCATGTTTGCTATGGTATTTATTTATTTATTTGGATGCAGCCATTCTCTACATTAGTTATGCCATGTCTCAGTAGACAGAATTATCTTTTCCAAAGGAGACTGAGTTCTTTGAACTTTTTGCATAAAAAATTCTGAGAGCCTCGATATCTAGGATTCTGGGGGGGAAAGCTATTCTCAAATATGAAATGTTTAGGAAATCTTTTCACCCAAAGGATTTTGGGCCATATTCTGTCATTGGTTTCCTATTACCGCTTGGTGACCAATATCAGTGCATGGCCCAAACTTCTGCACGATAAAGTTTTTCTATATTAAGGTGGGTTGTGTAGGCATTTTAACCCCTTCCCCACTGAACACAATTGGGTTTGATGAGCTCATGGAGGTCTCTGCTGTCACTTTTTCAGTGCTGCGTGCTGTGGCCAATCTGCACTGCCCCACCAGGAGCTCTAGGAAGCATTTGGCCTGCTTGGGCTGCTCCACTTGGCAGCACAAGGGGGACTGCAGTAGCTGCCCCTGTCGAGAGCAAGGTGCCAATGTTCACTTTTCTCTGCACCCACCTGCCTGTATTGGCCAGTGTTGGGAGGGACAGGATATTTTCCTATCTTCCCCCTACTTTGGAGAGGTCAGTACCAGCCATACTAGGGACCTCATCATGTCCTTACTTTTCAAAGGAGGGCAAGGACCAGCACCTTTGTCTATGAAAATGCAGACTTTCTAGCGCGTAGGCCCATCGATGGCTATTAGCCAGGATGGAATGGTGTCCCTAGCCTCTCTTTGTCAGAATCTGGGAATGGGTGACAGAGGGTGCATCACTCAATGATTACCTGTTTCTGTTCATTCCCTCTGGGGCACCTGGCATTGGCCACCGTTGGAATACAGGATATACTGGGCTAGATGGATCATTGGTCTGACCCAGTATGGCCGTTCTTATGTTCTTATAGTTTGGATATGCACTTGTACAACCACAGGTGTGATGGATAGGAGGAGTGCTAGTCAGCATTTGGTGACTAAAGGATTAAACTCAGGTAGCTCAGAGCGTTGCCAGGGGGCCAGAAGAATCAATGGGATACAGTGCTGAAATTTGAATTCTATATAGATACCTTGCCTGCTCTCTTTGTGTGTTAGTTTAAGCCAGGAGTTGGGAGACAGAGAATGATTTAAACCCAGGCAGGACTACCATGTCTCCAAGGAATTTGAGGCATGGAAGTGGACTGAACCATGAAGGGACTGTGAATAAATAAGGGAAAATGTATATTTAGTCACGACCAGGGTATTTTTCTTTGTTTTGGTTGTTTGGTTAAACGTCTCTGTGTGAATTCCATGTGCCTTCCCTTCCCCACTCACCATATTTAAGCTATAGACCAAATAGATTGTTCTTTGTGTTTTGATCTGTTCTTTTCTTAGTTGCTCTGTAACACCTAGCAACCAAGTATGCTTTATCAAGTATATTTTTTGTTATGTTAATAAAATTCCCATTTTTAAGGTGATGATTTGATTCTTATGTCCTGGAAGGTAACAGAAGGTCTGTGTGTGTGTCTGCTTATCCTGAGAGGTCAGCTATCAAGAGATACAGTTTGTTTTCTGTGCTTTTTGTTTCTTTTTTTCAAAGCTCTCTTGTGGGAAAAGAGCTTGGGGTACCCCCTAGGAAGGAATTCAAGTGTTCCCTCCTGTTTTTTTTCAGGGTTTAAATCACTTGATGGTAGCAGCCTATTTTCCAGAGCCAGTGCATTTGTGACTCTGGGAAGTATTTTTGTAAGCAGAGCCTGTAGAGGCAAGATATTTAAGGTCTTTTGTGGGCCCCCACCTTCTGCACTCAGAGTGTCAGAGTGGGGAACAGCCCTGACAACAGGTTACTGCAGTTAGTGCAGAAATCACTAGGAGAACTTCTATGAACCTGTTTTTATTCAGGACACAGGGGCGGTCCGTGACTATAGGCCAACTCGGCTGTCGCCTAGGGCGCCGCCTTCAACGGGGTGCCCGGAGCGCCCAATGATGACGTCACAGGGCGCCCGGGGCGCCCGATGATTACGTCACTCCATTGACGGCCGTGCAGGCGGGGGCGCCGATCGCACGTTCGCCTGGGGCGCCAGCTGCCGCAGCCCGCCTCGGGCCACTCCTGTCAGGACAGAAAACTGTGATGCCAACTCTACAGTTTCATTGTGGGTCTTGTGATATTTATTGTTACTCTCTTCTGATTAATGAATCTTTCAGCTTTCATTAAAAAGAAAAGGAAGCTCCTAGCCTTTGCGGTTGTGGAGAAAAGCTTGAAAACGTGACTCTGATGCATCCTAAAGACCAAAACCCCACAAACTATACAAGAACTCAGCCCCACCTAGTACAAGTTTACTTTACCTCCCCAAGTAGGGAGTACGAATAGTAATTAAGGCAGCCATGTGACTGGGTACAGCCAGGTCTGGAAAGATAAGCAAGGAGAGGTCTGGGGAAGGGAGCTCAGGTTGTACCCTAATACTGCAATTAGACATGGCTTGAGTGCACCAGGCAGGTCAGAAGCTGGGAAGCTGTGGCTGACTGGAGAAATCAGCTGAATGTGAGTGGTGCAGGGAGCAGCAAGATGGGCTCCTGCAGGAGGTGGAAGGTACTGTTTGGTTATAACCCAGCTCTGGGAAGGAGAACTGACTGCTGGCCCTTCATTCCAGGAAAGAGACTAAATGAATCCAGACTCCTGACACAGAGGAACTTGAGTGAGAGCCAGAGTTGAGAGAAGGCAAACTGTTTGCATTACAGCACTTGTAGCAAAATGGCAACCAATAGGAAAATTGCTTCATTGATTAGAAGGACAGTTAACTGCACCTGCTTTTGCCTTGGCCTGTGCTGAATGTGCATGGTTTCTTGCAGAACTGTGAAAACTAACATCTCTTTTAGGTGATTGAAATGTTTCTGGTTTTAAAAAGGAAGAGCGTGAGAAATGCTTGCCAATTGCTGTTACCAGTGGATAGGAGAAAATAACATGCCAAGGGGTATTTTAGTCAGGGAATTCTAGACACTAGTTACCTAAAAAAATTAGTATCAGGTATACATAGGCAGGTTCTTTCCTCAAGAAGCTGGACTTCTAGTATTTGTTTTTGCTGAGGAGTTTCATTGGTAACAGAACATCTGCTTTTGTTCCATATTCCACCAAATTACAGTTACTGAAGCTGGCCTAAAGATGGGAATATATTTAAAGTACATTTTTGCATATCTTTTTCATTGATAACTTGCGAAAGTAAATAAATGTCAAGTAGGTCTAATAGTCACTTTAGTGGCCTGACCCTCTTCCTGCTGGTGTCCATGACAAAGCTTTGGGAAAGCAGCACTAGTTCCCAAATCACTAAGATCCGCACCACTTCCTTCCATAGCAAAATTTGCAAGGATGGCTAAGAAGGGAAAGTAAATGCTGAGGATTTCCTTGCTGTTTTTCTTCAGTTGCTCAGTCAGATGTTGGATGGGTTCTGAACCCCTTAGAATGAATAAGGATTTGATTTGTCACACCTGGAATTCTCCCCCATGCTCATGCCTCTGCATCAACTGTGGCACTCTACCCAGTTTCGTCTTCCTTTCTGTCTCCTGGCCATGCAGGTCCAGAGGCAGCTAAGAAGGGCAATAGGTTATTAAATTAAGACCAAATGGAGGATGTGTAACGTCCCAAACTTTTTTGGGCTGGAATATCTTGCTCTCTCTATTCCATAGTGGAATACAGATGTTATGCACATTAAACTGTACAAGAGTGTGTATAATTTTAATTTAACTTGCCTGGATATTATTTACTCAAGGCTAGACAACCAAAAGGTAGGGTAATTTGATTGCTCAGGTTTAATGAATAGATTACTTCTATATCCGGACATGAGAAACAACAACCAATGATATTAGACCATAAAAAGAAAAGGCCTCAGCTCTCAGTAACCCCCATCATTACATTCATAGTAAATCTTTTGAATGTTAAAGTCAGTTGAAAGATTTGTAGTTTAAACTTTTGCCAACCCAACCTTGTGAAAATCTTACCCCAAAATAAGCTTGAAAATGAATGTTGTCAAAATGCTGAATGCTCAGAAGAGCTTTGTTACAAAGCAAAACCGTAAATCAGCCTTACTGGTCAAAACAATGCTAGGAAGAAAGGGAGCAATAGGTCTAAGTATGGTAGCACAGGGATTTGGTGCTTGATACAGTCTATACAGGGTTTCAGCAATAGTTATTCAGCCAAAACATTAGGCAGTAAGCAGTAAAGAAATACATGATCTGGCTTGCTAGGCTTTCTTCTCTCTACCTCCCCATTTCCCCCCAAGCTAAATAGTTTTTTCTCTGACTTCACAGGAATCACATAATCTCCTTGACCCTGAAACCGTTTCTCTCTTTTTTTCTTTTGTTACTTTGTTTTTCTTTAGTTGGGGTGACTGATAGTCTTATGTTCAATTACCACTTTGACAGTCATTCTTCATCCTCTCTGCAGCAGATTTAATTTATTGTATTTAGGAATACAGCCAATGGCCAATCAACTTGCATGACAATATCAGACAGCTTATCTATGTCTCAGATGTGTTGCCTACTAACAGTAGGTTAGCAAAAGTATTTGTTATTACATACATAATTCTGTTGGGGTGCATCAGTTACCATAATATAAATGGAGAGGAACATTTTTTAATGGAAATCACAAGCAAAACAGTGTAACTATCTGGTCACTTTTCCAAAAATAGCTTCTAAAGCGCAGGCTCCATTTTGTGTATGTGCCATTTTCCATCCATCAAAGGTTTGTATAAACATCTTTCCTTCTTGTCTCTCCACGTGTCTGCTCCCACCAGCATCCCACATAGTGAAGGATGTATTACACTTCCGCCCTGGGTTTGGCTTGTTGTTTAAAGTAGGGAAGTGTATGAGTCTTTGTATGTGCCACTCTGGTACTTAGTTTTAGATGCCCAACTGCCTGCTTTGTATGTACACAAGCAGCACCCCTAAATCCAGTGTTTTATTTGCCCAGTTTTAGAGACAAAATTAAACCCCTTAAACATTCGGGTGGGATACCTGAGACACCCGAGAACCAAATCTGGCTCATTTCATGTAAATATCACCAAACCACCTTTTATCTCACTGGTAATGTGCCATTTAATCTTATATTTTTGTGGTGTTCACATTTTATAACATTTACTCATGAAAATAAAAATTAATAACCAAATATATTAAGAGGGGGGGAAAGGTGCAAGGAACACTCAATGAGGGTTATCTGTCTGTTACAGAAGATTGCAAATATAGTGGGATTTATCAGAACATTTAGAAGTAGTTTTGAAGAAATAACAAACTAAATTAGTCAATGTTATAAGTTGGGGGGGGCGGGAAGTCTTAGTGCTGGATCCCTTAGAAAGACTCTTGGCTTTGCATTTCTCTCTAATGCGCCTTGGTTTTGTTCCCAAGCTACATCTG